>CM059450.1:26671368-26693195 GCA_030390025.1 Squalus acanthias | reverse complement strand
TCCTCTTCCCCTGGGTGCTGGGGGGTGAGGGTAGTGCAGGCAGACTCTGCATGGGGAATCGAGGAAATCTCTCATGGTGCCTGGGCCCAGCCCCATGGCCTGAGCTGTAGACTGATCTCCGGGCCGGTGGGGGGGGGCACTTGGGGTCTCCAATCGGCTTCTGGATCTTAAAGAAATAATCAGGCAGAGTTCTTCCTCCTGATCGCCAACCAGGGCCTCATATGGGACGGTGTGGATCGGAGCGGGCTGGTCCGTGATGCCCCATGTGGTCGAATAGTTGCCCTCTGCTCGCAACTGTGGAATCAGAGTGGAGGAGCTGAGGGAGTGGGGGAGCAGGTGAGAGTGGAGGGGGGGAGAGCTGAGGGAGGGGGGGAGCTGAGGGAGGGGGGGAGAGCGGAGGGAGGGGGGGAGAGCGGAGGGAGGGGGGGAGAGCGGAGGGAGGGGGGGAGAGCTGAGGGAGGGGGGGCAGAGCTGAGGGAGGGGGGGAGAGCGGAGGGAGGGGGGAGAGCTGAGGGAGGGGGGGGAGCTGAGGGAGGGGGGGAGAGCGGAGGGAGGGGGGGAGAGCGGAGGGAGGGGGGGGAGCTGAGGGAGGGGGAGAGCTGAGGGAGGGGGGGAGAGCGGAGGGAGGGGGGGAGAGCGGAGGGAGGGGGGGGAGAGCGGAGGGAGGGGGGAGCTGAGGGAGGAGGGGAGCTGAGGGAGAGAGAGGGAGAGCGGAGGGAGGGGGGGAGCTGAGGGAGGGGGGGAGAGCGGAGGGAGGGGGGAGCTGAGGGAGGAGGGGAGCTGAGGGAGAGAGGGGGAGCAGGTGAGGGGGAGGTGACTCCGGTGACAGTAACTCTCTCGCTCTGTTCCTCTCCAGGCCTTTAACAAGTGTAAGCGGGAAGGCTTCCTCCTGAAGAGCGTGGACAACGCCCCCCTTGCCAAGCGGCGGAAGCTGAAGATGAGCACCGGGGTGGAGACGCGAAGCTCCAGCAACAGCTCGGCCTCCTCCTCCTCCTCCTCCACCTCCCGGGGCAAGGCCACCCCCGGCCGGGCGCCCAAGCACAGGAAACCGGACGCGGTCTCGCATCCCTCATAGACAGAGCCGCCCGGGGGACCGGACCCCACCCCACCCTCCTCTCCTCACCCGCGCGCGAGCCGAGACGGCTGGCTATTCGACTGTGGGAGGGGGGCCATCGCAGCCCAGCCCGCCACCCCTCGCACCCTGGCACTGAACAACGATCGGGAGCAGGAACCCTGGCCCCTTTATGCTTTATCATTTTGAGCTTGGACGGAATTTAACGCAGTCTGGCCGGTGGGGACACAAACGATGGGATCTTTCTCTGCTCCGTTCACTCCCCCCCCCCCCCCCCCCCCCCACCCCTCCCCCGTGGGTCAGTTGACATTTTCACAGCTGAGAGGGATAGACTGTTGTTGGGCGAGAGGGCTCTCGAGGGAATATGGAGCTAAAGGCGGGTAAACGAGAGTCGTGGCACAGATCGACCACCATCTGCTTCGGAAGGCGGACGAGGCCCGAGGGGCCGAATGGCCTCCTCCTGTTCCTGAGCCACGTGCAGCGCGCGGTCAGCAGGTACGATGCCCGGCCAGTGCTGAGCCGGGTTTGGCAGAGGAGGAGGAGGAGGTGCAACAATTGACTTCACTCCCCCATGGTGCTGTGTGGGTGGGGAGAGTGGGGGAGAGAGAGGGCGTTCCCGGTGAGGGAGGAGAGAGAGAGGACGTTCCCGGTGAGGGAGGAGAGAGAGAGGGCATTCCCGGTGAGGATGGAGAGAGAGGGGGCGTTCCCTGGTGAGGGAGGAGAGAGAGAGGGCGTTCCCGGTGAGGGAGCAGAGAGAGGGGGCGTTCCCGGTGAGGGAGCAGAGAGAGGGGGCGTTCCCGGTGAGGATGGAGAGAGAGGGGGCGTTCCCGGTGAGGATGGAGAGAGAGGGGGCGTTCCCGGTGAGGATAGAGAGAGAGGGGGCGTTCCCGGTGAGGGAGGAGAGAGAGAGGACGTTCCCGGTGAGGGAGGAGAGAGAGGGGGCGTTCCCGGTGAGGGAGGAGAGAGAGGGGGCGTTCCCGGTGATGGAGGGGAGAGAGAGGGCGTTCCCGGTGAGGGTGGAGAGAGAGGACGTTCCCAGTGAGGGTGGAGAGAGAGGGTCGTTCCCGGTGAGGGAGGAGAGAGAGAGGGCGTTCCCGGTGAGGGAGGAGAGAGAGGGGGCGTTCCCGGTTAGGGAGGAGAGAGAGGGGGCGTTCCCGGTGAGGGAGGAGAGAGAGGGGGCGTTCCCAGTGAGGGTGGAGAGAGAGGGCGTTCCCGGTGAGGATGGAGAGAGAGGGGGCGTTCCCGGTGAGGATGGAGAGAGAGGGGGCGTTCCCGGTGAGGGAGGAGAGAGTGGGGGCGTTCCCGGTGAGGATGGAGAGAGAGGGGGCGTTCCCGGTAAGGGAGGAGAGGGGGCATTCCCGGTGAGGGAGGAGAGAGAGGGCGTTCCCGGGAATGGGTTTGAGGCCTCGGGAGCGGGAGGGAGAAATTTGCCAAGATGTGGAATTGTCTCCCCTCTCTGTTCTGTGGCCTCTACTAACGGGCGGGTGATAGTATCTCCAGGGCAGGTTCCTGGGAGGGATAGAAAGGGGAGGCCCCGACCCTGCCTCTTATTTCCCTCACTCACCCGTCTTGATATTTACCCCCCTGGAGCCCACCCCACCTATAGAATCATAGAAGATAGGAGCAGGAGTAGGCCATTCGGCCCCTCTAGCCTGTTCCGCCATTCAATGCGATCATGGCTGATCATCCAAATTCAGTACCCTGTCCCTGCTTTCTCCCCATATCCCTTGATCCCTTTAGCCTTAAGAAATATATCCAACTCCTTCTTGAATATATTTAATGAATTGGCCTCTACTGCCTTCTGTGGTAGAGAATTCCATAGGTTCACCACCCTTTGGGTGAAGAAATTCCTCCTCATTTCTGTCCTAAATGGCTTACCCCTTATCTTTAGACTGTGACCCCTGGTTCTGGACTCCCCGACCATCGGGAACATCCTTCCTGCATCTAGTCTGTCTAGTCCTGTCAGAATTTTATAAGTTTCAATGAGATCCCCTCTCATTCTTCTAAACTCCAGCGAGTATAAGCCCAATTGACCCAATCTCTCTTCATACGTCATTCCTGCCATCCCAGGTATCAGCCTTGTGAATCTTCGCTGAACTCCTTCCATGGCAAGAACATCCTTCCTCAGATAAGGCGACCAAAACTGCACACAATACTCAAGGTGTGGTCTCACCAAGGCCCTGTACAACTGCAGCAAGACATCCTTGTTCCTGTACTCAAACCCTCTTGCTATGAAGGCCAACATACCATTTGCCTTCTTAACCACCTGCTGTACCTGCATGCTTACCTACAGCGACTGGTGCACAAGGACACCCAGGTCTCGTTGCACTTCCCCTTTTCCCAATCTATTGCCATTCAGATAATAATCTGCCTTTCTGTTTTTGACACCAAAGTGGATAACCTCGCATTTATCCACGTTATATTGCATCTGCCATGCTTCTGCCCAATCACCCAACCTGTCCAAATCATCCTGGAGTTTCTCGGCATCCTCCTCACAGCACACACGCCCACCCAGTTTTGTGTCGTCTGCAAACTTGGAGATATTACATCTAGTTCCCTTGTCAAGATCATTAATATATATTGTGAATAGCTGGGGTCCAAGGACCGATCCCTGCAGTACCCCCCTAGTCACTGCCTGCCACTCGGAAAAAGACCCGTTTATTGCAACTCTTTGCTTCCTGTCTGCCAACCAGTTCTCTATCCAAGTCAATACCTTGCCCCCAATCCCATGTGCCTTAACTTTACACGCTAATCTCTTATGCAGGACCTTATCAAAAGCCTTTTGAAAGTCCAAATACACTACATCCACTGGTTCTCCCTTATCTATTTTCCCAGTTACATCCTCAAAAAATTCCAGTAGATTAGTCAAGCACGATTTACCTTTTGTAAATCCATGTTTACTTTGTCCGATCCTGTCACTGTTTTTCAAGTGCTCTGCTATTACATCTTTTATAATGGACTCTAGCATTTTCCCCACTACCGATGTCAGGCTTACCAGACTGTATTTCCCCGTTTTCTCTCTACCACCCTTTTTGAATATTGGGTTAACATTAGCCACCCTCCAATCCATGGGTACTGTTCCAGATTCCATCGAATGTTGGAAGATGATCAGCAATGCATCTACTTTTTGTTAACTCGATTCAAGGGGACGTGGGTGCTGCTGGCAGGGCCGGCATTTATTGCCCGTCCCCTCGTGACCCCACCCTTGAGAAGGTGGTGGTGAGCCGCCATCTCCTCGAACCGCCCGCACGTCCAACGGCGTTAACCTGGCACTCCGCTGACCGTGAGCTCCCGGCAGGAGGTCCCGGCTTCCGGCGCTTGTCCGTCGCAAGGGCCGGTGGTACGGACCCCACAGTTGCCCTCTGTCTAGGGTGGGGGCGTAAAAAATTAAATCCACAGGGTTTGTCTCCCCCCGCCCCGCTCCTGATTGTTATCCAGTTAAACCCCCCCACCGCCCCCCCCCGCCACTGGGAAGGCCCTGCGTGCGCACGTGAGCAGAGATCGGGACGAGCCACGATGCCGGCCACAGTCGAATAGCCGACACAAAAAAAAACACAATCTGCCCCGCCCCCTCCCCCCTCTCCTCCCCCCCCCCCCCCCGCATCTTTTCCCGACCGCGAGTGAGCGGTGAAGGGACTCTCCGGGGACAGAGCGGAGAGTGGGCGGTTTGACGGTTGCGGCGGCTGGGCGTGCGAGGCCACGACTGCCATACGACCCGGTTTCGCTCCCGGCCCGTCGCACGGTGAAGCTGCCAGATGGAAGCCAAGCCAGAGAAAAGATTTGCGTTGCGTGTTTTGCGACTGTAAAACTGGTTAATATTACTGTAAATAAACTTTTCGCTATGATTGTACAACAGCCACGCAAAGCCCTCTCGTCCTGCCCCATGTACTTTACCACCAAGCTTATCTTCAAGGCAAAGTGACTGACTGAACTGTTCCATTATCGACACTTTGTGGGGTGGGTGGTTAACTCAATGCGACTCTCAAACACGGGTTCATTGAAGTTGTTCTGCTGTTCCAGACATAGCCCATGAGTTCATACCACAGCCTCACTTGCTTCATGCACCTAAATCCCCACCAAACGCCCCGCTCTCAGTTTGGCTCAGTGGGCACCTCCCTCGCCTTGGAGTCAGCAGGTTGTGGGTTCGAGCCCCGCTCCAGAGACTTGAGCACAAAAAAATCCAGGCCGACACTCCCAGTGCCAGTACTGAGGGAGCGCCGCACTGTCGGAGGGGCGGTACTGAGGGAGCGCCGCACTGTCGGAGGGGCAGTACTGAGGGATCGCCGCACTGTCGGAGGGGCGGTACTGAGGGAGCGCCGCACTGTCGGAGGGGCGGTACTGAGGGAGCGCCGCACTGTCGGAGGGGCGGTACTGAGGGAGCGCCGCACTGTCGGAGGGGCGGTACTGAGGGAGCGCCGCACTGTCGGAGGGGCGGTACTGAGGGAGCGCCGCACTGTCGGAGGGGCGGTACTGAGGGAGCGCCGCACTGTCGGAGGGGCGGTACTGAGGGAGCGCCGCACTGTCGGAGGGTCGGTACTGAGGGAGCGCCGCACTGTCGGAGGGTCGGTACTGAGGGAGCGCCGCACTGTGGGAGGGGCGGTACTGAGGGAGCGCCGCACTGTGGGAGGGGCGGTACTGAGGGAGCGCCGCACTGTCGGAGGTGCCGTCTTTCGGATGAGACGTTAAACCGAGGCCGTCTACCCTCTGGGGTGGATGTAAAATTTCGAAGAAGAGCAGGGGGAGTTCTCCCTGGTGTCCTGGGGCCAATAGTTATCCCTCAACCAACATCACTAAAAACAGATGATCTGGTCATTATCACATTGCTGTTTATGGGATCTTGCTGTGCGCAAAATGGCTGCCACATTTGCCTATATAGGAAAGATGACTGCACTTTAAAATGTTTTTCATTGGCTGTGATGTGCCTTGGGGCGCCTGGGAGATGCGGAGAGGTGTGTAAATGAAAGTCTATCTGTTACGGTTATGTTCAGGTGCAGTGAGCCAGAGAAATTGCAGAGGGAGCTCTCACATTGAAAACCCACGGCAAATTGCATTTATATAGCGCCTTTAATGTAGTAAAACCTCCCAAGGCGCTTCACAGGAGCGATTATCAAACAAAATTTGACACCGAGCCACATAATCAGATATTAGGGACAGGTGACCAAAAGCTTGGTCAGAGGTAGGTTTTAAGGAGCGTCTTAAAGGAGGAGAGAGAGAGGCGGAGAGGTTTAGGGAGGGAATTCCAGAGCTTAGGGCCCAGGCAGCTGAAGGCACGGCCGCCAATGGTGGAGTGATTAAAATCGGCGGATGGTCAAGAAGCCAGAATTGGAGGAGCGCAGAGATCTTGGAGGGTTGTGGGGCTGGAGGAGATTACAGAGATAGGAAGGGGCGAGGCCATTGATGATGGAGGGATTTGAAAACAAGGATGAGAATTTTGAAATCGAGGCATTGCCGGACCAGGAGCCAATGTAGGTCAGCGAGCACAGAGGGTGACGGGCGAACGGGACTCGGTGCGGGTTAGGACACGGGGGCAGCCGAGTTTGGGATGAGCGAGTTTACGGAAGATGGGAGGAAAGCTTTGGAATAGTTAAGTCTGGAGGTGTCAAAGGCACGGATGAGGTAGAAAAATAGGTTTCATTTTAATAAATCTGCTTTACTGCAAAGAAAACAGAAACACTCAAGGCATTTCCAGTAAAGGACACAGACACTTCTAATTAGCACCACAGAGCCTTGTCATGGATCCTGAAAGCTGGCTCAGAAAGAGTTAAGTCAAAATACTGAGCACGTTTGAACAGAATGTTCTGTCTTGTGACTGGGCTCTGCCGAGATCGCAAGAGTCAAACAATCTTTCCTTCCATTTATTTCTGAGTCTCATCGATTCGCTATTACGGGCTTTCAGTGGTCCTTGTGCTCGCTGACCGACATTGGCAACGCCTCGATTTAAAAATTCTCCATCCTTGTTTTCAAATCCCTCCGTCATCAATGGGCTCGCCCCCCCCTCCCTATCTCTGTAACCTCCTCCAGCCCCCACCACCCTCCACAATCTCTGCGCTCCTCCAATTCTGCCCTCTTGAGCATCCCCCGATTTTAATCGCTCCACCATTGGCGGCCGTGCCTTCAGCCGCCTGGGGCCCTAAGCTCTGGAATTCCCTCCCTAAACCTCTCCACCTCTCCTCCTTTAAGACGCTCCTTAAAACAGACCTGACAAGCTTTTGGTCACCTGTCCTAATATCTCCTTATGTGGCTCGGTGTCAAATTTTGTTTTACAACCGTTCCTGTGAAGCGTCCTGGAACCAATGTTCCCTCAATTTATTTTGGCCCGTTCGAATTTCAGCCCAATTTTTTCCCAAGTCGCGGGGGAGCTCCAGACCGCTGCGCTGTGGTGCGGCTTATCGGGGAACATTGCTTGGGACCTTTAAAGTGCGTCGAAATGGCAAAACCCAGATGTGTTTTTTTTTGTGTGCTCCAGTCTCTGGGGTCGAGGCTGGAAGCCACGACCTTGTGACTCACAGGCGAGCATTGCGACACAGCACGGTTAAGCTGAACAGGCTGAGAGTGGAACAAGCCTGTGCCAAATCCTCGAGCACTGTCGCTTCCGTGAGAGGAACAGGCTGAATCAACTCCGAACCCTTTTTGGAACGAAGCCAAATGCAAGGCTGGCTGGGGATTGTGAAGTGTCACAGAGCGGAGCAGGTTAGAGACGAACGATTTTTCTCGCGACCACTCGTCAGCCTCGCCCGCCCCCTGTGCATGACATTTGAGTCAGAGGAGCTGTGAACTTTAAGTTCCGACCAGAAAGTGGGAGATGGGTGAGCGTTTCCTTCCAGTGCCAACCACGATAAAACGTGCAGGGTGGAAGGGAGGGGGAATGGAAGAAACTGATTGGGAGGCTGAGGGATTCCCTCTGACCGGAAATCGCTGCCAAATATGGGCAAGTGTGTCACGGGCTGGGAGATTGCAACAGGTTGGAGCTGATGAAATGTGAAATTTGAGCAATTGAAGCTTAAACTGAGATGCAAAATTGCAATGAATAAATAAATAGGACACTGGCTTCTACAATCTTCAATGGAAGCTTAAAGCAGGACGATTAAATTAATAAACGAACACAAAAATAAACAAGTACACATATAAATTAACAAATTACGGAGTAAATAACAACGACTCCCATTTATACGGCGCCTTCAACGTAGAAAAACATCCCAGGGCGCTTCACAGGAGCGATTATCAAACAAAATTCAACACCGAGCCACATAAGGAGATATTCGGACAGGTGACCAAAAGCTTGGTCAAAGAGGGAGGTTTTAAGGAGCGTCTTAAAGGGAGCGCCGCACTGTCGGAGGGGCGGTACTGAGGGAGCGCCGCACTGTCGGAGGGGCGGTACTGAGGGAGCGCCGCACTGTCGGTGGGGCAGTACTGAGGGAGCCGCACTATCGGAGGGGCGGTACTGAGGGAGCGCCGCACTGTCGGAGGGGCGGTACTGAGGGAGCGCCGCACTGTCGGAGGGGCGGTACTGAGGGAGCGCCGCACTGTCGGAGGGGCGGTACTGAGGGAGCGCCACACTGTCGGAGGGGCAGTACTGAGGGAGCGCCGCACTGTCGGAGGGGCGGTACTGAGGGAGCGCCGCACTGTCGGAGGGGCAGTACTGAGGGAGCGCCACACTGTCGGAGGGGCGGTACTGAGGGAGCGCCGCACTGTCGGAGGGGCGGTACTGAGGGAGCGCCGCGCTGTCGGAGGGGCGGTACTGAGGGAGCGCCGCACTGTCGGAGGGGCGGTACTGAGGGAGCGCCGCACTGTCGGAGGGGCGGTACTGAGGGAGCGCCGCACTGTCGGAGGGGCGGTACTGAGGGAGTGCCGCACTGTCGGAGGGGCGGTACTGAGGGAGCGCCGCACTGTCAGGGGGCGGTACTGAGGGAGCGCCGCACTGTCGGAGGGGCAGTACTGAGGGAGCGCCGCACTGTCGGAGGGGCAGTACTGAGGGAGCGCCGCACTGTCGGAGGGGCGGTACTGAGGGAGCGCCACACTGTCGGAGGGGCAGTACTGAGGGAGCGCGCACTGTCGGAGGGGTAATACTGAGGGAGCGCCGCACTGTCCGAGAGGCAGTACTGAGGGAGCGCCGCACTGTCGGAGGGGTAATACTGAGGGAGCGCCGCACTGTCCGAGAGGCAGTACTGAGGGAGCGCCGCACTGTCAGAGAGGCAGTACTGAGGGAGCGCCGCACTGTCGGAGGTGCCGTCTTTCGGACGAGACATTAAACTGTGGCCCCGTCTGCTCTCTCAGGTGGATGTAAAAGATCCCACGGCCACTATTGGAAGAAGAGTAGGGGAATTCTCCCCGGTGTCCTGGGGCCAATATTTATCCCTCAACTAACATCACTAAAAGACAGATGTTCTGTTCATTATCACGTTAGTGTTTGTGGGAGCTTGCTGTGCGCATATTGGCTGCGTTTCCCACATTACAACAGTGACCACACTTCAGAAAGTACTTCATTGGCTGTGAAGCGCTTTGGGACGTCCTGAGGTTGAGAGAGGCGCTGGGGAAACGCGAGTCTCTCTTCTCTATAAATAAACAAGTCGCCAGGTCGGATTGAATTCGGTGGCTTTTCATTTTGTTTTTTGAACCTCGCATTATTGGTGTGTGTGCAATTTGCCCAGGCTCCCTCGGGCTAGGGCGTGGTGACCCATTCATGAGCTGTCGGCGGGAGGAGATTACGAGGTTCTGACTCACCCAGCCGGCTGTACGGGGCAATGCGAGCGAGAGCTGGCACAGAGAGGCAGCGAGGGAGAGAGAGAGAGAGCTAGCTCACTCGCCACAGACAGCAGCGTCCCGGAGTCAGGCAGCATGTACCCAGGCAATCACAGAGGGGCCGGGCCATACCGCGGTTTACCGGGAGCCAGGAGCGCACAGGTAAGGAGTCAGGTCCCCCCACCTGGGGGGGCAGGCATCTCGCTTTAATCCTCAATCTCTTATATTATAGAGGATCCAGGTTCTGTGTCCAATGATCCAGGTTCTCTGTCCATTTATCCAGGTTCTCTGTCCATTAATCCAGGTTCTGTGTCCATTGATCCAGGTTCTGTGTCCAATGATCCAGGTTCTCTGTCCATTGATCCAGGTTCTGTGTCCATTGCTCCAGGTTCTGTGTCCATGGATCCAGGTTCTGTGTCCATTGATCCAGGTTCTGTGTCCATTGATCCAGGTTCTGTGTCCATTGATCCAGGTTCTGTGTCCATTGATCCAGGTTCTGTGTCCAATGATCCAGGTT
Source organism: Squalus acanthias (assembly GCA_030390025.1). NCBI lineage: Eukaryota > Metazoa > Chordata > Chondrichthyes > Squaliformes > Squalidae > Squalus > Squalus acanthias. Next base: position 26,682,867 of record CM059450.1, on the reverse strand, counting down.
CTCTGTCCATTGATCCAGGTTCTGTGTCCAATGATCCAGGTTCTCTGTCCATTGATCCAGGTTCTGTGTCCAATGATCCAGGTTCTGTGTCCATTGATCCAGGTTCTGTGTCCATTGATCCAGGTTCTGTGTCCATTGATCCAGGTTCTGTGTCCATTGATCCAGGTTCTGTGTCCATTAATCCAGGTTCTGTGTCCATTGCTCCAGGTTCTGTGTCCATGGATCCAGGTTCTGTGTCCATTGATCCAGGTTCTGTGTCCATTGATCCAGGTTCTCTGTCCATTGATCCAGGTTCTGTGTCCATTGATCCAGGTTCTGTGTCCATTAATCCAGGTTCTGTGTCCATTGCTCCAGGTTCTGTGTCCATGGATCCAGGTTCTGTGTCCATTGATCCAGGTTCTGTGTCCATTGATCCAGGTTCTGTGTCCATTGATCCAGGTTCTGTGTCCATTGATCCAGGTTCTGTGTCCATTGATCCAGGTTCTCTGTGTCCATTGATCCAGGTTCTGTTTCCATTGATCCAGGTTCTGGGTCCATTGATCCAGGATCTCTGTTTGCATTGATCCAGGTTCTCTGTCCATTGATCCAGGTTCTCTGTCCATTGATCCAGGTTCTGTTTCCATTGATCCAGGTTCTCTGTGTCCATTGATCCAGGATCTCTGTTTCCATTGATCCAGGTTCTGTGTCCATTGATCCAGGTTCTCTGTCCATTGATCCAGGTTCTGTTTCCATTGATCCAGGTTCTCTGTGTCCATTGATCCAGGATCTCTGTTTCCATTGATCCAGGTTCTGTGTCCATTGATCCAGGTTCTGAGTCCATTGATCCAGGTTCTTTGTCCATTGATCCAGGTTCTGTGTCCATTGATCCAGGTTCTGTGTCCATTGATCCAGGTTCTGTGTCCATTGATCCAGGTTCTGTGTCCATTGATCCAGGTTCTGTGTCCATTTATCCAGGTTCTGTGTCCATTGATCCAGGTTCTGTGTCCATTGATCCAGGTTCTGTGTCCATTTATCCAGGTTCTGGGTCCATTGATCCAGGTTCTCTGTTTCCATTGATCCAGGTTCTGTGTCCATTGATCCAGGTTCTGTGTCCAATTATCCAGGTTCTGTGTCCATTGATCCAGGTTCTGTGTCCAATTATCCAGGTTCTGTGTCCATTGATCCAGGTTCTGTGTCCATTTATCCAGGTTCTGTGTCCATTTAATCCAGGTTCTGTGTCCATTGATCCAGGTTCTGTGTCCAATGATCCAGGTTCTGTGTCCATTGATCCAGGTTCTGTGTCCAATTATCCAGGTTCTGTGTCCATTGATCCAGGTTCTGTGTCCAATGATCCAGGTTCTGTGTCCATTTAATCCAGGTTCTGTGTCCTTTGATCCTGGTTCTGTGTCCATGGATCCAGGTTCTGTGTCCATTTATCCAGGTTCTCTGTCCATTGATCCAGGTTCTGTGTCCATTGATCCAGGTTCTGTGTCCATTTAATCCAGGTTCTGTGTCCATTGATCCAGGTTCTGTGTCCATGGATCCAGGTTCTGTGTCCATTTATCCAGGTTCTCTGTCCATTGATCCAGGTTCTCTGTCCATTGATCCAGGTTCTGTGTCCATTGATCCAGGTTCTGTGTCCAATGATCCAGGTTCTGTGTCCATTGATCCAGGTTCTGTGTCCATTGATCCAGGTTCTGTGTCCATTGATCCAGGTTCTGTTTCCATTGATCCAGGTTCTGTGTCCATTGATCCAGGTTCTTTGTTTCCATTGATCCAGGTTCTGTGTCCATTGATCCAGGTTCTGAGGCCATTGATCCAGGTTCTGTGTCCAATTATCCAGGTCCTGTGTCCATTGATCCAGGTTCTGTGTCCATTGATCCAGGTTCTGAGTCCATTGATCCAGGTTTTGAGTCCATTGATCCAGGTTCTGTGTCCATTGATCCAGGTTCTGTGTCCATTGATCCAGGTTCTGAGTCCATTGATCCAGGTTCTGTGTCCATTGATCCAGGTTCTGTGTCCATTGATCCAGGTTCTCTGTTTCCATTGATCCAGGTTCTGTGTCCATTGATCCAGGTTCTCTGTCCATTGATCCTGGTTCTGTGTCCATTGATCCAGGTTCTGTGTCCATTGATCCAGGTTCTGTGTCCATTGATCCAGGTTCTCTGTTTCCATTGATCCAGGTTCTGTGTCCATTGATCCTGGTTCTGTGTCCATTGATCCTGGTTCTGTGTCCATTGATCCAGGTTCTGTGTCCATTGATCCAGGTTCTGTGTCCATTGATCCAGGTTCTCTGTGTCCATTGATCCAGGTTCTGTGTCCATTGATCCAGGTTCTGTGTCCATTGATCCAGGTTCTTTGTTTCCATTGATCCAGGTTCTGTGTCCATTGATCCAGGTTCTGTGTCCATTGATCCAGGTTCTGTGTCCATTGATCCAGGTTCTCTGACCTGTGATCCCCTATCTGTGACCTGTGATCTGTGACCTGTGATCTGTGACCTGTAATCTGTGATCTGTGACCCCCTATCTGTGACCTGTGATCTGCGACCTGTGATTCCCCTATCTGTGACCTGTGATCAACTATCTGTGACCTGTGATCTGTGACCTGTGATCTGTGACCTGTGATCCCCTATCTGTGATCTGTGATCTGTGACATGTGATCCCCTATCTGTGACCTGGGATCTGTGACCTGTGATCCCCTATCTGTGACCTGTGACATGTGATCCCCATCTGTGACCTGTGATCCCCTATCTGTGATCTGTGACCTGTGATCCCCTATCTGTGATCTGTGACCTGTGATCCCCTATCTGTGATCTGTGACCTGTGATCCCCTATCTGTGACCTGGGATCTGTGACCTGTGATCCCCTATCTGTGACCTGTGATCCCCTATCTGTGACCTGTGATCCCCTATCTGTGATCTGTGACCTGTGATCCCCTATCTGTGATCTGTGACCTGTGATCCCCTATCTGTGACCTGGGATCTGTGATCTGTGATCCCCTATCTTTGACCTGTGATCTGTGACCTGTGATCCCCTATCTGTGACCTGTGATCTGTGACCTGTGATCCCCTATCTGTGACCTGTGATCTGTGACCTGTGATCCCCTATCTGTGACCTGTGATCTGTGACCTGTGATCCCCTATCTGTGACCTGTGATCTGTGACCTGTGATCCCCTATCTGTGACCTGAGATCAAGGATCTGTGACCTGAGATCAAGGATCTGTGACCTGATACTGGATCACAGGTCAGAGATCACAGGTCACAGCTGGGCCGTCTCCGAGTCTGGTCGTGTGTGTTGGTCTCTGAGCCTCAGCGTGGGCTCAATCATCCGTTGATGGACTCGGTCCCAGAGCGGAGAGAAAGCGAGAGACAGACCGAGAGAGGGAGAAGAGCGATTGAGATGGGGAAGGCGAAACGGAGAAACAACGAGAGGGACAGATAATAGAACACAGGAAGAAGTTAAGAACAGGCGAGAGGCTTACGGGGTGGAGAGAGAGAGAGAGAGAGAGAGTGAAACCCACAAACACACACAGAGAGATTAATAGTTACAGAAACTGAGACAGACAGAAATACATAGAGAGTGAAACACACAGAGAGATTAATAGTTACAGAAACTGAGACAGACAGAAATACGTAGAGAGAGTGAAACATACAAACACACAGAGAGATTAATAGTTACAGAAACTGAGACACAGAAAGAAATACGTAGAGAGAAACAGACAGAAACAAAAGTGACAGAAACAGGCAGCGAAAGACAGCAATCGAGAGTTAGAGAGAGAGAGATCTGGGCAGGCAGAAACCCAGAGCCAGAGGGAGACAGACACAACTAAACCTGCCAGCCCAAACTAACATGCCTTTATTCTGGTGTCATGTCGAACCAGATTCAAATGCACCCAAGGAACACTTGGAATACATGAATGGTGACAGAGTAGTTAACATGGTCTGTCAATCACTGGCAGCTCCAGGGAAGGGTCTTCTTCACAGCTGTGGGGTGTTCCCCTGCACCACAAGAACTCTTCAAACTGTTCTTTGAATTATCTACTTTGTTCTGGTCTTTTTCGTCCTGGGAAGGTGTCAGCCGTGGCTCAGATAGTCGCACGCTCACCTCTGAGTCCGAAGGTCATGGGTTCGAGTCCCACTCCAGAGACTTGAGCCCATAATCCAGGCCAACATTCCCAGTGCAGTACTGAGGGAGCGCCGCACTGTAAGAGGGGCAGGACTGAGGGAGTGCTGCACTGTCAGAGGGGCTGGACTGAGGGAGCGCTGCACTGTCAGAGGGGCTGGACTGAGGGAGCGCTGCACTGTAAGAGGAGCAGGACTGAGGGAGTGCTGCACTGTCAGAGGGGCTGGACTGAGGGAGCGCTGCACTGTCAGAGGGGCTGGACTGAGGGAGCGCTGCACTGTCAGAGGGGCAGTACTGAGGGAGCGCTGCACTGTAAGAGGAGCAGGACTGAGGGGGCGCTGCACCGTCAGAGGGGCAGCATTGAGGGAGCGTTGCACTGTCGGAGAGGCAGTACTGAGGGAGCGCCGCACTGTCAGAGGGGCAGTACTGAGGGAGTGCCGCACTGTTGGAGGGGCGGTACTGAGGGAGCGCCACACTGTCAGAGGGGCAGGACTGAGGGAACGCTGCACTGTCAGAGGGGCAAGACTGAGGGAGCGTCGCACTGTCGGAGGGGCAGTACTGAGGGAGCGCCGCACTGTCGGAGGGGCGGTACTGAGGGAGCGTCGCACTGTCGGAGGGGCAGTACTGAGGGAGCGCCGCACTGTCGGAGGGGCAGTACTGAGGGAGCGCCGCACTGTCGGAGGGGCGGTACTGAGAGAGCGCACACTGGCGGAGGGGCAGTGCTGAGGGACCGCCGCACTGTCGGAGGGGCGGTACTGAGGGAGCGCCGCACTGTCGGAGGGGCGGTACTGAGGGAGCGCCACACTGTCGGAGGGGCAGTACTGAGGGAGCACCGCACTGTCGGAGGGGCAGTACTGAGGGAGTGTCGCACTGTCGGAGGGGCAGTACTGAGGGAGCACCGCACTGTCGGAGGGGCAGTACTGAGGGAGCACCGCACTGTCAGAGGGGCAGTACTGAGGGAGCGTCGCACTGTCGGAGGGGCAGTACTGAGGGAGCGCTGCACTATCGGAGGGGCGGTACTGAGGGAGCGCCGCACTGTCGAAGGGGCAGTACTGAGGGAGCGCCGCACTGTCGGAGGGGCAGTACTGAGGGAGCCGTCTGAGGTGCCGTCTTTCGGATGAGACATTAAACTGACATCTGCTCTCTTGGGTGGATGTAAAAGATCCCATGGCACTATTTCGAAGAAGGGCAGGGGAGTTCTCCCCGGTGTCCTGGGGCTAATATTTATCCCTCAATCAACATCACTAAAACAGATGATCCGGTCATTATCACATTGCTGTTTGTGGGAGCTTGCTGTGCGCAAATTGGCTGCCGCGTTTCCCACATTACAACAGTGACCACACTTCAAAAAGTACTTCATTGGCTGTAAAGCGCTTTGGGACGTCCTGAGGTGGTGAAAGGCGCTGGAGAAATACATGTATTTTCTTCTCAGAAAAGAGAAGGCTGAGGGGAGACCTGATCGAGGTCTTTAAGATTATGAAAGGGGTTCGATAGGGTCGACGTAGAGAAGATGTTTCCACTTGTGGGGGAGACCAGAACTAGGGGCCATCAATATACGATAGTCACTAATAAATCCAATGGGGAATTCAGGAGAAACTTCTTTACCCAGAGAGTGGTGAGAATGTGGAACTCGCCACCACAGGGAGTGGTTGAGGCGAATAGTATAGATGCATTTAAGGGGAAGCTCATAAGGGATGAAGGATATGTTGATGGGGTGAGAGGAAGAGGGGCGGGAGGAGGCTGGTGTGGAGCATAAACACCGACATAGACCAGATGGGCCGAATGGCCTGTTTCTGTGCTGTACATTCTGTGTACAGGGGTCACAGTCTAAGGATAAGGGGTAAGCCATTTAGGACTGAGATGAGGAGGAATTTCTTCACCCAGAGAGTGGTGAACCTGTGGAATTCTCTACCACAGAAGGCAATAGAGGCCAATTCATTAAATATATTCAAGAAGGAGTTGGATATATTTCTTAAGGCTAAAGGGATCAAGGGATATGGGGAGAAAGCAGGGACAGGGTACTGAATTTGGATGATCAGCCACGATCGCATTGAATGGCGGAGCAGGCTCGAGGGGCCGAATGGCCTACTCCTGCTCCTATCTTCTATGTTTCTATGTTTCTGTGTAATCAATGCATGTCTTTCTTTCTCCTTGATGTCAATAAGGCAAAGATTGAGGAAGGAGGGAAGCGATGAAGGGTGGGTGGGGAGGGTCGGGGACGGGGATGGAGAGGGCAAGTTCTGTGGTGGATGTCCCATTGGGTCTGAGGCAAAGCGGTTTCACCTCTTCGTTCTTCCTCTTTCAGAAGTACAGTCTGCCGCAGTATGGCGCTGGACCCTCAGTGCCCTCCCTCACCACCATCACCAATAGCCAGGAACTTCAGTGGATGGTGCAGCCCACCGTGATCACCACCTCTGCCAACAGCCTCTTCCCGAGACCCTACCCTTACCCCCACCTTGGGCTGGCCACAGCCCCGGGCTCTTCAGGTATGGCAAGGCCAGGAGTCATCAGGACAATTGGACCCACCATCGGAGGCAGGAGAAGAAAAGAAGAAGAGGTACGTTACCAGAAACACGGTCACGACCCCTGGTTTATGATATTTGCAAAGTCATAGCGGTACTCTTCAATCTTGTGATCTGGGCATCGTTGGCAAGGCCAGCATTTATTGCCCATCCCTAATTGCCCTCGAGAAGGTGGTGGCGAGCCGCCTTCTTGAACCGCTGCAGTCCGTGTGGTGAAGGTTCTCCCACAGTGCTGTTAGGGAGGGAGTTCCAGGATTTTGACCCAGCGACGATGAAGGAACGGCCGATATATTTCCAAGTCAGGATGGTGTGTGACTGGGAGGGGAACTTGGAGGTGGTGGTGTTCCCATGCGCCTGCTGCCCTTGTCCTTCTAGGTGGAAGAGGTCGCGGGTTTGGGAGGTGCTGCCGAAGAAGCCTTGGCGAGTTGCTGCAGTGCATCTTGTAGATGGTGCACACTGCAACCACGGTACGCTGGTGGTGGAGAGAGTGAATGTTTAAGGTGGCGGACGGGGTGCCGATCAAGCGGGCTGCTTTGTCCTGGATGGTGTCGAGCTTCTTGAGTGTTGTTGAAGCTGCACTCATCCAGGCAAGTGGAGAGTACTCCATCAATATTGACACGCTCCCAGGAACCCGCTGTAAAGACTGACACACTCCCAGGGACCCCCTGTAAATATTGACACACTCCCGGGGATCCCCTGTAAATACTGACGCACTCCCAGGACTCCCCTGTAAATACTGACACACTCCCCAGGGATACCCTGTAAATACTGACACACTCCCAGGGACCCCCTGTAAATACTGACACACTCCCGGGGACCTCCTGTAAATACTGACACACTCCCGGGGACTCGAGAGTAAAGGATACCCGGGAGTGAGTTACAGGCTGGAATCTAATCGAAGGGTTCGGGGGGTTTATATATAGAATAACATACCCGGGAGTGAATTGCAGGCTGGAATCTAATCGAGGGGTTCGGGGGGTTTATATATAGAATAACAGATACCCGGGAGTGAGTTACAGGCTGGAATCTAATCGAGGGGTTCGGGGGGTTTATATAAAGAATAACAGATACCCGGGAGTGAGTTACAGACTGGAATCTAATCGAGGGGTTCGGGGGGTTTATATATAGAATAACAGATACCCGGGAGTGAGTTACAGGCTGGAATCTAGTCGAGGGGTTCGGGGGGTTTATATATAGAATAACAGATACCCGGGAGTGAGTTACAGGCTGGAATCTAATCGAGGGGTTCGGGGGGTTTATATATAGAATAACAGATACCCGGGAGTGAGGTACTGGCTGGGAGAGTGAAGTTGTTCGATGAGTGTGGATCCTGACCGAGTGGTCAGTGTTGAAGATATAATTCTGTGTGTTGATAACAAGGTGCGTCACGACAGACTGGAGCTTATATGGGCGTGTACTTAGTTCCGGGCGGGTCTGAAGGAGTGCGTGAGTTAAAGCACACAGAGAGAGCAATGTAAAGAGCCTTTACATCGAGTCGACAGCACAGAAACAGGCCATTCGGCCCAACCAGTCCATGCCGGTGTTTCTGCTCCACTCGAGCCTCCGACCACCCCTCTTCATCTCACCCCATCACCATATCCTTCTATTCCCTTCTCCCTCATGTGTTTATCCAGCTTCCCCTTAAACACATCTATACTATTCGCCTCAACCACTCCCTGTGGTAGCGAGTTCCACATTCTCACCACTCTCTGGGTAAAGAAGTTTCTCCTGAATTCCCTATTGGATTTATTAGTGATTATCTTATATTGATGGCCCCTCGTTCTGGTCTCCCCCACAAGTGGAAACATCTTTTCTACGTCTACCCTATCAAATCCCTTCATAATCTTGAAGACCTCTATCAGGTCACCTCTCGGCCTTCTCATTTCTAGAGAAAAGAGCCCCAGCCCGTTCAATCTTTCCCGATGGGTAGAACCTCTCAGTTCCTTGTTTGAACCATTTATCACCTGTGTGTAAATGTCGACACATCGGCCTCTCGCTCTGCATGTGTGTGTGTATGAGAGGCGGGCTCTCAAGGTGGGATTCTGCACCCTCACAGTGTTAAATGTCAAGCTCCCAGCCACCTCTGCTGAACCCACACTGACAGCCGGTTCCGTGACACAAGCCCCGTCTTGTGTAGGGCTTCCACTCTGCAAGGCTCGGTCCCGCCTCTGGCCTCTCCCTGACTCACGCAGCCGGTGACTGATTCACACCCAGCAGCTGCACGGGCTCCGCCAGGAGCAGATGTTGCAACACATCTGCAACAGCCGGGAGCCAGGCAGCCAGCCGTGTGCTGCGGGCAGGGCGGGGACGGGTGGGTGTCGTGAGTGTCGGCACTTCATTCTCCCCTCTCCTGGCAGAACCCTTCCCCCGTTACAGAGCAAAAACATCCCAGCCAATACGACAGCAAGAGATCGCAACATTTCAAATATGCAAATGGCCTTGAAACTAGGGTTGTATTCCCTGGAATTTAGAAGGTTAAGGGGTGATCTGATCGAAGTTTTCAGGATATTAAGGGGAACTGATAGGGTAGAGAGAGAGAAACTATTTCCGCTGGTTGGGGAGTCCAGGACTAGGGGGCAGAGACTAAAAATTAGAGCCAGACATTTCAGGAGTGAAGTTAGGAAACACTTCTACACACAAAGGGTGGTAGAAGTTTGGAACTCTCTTCCGCAAACGGCAATTGATGCTAGATCAATTATTAATTTTAAATCTGAGATTGATAGATTTTTGTTAACCAAAGCTATTGAGTAATATGGAGTTAGGTGGCAGATCAGCCATGATCTCATTGAATGGCGGAACAGGCTCGAGGGGCTGAATGGCCTCCTCCTGTTCGGAGGGGCGGTACTGAGGGAGCGCCGCACTGTCGGAGGGGCAGTACTGAGGGAGCGCCGCACTGTCGGAGGGGCGGTACTGAGGGAGCGCCGCACTGTCGGAAGGGCGGTACTGAGGGAGCGCCGCACTGTCGGAGGGGCAGTACTGAGGGAGCGCCGCACTGTCGGAAGGGCGGTACTGAGGGAGCGCCGCACTGTGGGAGGGGCAGTACTGAAGGAGCGCCGCACTGTCGGAGGGTCAGTACTGAGGGAGCGCCGCACTGTCGCAGGGGCAGTACTGAGGGAGCGCCGCACTGTCGGAGGGGCAGTACCGAGGGAGCGCCGCATTGTCGGAGGGGCGGTACTGAGGGAGCGCCGCACTGTCGGAGGGGCGGTACTGAGGGAGCGCCGCACTGTCGGAGGATCGGTACTGAGGGAGCGCCGCACTGTCGGAGGGGCAGTACTGAGGGAGCGCCGCACTGTCGGAGGGGCAGTACTGAGGGAGCGCCGCACTGTCGGAGGGGCGGTACTGAGGGAGGGCTGCACTGTCGGAGGGGCAGTGCTGAGGGAGCGCCGCACTGTCGGAGGAGCAGTACTGAGGGAGGGCCGCACTGTCGGAGGGGCAGTACTGAGGGAGCGCCGCACTGTCGGAGGGGCAGCACTGAGGGAGCGGCGCACTGTCGGAGGGGCAGTACTGAGGGAGCGCCGCACTGTCGGAGGGGCAGTACCGAGGGAGCGCCGTACTGTCGGAGGGGCAGTACTGAGGGAGCGCTGCACTGTCGGAGGTGCCGTCTTTCGGATGAGACGTTAAACCGAGGCCCCGTCTGCTCTCTGAGGTGGATGTAAAAGATCCCACGACCACTATTGGAAGAAGAGCAGGGGGAGTTCTCCCCAGTGTGCTGGAAAACATTTATCCCTCAACCCACACTTAAAACAGATGATCTGGTCATTATCACATTGCTGTTTGTGGGAGCTTGCTGTGCGCAAATTGGCTGCTGCGTTTCCTACATTACAACAGTGACCAAACTTTAAAAAGTATTTCATTGGCTGGGAAGCGATTCGGGACTTCCTGAGGTTGTGAAATACAAGAAATGCTCGTTCTTTCAGTGACGATCATTACGAGGGAGCCAGTGCACTTGGGAGAGTTCCCAATAAACTGGAAATAGGATAATGTGGGGCCCACATTCAGAAAGGGGTGAAAAACAAGTTGGAGGCCACCGCAGGCCATCAGAGTCTTGCCTCTGTTCCGGGGGACTGATTACGTCAAACGCTCCCAGGTCGCGTAGTTAGACTTCCCGAGAGCGTTCGATAAAAGTTCCACACATTAAGGTCACAAATTGAGCTCCAGGTTACAGAGATTCCGGATAAGAAATGGTCTGTCGCCTGTAAAGCAGCTGGGGCCTAGCAGAGGGTGGAAGAATCAGGGTTAGGTTTTGGCTTATGGTCGGCCACCCGTTCGGGCCTCGTAGAGGACCCCCCTCCCCCCGCCCGTTTTGAAGCCCAGGCCTAACTAAAACTCGCCAGGCGAGCTGCAGGGCGCCAAACGGGCCTGATTGAAGCCTGAAAACAAGGTCGGAGCTGCCGGCGGCCAAACAAATCGCAAGGGGGGGCGCGGTTTCCCGGGGCGACAGAGGCCCCCGGATTATTGTCGTGGGCCCCAGGAGGTTTGCTCTTGTGACCCCGGGGGCCCCTTCCCCGGGCCTTTTCGCTTCCATCGCCCCCGGTAACGTGCGCAGGCCCCGACCAGCTCCGACCTAAAATGGCGAGCGGGGTCCTATTTACCTCGTAGGACCCCGATTACCCCCCTTTTGAAAAGGGGCCCGTTGTCAGAATGAGGCGGGCATCTTAGGCCGTCCCGTCGTTGGGCCACTTTCAAGATGGCGTCGGCTGCTTGGCAGGGCGGGGGCGGGGGGGCGGTGAGGCACGTCGAACCCATCGTCAGGCCAATGGCACTCATGGATCCCGCACACTGGTTCCCGGCGGATTCACCTCGGAAGAGGCCTGAGCAGGGTGGGGGAGGGGGGAGAAATCCCACTTGCCTGTCTGCCCGACACTGGCCTTCCTCC
>CM059450.1:26626852-26671168 GCA_030390025.1 Squalus acanthias | reverse complement strand
ACTGCGTTCAAGGTGCTATATAAATGCACGTTGTTGTGGGAGGGGGAGAGGTTATATTACAGCGGCAGACACTGCTCTGCTTTTGCACATCTTTCAATAGCTTGGAGAAGTCCACTGGCCACGAGGGTCCGTTTAGTGGCACGGAGCACGGGCTGGGTGCGGGCCGGAGTCTGCCCGCTTCCACGTTGGCTAGAAAGACGCCAGAGGCCGCGACGTCTCGCTGTCGGGGCGAATTGGTTGGGAGTGTCGTTCCTGAGCGCCAGCTTTGCGAGCAGGCTGGGTGCCCCTCTCAGCGTAGAGTTAGAGAATCATAGAAATTGATGGCGCACAAGGAGGCCATTCGGCCCATCGTGTCTGTGCCGGCCGACAGAGCTCTCCGGCCTAATCCCACTTTCCAGCTCTTGGTCCGTAGCCCTGTAGGTTACAAGTGCGTATCCAAGTACTTTTTAAATGTGATGAGGGTTTCTGCCTCTACCGCCCTTTCAGGCAGTGAGTTCCAGACCCCCACCACCCTCTGGGTGAAAAATGTTCTCCTCAACTCCCCTCTAATCCTTCCAACAATTACTTTAAATCTCTGCCCCCTGGTTATTGACCTCTCTGCTGAGGGAAATAGGTCCTTCCTATCCACTCTATCTGGGCCCCTCATAATTTTATACGCCTCAATTCAATCTCCCCACAGCCTCCTCTGTTCCAAAGAAAACAACCCCAGCCTCTCCAATCTTTCCTCGTAGCTAAAATTCTCCAGTCCTGGCAACATACTTGTCAATCTCCTCTGAACCCTCTCTCGTGTAATCACATCCTTCCTGTAATGTGGTGACCAGAACTGTTGGGAGAAGGGACTAAATATGGAGATGGAAGAATGACCGGGAAATTCCCAAGAATAAAACGCGTCTCCAATGGGTGTTATTGCCCATTTAGCTTTTTTATTTATTCGTTTATGGGATGTGGGCGTCGCTGGCAATGCCAGCATTTATTGCCCACCCCTAGTTGCCCTTGAGAAGGTGGTGGTGAGCCGCCGCCTTGAACCGCTGCAGTCCGTGTGGTGAAGGTGCTCCCACAGTGCTGTTAGGGAGGGAGTTCCAGGATTTTGACCCAGCGACGATGAAGGAACGGCCGATATATTTCCAAGTCGGGATGGTGTGTGACTTGGAGGGGAACTTGGAGGTGGTGGTGTTCCCATGCGCCTGCTGCCCTTGTCCTTCTAGGTGGAAGAGGTCGCGGGTTTGGGAGGTGCTGCCGAAGAAGCCTTGGCGAGTTGCTGCAGTGCATCTTGTAGATGGTACACACTGCAGCCACGGTGCGCCGGTGGTGGAGGGAGTGAATGTTTAAGGTGGTGGATGGGGTGCCAATCAAGCGGGCTGCTTTGTCCTGGATGGTGTCGAGCTTCTTGAGTGTTGTTGGAGCTGCACTAATCCAGGCAAGTGGAGAGTATTCCATCACACTCCTGACTTGTGCCTTGTAGATGGTGGAACGGCTTTGTGGAGTCAGGAGGTGAGACACTCGCCGCAGAATACCCAGCCTCTGACCTGCTCTTGTTGTCACAGTATTTATGTGGCTGGTCCAGTTAAGTTTCTGGTCAATGGTGACCCCCAGGATGTTGATGGTGGGGGATTCGGCGATGGTAATGTCAAGGGGCGGTGGTTAGACTCTCCCTTGTTGGAGATAGTCATTGCCTGGCACTTGTGTGGCGTGAATGTTACCTGCCACTTATCAGCCTGAGCCTGAACGTCGTCCAGGTCTTGTTGCATGCGGGCATGGGCTGCTTAAACACATGTGATGATCCTCGGATCGGGCGAGCTCAACATCCCACATTAAAGCAGCGCTCGCGGTCCAAGTTGCAGTATTTAATCAGTGCACTTTCACAGCTGGCCTCGTGTCCAACCTGCAAACGTGACGAGACTCTCGATTCTCCAGAGTCATTGTTTAAACAGCCGTTGGGGCAGGGCTTTTGTTTTATTTTAATCTTTGCGGTCGCAGAGCTATTAAGCGAGAGGGGCTGAGCAAACGACGGCAGAGGTTTGTCGAGGGCGGCTGCGGCAGATTGAGATTGTTCACCTGTGGCAATCTATTGCCCAAGGCTCGGCTGCGGTGATTGCTTCCCCCGCTCGACTCTCCCAGCCACAAGAGATTGAGAAGGGAACTGATTTCAACATCCGAGAATTTCCCATCTGTCCTGTGATTTTACTTCCTCCTTTGTTTCCAGTATATAGGATACTGGGTTTTCCCTAACCTTGTTCTCGCTCTCTTGCCTGTTAATAATTACATCTCTGTTTCAGGAAGTTTTAACCACCGATACTCCCCCAGTGTTCCCTTACTTCAAAGAAAGTCTTGCATTTCTCCAGCGCCTTTCACAACCTCGGGACGTCCCAAAGCGCTTTATAGCCAATGAAGTACTATTTGAAGTGTGGTCGCTGTTGTAATGTATCAAACGTGGCCGCCAATTTGTGCACAGCAAGCTCCCACAAACAGCAATGTGAAAATCACCGGATCATCTGTTTTTAGTGATGTTGGTTGACGGGGAGTTGGACTGTGAAACTGGTGTCAGTCGTGGCTCAGTGGGTAGCACTCTCTCTCTCTCTCTCTCTCTCTCTCTCTCTCCTCTGAGCCAGAAGGTTGTGGGTTCGAGTCCCTCTCCAGAGACTTGAGCACAAAAATCTAGGCTGACACTCCCGCTGCAGTACAGAGGGAGCGCCGCACTGTCGGAGGGGCGGTGCTGAGGGAGTGCCACACTGTCGGAGGGGCGGTACTGAGGGAGTGCCACACTGTCGGAGGGGCGGTACTGAGGGAGCGCCGCACTGTCGGAGGGGCAGTACTGAGGGAGTGCCGCACTGTCGGAGGGGCGGTACTGAGGGAGCGCCGCACTGTCGGAGAGGCTGTACTGAGGGAGTGCCGCACTGTTGGAGGGGCAGTACGGAGGGAGTGCCGCACTGTTGGAGGTGCCGTCTTTCAGATGAGACGTTAAACCGAGGCCCCGTCTGCTCTCTCAGGTGGATGTAAAAGATCCCACGGCCACTATTGGAAGAAGAGTAGGGGGAGTTCTCCCCGGAGTCCTGGGCCCAATATTTATCCCTCGACCAACATCACTAAAACAGATTATCTGGTCATTATCACACTGCTGTGGGAGCTTGCTGTGCGCAAATTGGCTGCCGCGTTTCCCACATTACAACAGTGACCACACTTCAAAAAGTACTTCATTGGCTGTAAAGCGCTTTGGGACGTCCTGAGGTGGTGAAAGGCGCTGGAGAAATGCAAGTTCTTTCTTTCTGAAGTCTTCAGTGAGCATTGTTGGGGGCGGAGGGCTGTTTCAGCCCCCCCCCCCTTTTTGGTATTCTGGGATGTCCCGACATGGGGGCCAGTAAGTGGGGCTGCTCTACTTTACCTGGGTGAAGGATTCGCTCCCCCCTCCTGCTCCTGACGTGCTGGCGGTGCGGTTCCTCGTGCTCCGGGTGCCCTGTGCGCCTGGCCAATCTCCCTGCTGCTGGGGAGGGGTGGAGAAGAGGCGGGGCAATCGCGCACGGTGGAGCCCATCTAGAGTCACTCAATCAGGAGTCGGTTTCTACCCTCCTCCCTCGCCCGGGGGCTTTGTGCGAGAATCTGTTTCAACTAGGGGCTGCCGTCTCGTGCAGTGGATGCTGATTCACTGAATTCCTTCAAGCGAGAGCTCGACCTGTTTCTGGTTGGGGTGGAGATCATCTCTTCCAGAAGGTAGGGAATTCCGGGCCAGAGCGAGGATCTGGACTAGTTTCGATCGCCTAGATGGGTCGGAGAGGAATTTCCCCCCCCCCAATTCGCCTGGGGTTTATGTATCTGGTTTTTTGCCTCTCCTAGGAGATCCACGTGGTTTCGGGTGGGGTGGAGAGTCTATATGTGATACACAAGGTATCGCAATTGTGTGGGACAGGCTGGCTGGATGAGGAGTTATTACACAAACTAGGGTTGTATTCCCCAGAATTTAGAAGGTTAAGGGGCGATCTGATCGAAGTTTTCAAGATATTAAGCCAAACAGGTAGGGTAGAGAGAGAGAAACTATTTCCGCTGGTTGGGGATTCTAGGACTAGGGGGCATAGTCTAAAAATTAGAGAGGTCGCACAACACCAGGTTATAGTCCAACAGCTTTATTTGAAACCACAAGCTTTCGGAGCGCTGCTCCTTCGTCAGGTGAAGGAGCAGCGCTCCGAAAGCTTGTGATTTCAAATAAAACTGTTGGACTATAACCTGGTGTTGTGCGACCTCTCACATTTGTCCACCCCAGTCCAACACCGGCATCTCCACAGGAGTGAAGTTAGGAAGCACTTCTACACACAAAGGGTGGTAGAAGTTTCGAACTCTCTTCCGCAAATTCATGCCAGATCAATTGTTAATTTTAAATCTGAGATTGATAGCTTTCTGTTCACCAGAGGTGTTAAGGGCTATGGGGCAAAGGCAGGTTTATGGAGTTAGGTCGCAGATCAGCCGCGATTAAATGGCAACACGGTGGCATAGTGGTTAGCACTGTTGCCTCACAGCGCCAGGGACCCGGGTTCGAATCCGGCCTCGGGTGACTGTCTGTGTGGAGTTTGCACATTCTCCCCGTGGGTTTCCTCCGGGTGCTCCGGTTTCCTCCCACAGTCCAAAGATGTGCGGGTTAGGTTGATTTGGCTATGATAAATTGACCCTTAGTGTTAGGGGGGGGATTAAATAAGTGGGGTTACGGGGATAGGGTGGGATATGTGTCAGTGCAGGCTCGATGGGCCGAAATGGCCTCTATCTGCACTGTGGGGATTCTGTGATTCTGCGATCTCATTGTGAATGGCGGAACAGGCTGGAGGGGCTGAAGGGCCTCCTCCTGTTCCTGTGTCCCGATGACCAAAGGGTCTTTACCTGCCTGTCATTGTCTGTCGAAGCAGTGCATTGTTCCCTGGTGGCGATTTGAGGGGAGCTTAGAGGGACGAGAGCACCAGCCACCGCCAATCTGCTTCATGATCAGAAATTGGAGCCCCGGGGACATTGTACAGCTATGCCACAGAGGCTGCCACACCCAGTGACTGGACAGATTTGAAATGATGTAATCTGGGGGCATGCAGTTCTAACTTTTCACACCTCCTGTCTCGCATCTCTTTTTTTTTTTAGTTTTTTTTTTCTTGCCCTCTCACGAGCGGCTGTGGTTATACCCTAACCGAGGGCGTGGCGTCGATTCGGAATCGCCTGCCGTACCTAATGAACTCTTTCTCCCAATTAAACCCGCTCCTCGTCTCAAACTCTCGTTCACGGGCTGCTGCCTCAGAGATCGACTCATTGCTTCTGGCTCTTTCAGCTTGTAGCGGTGATGACCTTGGTGGTGCTGCAGGCAAGACAAAATTTGCATTTTTACAGCGCTTCACTGCCAAATAAGCATTTATATTTTGAAGTATTGTCACTGTTGTAATGTAGGAAACGCGACAGCCAATTTCCGCACAGCAAGCTCCCACAAACAGCAATGAGATACAAGGCCGGTTAATCTGTTTTTAAAAAAAAATTTTGTTTGAGGAATAACTATTGGCCAGGACACCGAGGAGAACTCCCCCCGCTCTTCCTCATAGTGGCTGTCGGATCTTCTACGCCCACCTGAGAGGGAGACGGGGCCCTCGGTTTAACGTCTCATCCGAAAGACTGTCCCTCCGACAGTGCTGCGCTCCCTCAGCACTGTCCCTCCGACAGTGCAGCGCTCCCTCAGCACGGTCCCTCCGACAGTGCGGCGCTCCCTCAGTACTGCCCCTCCGACACTGCGGCGCTCCCTCAGTACTGCCCCTCCGACACTGCGGCGCTCCCTCAGTACCGCCGCTCCGACAGTGCGGTGCTCCCTCAGTACCGCCCCTCCGACACTGCGGCGCTCCCTCAGTACCGCCCCTCCGACAGTGCGGTGCTCCCTCAGTACTGCCCCTCCGACAGTGCGGTGCTCCCTCAGTACTGCCCCTCCGACAGTGCGGTGCTCCCTCAGTACTGCCCCTCCGACAGTGCGGCGCTCCCTCAGTACCGCCCCTCCGACACTGCGGCGCTCCCTCAGTACTGCCCCTCCGACACTGCGGCGCTCCCTCAGTACAGCCCCTCCGACAGTGCGGGGCTCCCTCAGTACTGCCCCTCCGACAGTGCGGGGCTCCCTCAGTACTGCCCCTCCGACAGTGCGGCGCTCCCTCAGTACTGCCCCTCCGACAGTGCGGCGCTCCCTCAGTACTGGCACTGGGAGTGTCAGCCTGGCTCAAGTCTCTGGAGAAGTTTGGGATAGAATGACATCAGCGTGGGTTACTTACTTCATCGAGTAATCTCTGATCCCGGCATTGGGCAATTGAACGGTCGGTACTGAAGTTAATGGGCTTCCATTCATCAGCGAGAGACTAGGAGCTGCGGAGGAGCGGAGGGATTTGGGTGTACAAGTTCACTAAAAGATCGTGCCCAGGTACGAAAAGCAATCTAAAAGGCTCATGGAGTGATGCCCGTTACCTCAAGGGGGTTGGGATACAAAGAGGAGGACGTTGTGCTTGAGTTGTACAGAGCTCTGGTCAGAGCCCATCTCGAGCGCTGCGTTCAGGTCTGGGCACCACATCTCGGGAAGAATACACTGGCCTCTGAGAGGGTACAGCCCAGAATGATCCCGGGGCTAAGACGGTTAAACTATGACAGCAGGTCTCATAAATTGCTTGTATTCCCTTGAGTTTAGACGTTTTGGGGTGGGGGTGGATGGGGGGGTGGGGGGAGATCCAATTAAGGGCTTTAACATGGTAAAGCTCTTCGATCGGGTAGATAAAGAGGACTATTTCCCCTGGTGGGGGAATCTAGAATAAGAGGGCGCAGTCTTAAAATTAGAGCGAAGCCGTTTTAGGAGTGAAATTGGGAAGCAATTCTTCACACAGTGGTGGAAGTGTGGAATTCTATTCCCCCCCAAAAGGCCGTGGGTGCTGTGGGGTCGATTAAAATGTTCACGACTGAGATAGGTGGATTTTTGTTGGGTAAGGGATATGGAACAAAGCCGGTTAAATGGAGTTAGTTGACAGATCATCCATGATCTGATTGAATGGCTGGAGGGGCTGAATGGCCTCCTCCTGTTCCTATGGTAACAGGCTGGAGGGGCTGAATGGCCTCCTCCTGTTCCTATGGTAACAGGCTGGAGGGGCTGAATGGCCTCCTCCTGTTCCTATGGTAACAGGCTCGAGGGGCTGAATGGGCCTCCTCCTGTTCCTATGGTAACAGGCTGGAGGGGCTGAATGGGCCTCCTCCTGTTCCTATGGTAACAGGCTGGAGGGGCTGAATGGGCCTCCTCCTGTTCCTATGGTAACAGGCTGGAGGGGCTGAATGGCCTCCTCCTGTTCCTATGGTAACAGGCTGGAGGGGCTGAATGGGCCTCCTCCTGTTCCTATGGTAACAGGCTGGAGGGGCTGAATGGCCTCCTCCTGTTCCTATGGTAACAGGCTGGAGGGGCTGAATGGCCTCCTCCTGTTCCTGTGTTCTGTGATGACTCTGCACTTGCTCCTTGCGTCCGGCTCACCTCTAGCCTCCAACCTCTTTCCGTCACGCCCACTCCTCGTTTCTTTTTTTGTCGATGCTGCTGATGTCAGTGCTGGCCCGAGCGCTTCTCTCTCTCTCGGTCTCCCCAAACTGCAAACACGCCACCACAGGCAGGTGTTTCCTCCATACTTCACCGCCTTGGCTTCCTCTCGCAAAGGGTGGAGGAAATCTGCAACTCTCTCTCCCCCAAAAACTGTGGACCATCTACAAGACGCACTGCAGCAACTCGCCAAGGCTTCTTCCGCAGCACCTCCCAAACCTGCGACCTCTACCACCTAGAAGGACAAGGGCAGCAGGCACATGGAAACACCGCCACCTCCAAGTTCCCCTCCAAGTCACACACACCATCCTGACTTGGAAATATATCGGCCATTCCTTCATCGTCGCTGAGTCAAAATCCTGGAACTCCCTCCCTAACAGCACTGTGGGAGCACCTTCACCACATGGACTGCAGGACTGCAGCGGTTCAAGAAGGCGGCTCACCACCACCTTCTCAAGGGGCAATTAGGGATGGGCAATAAATGCTGGCCTTGCCAGCGATGCCCACATCCTATAAACAAATTAACTCCATCTACCCGCCTTGGTTTTTTTTTAAGATACAGATCAGCAATGATATAATTGAATGGCAGATCAGGCTCGAGGGGCTGAATGGCCTCCTCCTGTTCCTATGACTCCTCGTACTGTCGCCCCCCTCTTGTTCTTTCTCAAAACCCATCTCTCTTAGTTCCCCTATCCTCCTACAATCTGCAGGCTTCTTGGAAAGCCAAACTTGGTGTTAATTCTTGGTTTAGCTTCTCTTCCCGCCACTCTTTTTGTTCTTCGTGTGAAGTGTGGGCCTTGGCCTCTTCCCTGAGTTTCCTATTGCAAGGTCTTTTTAAAAAAAAAAAAAATTAATTCTCAGGATGTGGGTGTCGCTGGCAAGGCCCAGCATTTATTGCCCATCCCTAGTTGCCCCTTGAGAAGGTGGTGGTGAGCCGCCTTCTTGAACCGCTGCAGTCCGTGTGGTGAAGGTGCTCCCAGGTGGAAGAGGTTGCGGGTTTGGGAGGTGCTGCCGAAGAAGCCTTGGCGAGTTGCTGCAGCGCATCTTGTGGATGGTCCACACTGCAGCCATGGTGCGCCGATGATGGCGGGAGGGGCCCCTCATTTGCAAAGTGATGGGCCTCACTCGGGACGTAGGGTGCAGAGTACAAGGAGCTGGCCCTGTGGACGGGGGGGGCGAGGAGCCAGCGTAAGGGACGAAAGTCGGCATGGGCTGGCATGCCCTCTGCCATAGAAAAATAGGAGTAGGCCATTCGGCCCTTTGAGCCTGCTCCACCATTCAGTATGATCATGGCTGATCCTCTGTCTCAATACCATATTCCCGCTCTCTCCCCATACCCCTTGATGCCTTTTGTGTCTAGAAATCTATCTATCGCCTTCTCTCGGTTATGAGCGCTTTGAATCGGATGACAGATTGACTGGGCAGGGCTGTGGCATGACATTCGCTCCCAGGAGCGTGGACCTGCAGATCAGGCAGGTTGTTCCATTACAACCTCCCCGGTGACTCGGGCTACTCTCTGGTGGCTCCCGGGGCGAGATCAACATGTTTTGTTGGATTAAACTCTCAACTCTGCGCATCTGTTGATTAACGGGGCGACTTACCGCCTGCACCCCTTCCCAAAGCGGGAGGCTTTTATTTATATCCGGCAGGTCATTGGCCGCCTGTGGGGCTGGCGGCTCTCGTTGCTTTTTAAATCCCCAAATAACGCGGGTGTGGAAGGATTCGATTGTGGAGGGAATTGATCTGGGCAAATCCTGCACAAATGGCAAAGGCTCAAAATAGTAGCAGGGCACCAGCTGTTTATTAAGATGGAAAATGAGGTGGGAGTTTTCAGCCCACAGGTGCCCCGGATTGTGGCACCGGTTACCAGGGAAGGGTCGTCTTCTTAGGCAGTCCCTCGGAACCGAGGATGACTTGCTTCCACATTAAAAATAAGTTCTCAGGTGACTGATGAGTCCAATGCGGGACCTACAGTCTCTGCCACAGGTGGGGCGGGTGGGTGGGGTGCTTGGGTTGACTTGCGCTTGGCTTCCGCTTGCTCCCGGCGAAGAGACTCGAGGTGTTCGGTGCCTTCCTGCACGCTTCTCCTCCACTTTGTGCGGTCTTGGGCTAGGGATTCCCAGGTGTCGGTGGGGATGTTGCACTTTTTCAAGGAGGCTTTGAGGGTGTCCTTGAAGCGTTTCCTCTGCCCACCTGGGGCTCTCTTGCCGTGTCGGAGCTCCGAGTAGAGCGCTTGTTTTGGGAGTCTCGTATCGGGCATGCGGACAATGTGACCCGTCCATTGGAGCTGATCAAGCGTGGTCAGAGCTTCGATGCTGGGGATGTTGGCCTGAGCGAGAACACTGACGTTGGTGCGCCTATCCTGCCAGTGGATTTGGAACAGGTTACCGGGGAAGGGTATAGGAGCGGACACTGTAAATGGATTCAAGGGTCAGTTGTACGTGTTTCTAGAGCGAGAGAAGAGATTGAAGGATCCGGTGAGAAGATTGGGACTATTTCCACTGTAGCAGAGGCGGCTAAGAGGAGATTTAATCGAGTTTTTTATGGTCTTGCCCTATAAACTCCTGCTACTATTTTGCCCTGCTACTATTTTGAGCCTTTTCCCCCCCTGGTTTGGCAGTCAAGTGACGAGGGGGGTCATAAGAATTGGGAGCAGGAGGAGGCCATTCGGCCCCTCGAGCCTGCTCCGCCATTCAGTAAGATCATGGCTGATCTATGACCTCAACCCCACTTTCCCGCCCGATCCCCATATCTCTTGATTCCCCTAGAGTCCAAAAATCTATTGATCTCAGTCTTGAATATACTCAACGACTGAGCCTCCACAGCCCTCTGGGGTAGAGAATTCCAAAGATTCACCACCCTTTGAGTGAAGAAATTCCTCCTCATCTCAGTCCTAAATGGCCAACCCCTTATCCCGAGACTGTGACCCCTGGTTCTAGACTCCCCAGAAGCTCCATTTCACTCCCGACTGTCTGACACCTACTCCCATCCGTCTTTCGGATGAGACGTTAAACCGAGGCCCCGTCTGCCCTCTCAGGTGGACGTAAAAGATCCCACGGCCACTATTTGGAAGAAGAGCAGGGGGGAGTTCTCCCCGGTGTCCTGGGGCCGATATTTATCTCTCGACCAACATCACTAAAAATGATCCAGTCATTATCACATTGCTGTTTGTGGGAGCTTGCTGTGTGCAAATTGGCTGCCGCGTTTCCTACATTACAACAGTGACCACACTTCAAAAAAAAGTACTTCATTGGCTGTAAAGCGCTTTGGGACGTCCTGAGGTGGTGTAAGGCGCTGGAGAAATGCGAGTCTTTTCTTTTGGGTAAAGAGTTAAAGCTTGTGTGTTTTTTTTATATATGCCTGTCCGTTGAAGGAAGGGAACTGGCCCTGAACGAGTAACCGCCAAAAGTCTGGCAGCTTCCGTCTAGAACGGGCAGAACTGTCCTGAAGCAATCTCTCCTCTTGTGCTCTTTCCTCTTCTCTTCCCCCTCCCCTCACCCCGTGCCCAACGTGCTCTGCTAGTTCTATACCGCTGTGTACAATGAAACGCACCTTCCCCAGCACCACGCCGTGTGTAGCTAATGGAAAAGAGCAGCTGGACCTGTGTGTGGACTCTAGGACATAACGTGAGAATTCGGAGTCAGCCCCTCGAGCCTGCTCCGCCATTCAATAAGATCATGGCTGATCATCGACCTCAACTCCACTTTCCCGCCCGATCCCCATATCCCTTGATTCCCCGAGAGTCCAAAACTCTATCCATCTCAGCCCTGAATATACTCAACGACTGAGCCTCCACAGCCCTCTGGGGTAGAGAATTCCAAAGATTCACCACCCTCTGAGTGAAGAAATTTCTCCTCATCTCAGTCCTAAATGGCCAACCCCTTATCCTGTGATTCTGCCCCCTGGTTCTAGACTCTCCAGCCAGGGGGAAACAACCTCTCGGCATCTATCCTGTCAATCCCCTCTCAGAATCTTATCTGTTTCAATGAGATCAGCTTTCATTCTTCTAAACCCGACAGAGTACAGGCCCAATCTACTCAATCGCTCCTCATAGGACAACCCTGTCATCTCAGGGATCGAGGGCGCCCAGGCCTTTTGAGTGGAGGGGCCACATGGGCGCTTCCGGTACATCTAAAGTTTAAATCCTTGTCCCCATTCATTCCTGAAGGCTTTTAAGCTGCTGACCCTGCTGTTTCTGATTTGAGGCCTATCCACCAATGGAGCCATAGCGCTAAGACCAGCTCTTTCCAAATCCCCAGGCCCACCAGGTTCAAACCGGGCACGACCAGTGAATGAGGACTGACGGGCCTGCCAGGGCTCTGGGGGAAGAGGCCACGGTTTCTCAACACCTCTCCTCTAGGGACGGGAATGACGACGAGGATCGTTCAAGATGACAAGACGTGCGGTTTTGGCTTCGAATTTTACAGCCCAGACGGAGGCCGTTCGTCCCATCGTGCCTGTGCACCCCCCCCCCCGTGTCACTGAAAGAGCTCTGTCCCACTCCCAGCTCCTCTTCCCCATTCGGCCCCCTCGTCCCGCATCGCCTATGATCAGTGACTGCCCACACACCTCCTGCCCCTCGACACTGAATTCAGGACAAGCCTGGCATTTGAGTTGAGTACCAACAGTAATGACCCGGGTGTATGGGTAACCTGCCCAAGTGCCGGCGCGGTGTCTGCGCACTGGCAGCGGAGGGCACCGAGGGTAGCATCTGTGCCATTGCAGCTCAACCAGATTGAGATCCGAATGCTTCCTCGAAGATGGTTGAGGCAGGGGACTTTTGAGCGTGTGATTTCGCACCAATGAATGCTGGGATTGTTCACAAACCATTTAAACGCAAGGGGGGGGGGGCTGTGTTTTTTTAACTAGTGGACCTCCCGTAACATTGCTCGCCAAGGCACACGATGTGCTGTTTATGGGACTGCTGGACCGTGGTATTCTGGTGGTGCTGTTTAAGCTGGCCTGTCCCCTTTTTTTTAAGGCCCCAGAGTCTAATTGCAGCAAGTAGCCCTAGCCTGAGGTCAGTCAGAGCGTAATTGCTGCCTGGCCGGAGGAACGTACTGCTTGTAAATTTCTGGCTCCAGGTCAGAGAAGAAACGGCACAAACCTAACTGGCTTCTTCTAACCTATGACAGCCAGGCACTCTCCACTCTTCCCGTCTAGAGAGAGACGAGGTGCACCAAACCGCACCAGACTCGGGCAGGTAAGGGCCCCACGCAGTGGTTGTTTTCAGGAGCTGTGCCCGCGCACACACCGGGAGCCAGGTGTCTGTCCTGGAAAGTTGACCAGTAACGTTGTTTGTATTTTTTTTTGTCCTCGCAGGTCGGTGACAAACTGCCCTCTATCGATGTTCACGAAGGGGACCCCCACTGCATCGTCAACATCGCCGAGCTCTTCAAGGGCAAGAAGGGGATTCTCTTCGCCGTGCCCGGAGCTTACACTCCAGGATGTAGTAAGGTAGGCTGCAATTCCCCACCATCTCGCACTCATTGGGCCTCTCTTGTGCCAAACCTTTTTCTTTTCACCCCACCACACTTCTCCCCACCCCGGCAACTTCCGACAGTGCAGCGCTCCCTCAGTATCGCCCCTCCCACAGTGCGGCGCTCCTCCGACAGTGCGGCGCTCCCTCAGTACTGCCCCTCCGACAGTGCGCCGCTCCCTCGGTACCGCCCCTCCGACAGTGCGCTGGTACCGCCCCTCCGACAGTGCGCCGCTCCCTCGGTACCGCCCCTCCGACAGTGCGCGCTCCCTCGGCACCGCCCCTCCGACAGTGCGGCGCTCCCTCGGCACCGCCCCTCCGACAGTGCGGCGCTCCCTCAGTACTGCCCCTCCGACAGTGCGGTGCTCCCTCAGTACTGCCCCTCCGACAGTGCGCCGCTCCCTCAGTACCGCCCCTCTGACAGTGCAGGCGCTCCCTCAGTTCTGCACTGGGAGTGTCAGCCTGGATTTTTGTGCTCAAGTCTCTGGAGTGGGGCTCGAACTCACGACCTTCTGACTCAGATGCGAGAGAGAGAGAGATACCCACTGAGCCACGCACCCCATCCTAGTGCTAGGGATGGGGGAAATCTGATTGGGGTCCTTGCAGAAAATGTTGGGGTTGGGGGGGGGTGGAGAGAGAGAATGAAAAAGGGGGTAAACCCAGGCGCCCCTCACTGGGCAGCGCTGTCCTCCACCTTCCTTCCTTTTAAACAGGGCCAGTTCTGTCTGTGCTGGATCCAGTATCTTTCTACAGGCACCTCGCTGTAACTCTGTCTGGTTTTTATTTTCATCTCCAGTCCCACTTGCCGAGCTACGTTCAAAATTCCGAGGAGCTGAAGAAAAAAGGAATCGAAATCGTCGTCTGCATCGCGGTCAACGACGCATTCGTCATGAGTGCCTGGGGGAAAGACCAGAAGACTGAGGGGAAGGTAAGCGAGAGAGAGAGGTGCGGGGTTATAAAGCCTCGCCCTGAGACCAGAAGATAACTTGCTCCTTGCTCACGGGACAGCGTCTGGGGGGGGGGGACTGCCTCTCTGATCTATCAGACGGCTCTGCAGTCGCTGCTGTAACTCTTTAACTCGAGTATGTTTATGTCTCTCCAAGCAGTCTATATAAAATTTACTGTGCTAATGGGCCGAAAATTGATCCCGGGACGCGAGAGTACGCACTGCATACTCTCGCGTATTCCCACTCCAATTGCCGGTTTTCTGCATGCCCTGCGCATGCGCTGAAAACCGGCAATTGCTCTTCCGAAAAGGGGGCGGGGCCGGAGTGCATCGTGTGCGCGCTACAGGCTGCGCGCACGCTGTGCACTTCATGCTTTGGACGCGCAGGTAAGTACTGAAGATTTTGGAAATGTAAAAAGGAGGAGTAAGACCCGCTTTTAAGAAGGTAAGTAGTGAATTAAGTATTTTTTTGAATTTTTTTTTACAGGTATATCTTTTTTATAGACTTTAAAGACAGGTAAGTTTATTTTTATAACTTTTTAAAAGATTTTAAATTTTTTCAAAAATTTAATTTTTTATTTAAAATGGTTAATTTAATTAACTATACTTATTTTATTAATGTGATGGTTTTTTTTTTAAATTTAATTGAGGTTTAGCTGTTATTTTGGGGGGGTGTAAGATTCATAAGTCTCTCAGCCATGCTGTGAGACTTATGAATGGAAGATGGTGTGCTGCCATTGGCTCTAACTGAGTCACGTGATCCCACAGCTCGCACGAATTAACTACGCCGCTGGGATACGCAAGCCCAGCACAGCTGATGTCTGGAACATCAATTTCGTGCGAGCTGGATCAGAAAAAGCATAAGCGAGGTGAGACATCGCGGGAAAGGCTTACCCCCGCGGGAACAGAGCGAGATCAATTTCTGGGCCAATATTTGGCAGCACCCGCCCAGGGCGTCCCCCCCCCCCCCCCCCCCCCCCGCTTTGCTTGTCTCCGTATCTCCCCCGTGCCCCGGGCTGTTTTAACCTTTGCCGACTGCAGTCGCTTTATCTCCTCCTCGTTGTGTGCGGAAGGGGCAGGGACTGAGGGTACACAACCTCTCTGCAGCGAGAGTCCCCGTCACCTCCCCAACCGCCCGCCCTGTGTTAATACACCTGTGTGTGTGTGTGCTTCTACCATCAGCCTTAACCGCACCCTGACGAGATGGTCGGTACCGAGGGACACAGGAACAGGAGGAGGCCATTCAGCTCCTCCAGCCTGTTCCGCCATTCGATGAGATCATGGCTGATCTGCCACTTAACTCCATCTACCCACCTTCGCCCCACATCCCTTAATACCTTTGGTTAACAAAAATCTCAGATTTAACATTAACAATTGACCCAGCATCAATTGCCGTTTGTGGAAGAGAGTTCCAAACTTCTCCCCACCCTTTGTGTGTAGAAGTGTTTCCTAACTTCACTCCTGAAAGGTCTGGCTCTAATTTTTAGACTGTGCCCCCCTAGTCCTAGAATCCCCAACCAGCGGAAATAGTTTCTCTCTCTCTACCCTATCTGTTCCCCTTAATATCCTGAAAACTTCGATCAGATCACCCCTTAACCTTCGAAATTCCAGGGAATACAACCCTCGTTTGTGTAATCTCTCCTCGTAATTTAACCCTTGGAGTCCGGGTATCATTCTGGTAAACCTACGCTGCTCTCCCTCCAAGGCCAATATATCCTTCCTAAGGTGTGGTGCCCAGAACTGCTCCCAGTGCTCCAGGTGTGGTCTAACCAGGGCTTTGTATAGATACACTATCCAGGGTGGTACAGGGCAGGAAGATCCGAGGCTCGTCCCCGGTCTGGTTTGACCGTCTCTGCCAGGGTGGTGTGGAGGCCGCTGGAGTTGGCGTCTGCCTCCCTCGGGCTCGGGGCCGAGGAGGGGAAAGATCACCCGGCGTCCCCGCGCCGGTCAGCTCTCCTACCTACGGTACCTCGCCCGAGTGGCCACCACTTGTGCGTGAGCCAGGATAGCGGAGTCTTGTCAGCCTATTCAACTACGTGGGGCATCACGACCTAGCCCGATCCTTTCCTGCCCTTGCCCAACCTCCGTCTGCACACATACCCTCCCCAGCAGGGGCTCACCAGATAGCGAGCAGGAGCTCTGGCTGGTTTCAGTTCTTAACCCCTGTGCCTGCTGCCCCCCCACCCCCAGTTGTAGAGATTTAGGTGTCCTAGTACAGGAAACACAGAGTTAAGTGTGCAGGTACAGCAAGCAATTAGGACATGCTGGCATTTATTAATAGAGGGTTGGAGTACAAGAGTAAGGAAGTCTTGCTACAACTGTACAGGGCCTTGGTGAGACCACACCTGGAGCACTGTGCACAGTTCTGGTCTCCTTATCTAAGGAAGGATATACTTGCCTTGGAGGCGGTGCAACGAAGGTTCACTGGATTGATTCTTGGGATGAGAGGGCTGTCCTATGAGGAGAGATTGAGTAGACTGGGCCGATACTCTCTGGAGTTTAGAAGAATGAGAGGTGATTTCATTGAAACATATAAGATTCTGAGGGGGATTGACAGGGTAGATGCTGAGAGGTTGTTTCCCCCTGGCTGGAGAGTCTAGAACCAGGGGTCACAGTCTCAGAATAAGGGGTCGGCCATTTAGGACTGAGATGAGGAGGAATTTCTTCACTCAGAGGGTGGTGAATCTTTGGAATTCTCTACCCCAGAGGGCTGTGGATGCTCAGTCATTGAGTATATTCAGGGCTGAGATCGATAGATTTTTGGGCTCTCAGGGAATCAAGGGATATGGGATCGGGCGGGGAAGTGGAGTTGAGGTAGATGATCAGCCATGATCTTATTGAATGGCGGAGCAGGCTCGAGGGGCCGAATGGCCGACTCCTGCTCCTGATTCTTATGTTCTTGCGTAGCGCCCGAAGTGCCATCTCCGCACGGAGAACTTCAAGCAGTCGCGGGCGGGGGTGGGGTGGGGGCCGTGGCCGTGCGGTTGAGCGGTGGTTCTGAAGCAGGAAGCCTGGCGCCTCCGTTAGCCTGGGTGTGGTCGTGAGGGGGGCTAATATCTGTTGCTGTCTCTCCTCCCCAGGTGCGGATGCTGGCAGACCCCACCGGAGCCTTCACACGGGTGAGTAAGAAAGCTCCTTCCCTGACTGCTCGTTCTCGTTAAATGTGCCAGGCGGCCCTCCTCTGTCCGGACGCCAACCTGGCCAGCCTACTCTGCTTTCGAGACCAGGAACCCCACCAAAGTTCAACAGAGCGGGAGACAAAACGGAGCTCGATCTAGGAGCGGTGGTTAGGTTGGGTTTCAAGAGGCCCTGGGACATAATGAGGGGCCTAGATAGAGTGGACAAGAGGGACCTATTTCCCTGAGCAGAGAGGTCAATAATCAGGGGGCAGAGATTTAAAGTAATTGGTAGAAGGATTAGAGGGGAGTTGAGGAGAACTTTTTTCACCCAGAGGGTGGTGGGGGTCTGGAACTCACTGCCTGAAAGGGTGGGAGAGGCAGAAACCCTCATCGCATTTAAAAAGTACTTGGATGTGCGCTTGTAACCTACAGGGCTACGGACCAAGAGCTGGAAAGTGGGATTAGGCCGGAGAGCTCTTTGTCGGCCGGCACAGACACGATGGGCCGAATGGCCTCCTTCTGTGCCGTCAATTTCTACGATTCTATGAAATCAAAACCTCGCACTAACACGTGGAGACCCCAGAACGAAGGGCGGGGGGTTGGAGCTTAGGAAGAGCGTCTGAGGAGCATTGGCCAGATTAAGATGGCGATAGAGATGATCGTGCCAGAGACTCGTGCCCCCATCGCTCTGCCTTTTGAGCGTTTTTGCACTGCCAGAGGGGATAAAGTAGATTAAGTACTAGAAGCAGAGGAAGATCCAGGGCTATGGGAAAGGGAGCAGGGCAGCGAGATTAGACTTAGATTGCTGTGGCACAGACACGCTGGGCGGAATGGCCTCCTTCTGTGCTGTAAACCTCTCTGGTTTCATGGAAGGAGGGATTAAAATGGCTGTTCACCGAAGAGATGGTGCCAGCAGGAAGAGAAGAGAAGCGAGGTCCCCTTAGGGTCAACTTGGATCCTTTGGTGATTTTTTTTAAAGACTTGCATTTCTCCAGCGCCTTTCACCACCTCAGGACGTCCCAAAGCGCTTCACAGCCAATGAAGTACTTTTTGAAGTGTGGTCACTGTTGTAATGTGGGAAACGCAGGCAGCCAATTTGCGCACAGCAAGCTCCCACAAACAGCAATGTGATAATGACCGGATCATCTGTTTTAGTGATGTTGTTTAAGGATAAATATTGGTCCCAGGACACCGGGGAGAACTCCTCCTGCTCTTCTTTGATATAGTGGCCGTGGGATCTTTTACGTCCACCTCAGAGAGCAGACGGGGGCCTCGGTTTAACGGCTCATCTGAAAGACTGTCCCTCCGACAGTGTGGCGCTCCCTCAGTACCGCCCCTCCGACAGTGCGGCGCTCCCTCAGTACTGCCCCTCCGACAGTGCGGTGCTCCCTCAGTACTGCCCCTCCGACAGTGCGGCGCTCCCTCAGTACCGCCCCTCCGACAGTGCGGCGCTCCCTCAGTACTGCGCTGGGAGTGTCAGCCTGGATTATGTGCTCAAGTCTCTGGAGTGGGACTGGAACCCACAACCTCCTGATTCGGGAGAGAGCGCTGCCCACTGAGCCACGGCTGACACACGCTGGCCCTCGCCCTGAACCACAACAAACTAAGGGCGTCCCTCCCTTCGACCGCTCGATGTCAGCTCGCCCCGTCAAGGGATTCACAAGCCTGCCGTCTGCAGACAAAAACCCATTGTCGCGCTCGCGTCTCCAAGCCCAGCTGGAGAGAAACCACATGCCTGGCGTGGAGTGCACACTTCCCCCTCCTCTCACTCCTCCTCCCCCCCAACGCTGCACTGAGTCCCTGAGCTGACAGGGGCGAGATCCCAGATGACTGATGCACCAAGAACCCCGGAGTAGCGTGGACCTGCCTGTCCGGGGTCCCTCACTCTGCGAACGGCTGCGGCACCTCGCATCTAAGTCCAAGCCAAAAACCCCCTCATTCTTCTCCCCACACCCACCTGTGGTCGGTCCCCGATTGAATTGGTTGTTAGGTTCTGTCTGTTCTGTGCTTGCTCCTGCTCCGAGGCAGGAGCCCCTCCCTCCTATGCAGGGGGATGATCATCTGCCGCTCGCACTGCCCCCCCCCCCCCCCCCCCCCCCCCCCCGCCCGTGCACTAACCTTCCCTCTCTCTCTCTCTCTCTCTCTCTGCAGGCCGTCGACCTGGTGCTGGACAAGGAGCAGCTAATTGCAGCGCTGGGAAACAAGCGAAGCAAGAGGTAGGGTGCACGCCTCGCTTTGCACTTTATTCCGCGGGTCTTGGTTTCGAGATGTGGGCAAGGCCGCAGTGCTCGCCCATTCCATTCCCCAGCTGCCCTCGCAAGGCGGCGTTGGGAACCTTCGGAGCGATTTCTTTTTTTTTTGGATTCCGAGGCCACTTCAGAGGGCGTTGAGTCAACCACGTGTCGGGGTGCCCAGCTTCTGTACTGTGCCCGCCCCCGGGGCTGTAACCAGACCGTGATCAGCAGCGGGAACACTGGGCTTCTTTCACCTCCTTCCTACCCACACTTCAGGGCACTGAGGCACCCGTGCTGTACCTGCCCCGGGAGTGTTTGATGGGGACAGTGTAGAGGGAGCTTTACTCTGTATCTAACCCGTGCTGTACCTGCCCTGGGAGTGTTTGATGGGACAGTGTAGAGGGAGCTTTACTCTGTTTCTAACCCGTGCTGTACCTGCCCTGGGAGTGTTTGATGGGACAGTGTAGAGGGAGCTTTACTCTGTATCTAACCCGTGCTGTACCTGCCCTGGGAGTGTTTGATGCGACAGTGTAGAGGGAGCTTTACTCTGTATCTAACCCGTGCTGTACCTGCCCTGGGAGTGTTTGATGGGACAGTGTAGAGGGAGCTTTACTCTGTATCTAACCCGTAGTGTACCTGCCCTGGGAGTGTTTGATGGGACAGTGTAGAGGGAGCTTTACTCTGTATCTAACCCGTGCTGTACCTGCCCTGGGAGTGTTTGATGCTGACACAAAGTGCCCAAGGGAGTGTTCCATTTTCATGCACTAATATGCTGCTTTTGAGTAATCGAATCCTCGTATAGCACATTAAATGAGGCTGTTTCCTCCTCCTCAGGTACGTGATGTTGGTGGAGGACGGTGTTGTGACGAAGATGAACGTGGAACCGGATGGAACAGGAACCACCTGTAGCCTGGCCAACCACGCCATGGCGTTTATCTGAACCGCCCCCCAACAGCTTCGTTTCAGAACACACAGCTAGCAGGAGATGGCGGCAGTCTAACGTAGTGTGATACGCTGAGCATAACCCTATAAATAAAAGTATTTTAACTGGATGGGCTCGGCATCTCCTTCCTTTTGATATGAGCGGCTCTAAGAGATTACACAGAAAGAGGCCATTCGGCCCAACCAGTCCATGCCGGCCTTTATGCTCCACTCGAGCCTCCTCCCGTCTTTCCTCATCTAAATCTATCAGCAGAACCCTCTATTCATAGAATCATAGAATGGTTACAGTACAGAAGGAGGCCCCTCGAGCCCGTGCCAGCTCTCTGCAAGAGCCTTTCCCCGTAGCCCTGCACATTTTTTTTCCTTCAGGTACTCATCCAACACCCTTTTGAAAGCCATGAT
Source organism: Squalus acanthias (assembly GCA_030390025.1). Taxonomy (NCBI): domain Eukaryota; kingdom Metazoa; phylum Chordata; class Chondrichthyes; order Squaliformes; family Squalidae; genus Squalus; species Squalus acanthias. The sequence continues at coordinate 26,650,488 of CM059450.1, read as the reverse complement.
TGAGTCTGCCTCCACCGCCCTTTCAGGCAGTGCATTCCTGATCCTAACCACTCGCTGCGTAAAAAAGTTTTTCCTCATGTCGCCTTTGGTTCTCTTGCCAATCACCTTAAATCTGTGTCCTCTGGTTCTCGACCCTTCCGCCAATGGGAACAGTTTCTCTCTGTCTGCTCTGTCCAGACCCCTCATGATTTTGAACACCTCTATCAAATCTCCTCTCCACCTTCTCTGCTCCAAGGAGAACAACCCCAGCTTCTCCAGTCTATCCACGTAACTGAAGTCCCTCATCCCTGGAACCATTCTCATAAATCTTTTCTGCACCCTCTCCAAGGCCTTCACATCCTTCCTAAAGTGCGGTTCCAGATCCTAACCACTCACTGTGTTAAAGTTTTTTCTTGCGTCACCTTTGGTTCTTTTGCCAATCACCTTCAATCTGTGTCCTCTGGTTCTCGGCCCCTCTGCCAATGGGAACAGTTACTCTCGATCTGCTCGGTCCAGAACCCCCCTCCCTCGTGCTTGTCTAGCCTTTCCTTAAACGCTATTCGCCTCAACCACTCCCTGTGGTAGCGAGTTCCACATTCTCACCACTCTCTGGGGAAAGAAGCTTCTCCTGAATGTTGGATTTCTTGATGACTATCTTCTATTGATTGGCCTCTAGTTTTGGGAACACTGTATCCACTCTGGTTATATAAGAACATAAGAAATAGGAGCAGGAGTAGGCCAATCGGCCCCTTGCGCCTGCTCCGCCATTCAATAAGATCATGGCTGATCTGATCCTAACCTCAAATCTAAAGAACACAAGAAGTCGGAGCAGGACCCGGCCACTCAGCCCCTGGGCCCGCTCCGCCACCCATAGGGCCTTGACCGATCCGAACTCAGCCTCATGTCCAGTTTCCTGCCCGCTCCCCGTAACCCCTAATTCCCTTTACTTCTAGGAAACTGTCTATTTCTGTTTTAAATTTATTTAATGATGTAGCTTCCTGGGGCAGCAAATTCCACAGACCTACTACCCTCTGAGTGAAGAAGTTTCTCCTCATCTCAGTTTTGAAAGAGCAGCCCCTTATTCTAAGATTATGCCCCCTAGTTCTAGTTTCACCCATCCTTGGGAACATCCTTACCGCATCCACCCGATCAAGCCCCTTCACAATCTTATATGTTTCAATAAGATCGCCTCTCATTCTTCTGAACTCCAATGAGTAGAGTCCCAATCTACTCAACCTCTCCTCATATGTCCATCCCCGGGATTAACTGAGTGAACCTTCTTTGTACTGCCTTGAGAGCAAGTATGTCTTTTCTTAAGTATGGACACCAAAACTGTATGCAGTATTCCAGGTGCGGTCTCACCAATACCTTATTTCACTGCAGCAATACCTCCCTGTTTTTATAATCTATCCCCCTAGCAATAAAAGCCAACATTCCGTTACAGTGCACATCATATCACCTCAGTGTAACCTCTCATTGCACCAGTCTACCCAAACTACAACAACATCTTGCATTTATATAGCGCCTTTAACGTCGTAAAACGTCCCAAGGCGCTTCACAGGTGCGTTATCGGACATAATTTGACACCGAGCCACATAAGGAGTTATTACGACAGATGACCAAAAGCTTCTTAAAGGAGGAGAGGCGGAGAGGTTTAGGGAGGGAATTCCAGAATTTGGGATCCAGGCAGCTGAAGGCACGGCCGCCAATGGTGGAGCGACGAGAGTGGGAGGAGCGCAGAGATCTCGGAGGGTTGTGGGGCTGGAGGAGGTTACAGAGATAGGGGGGGGGGCGAGGAGGCCATGGAGGGATTTGAAAACAAGGATGAGAATTTTGAAATCGAGGCGTTGCCAGACCGGGAGCCAATGTAGGTCAGCGAGCACAGGGGGTGATGGGTGAACGGGACTTGGTGCGAGTTAGGACACGGGGGCAGCAGAGTTTTGGATGAGCTCAAGTTTACGTAGGGTGGAATGTGGGAGGCCGGCCAGGAGAGCGTTGGAATAGTCCAGTCTAGAGGTAACAAAGGCAGGGATGAGGGTTTCAACAGCAAGGGCGGAGACGGGCGATGTTACGGCGGTGGAAATAGGCGGTCTTTGTTATGTGGTCGGAAGCTCATTTCGGGGTCAAATGTGACACCAAGGTTGCAAACAGTGTGGTGCAGCCTCAGACAGATGCCAGGGAGAGGGAGCGACGTCGGTGGCTAGGGAACGGAGTTTGTGGCTTCGGTCTTCCCAATATTTAGTTGGAGGGAATTTCTGCTCATCCAGAATCGGACAAGCAACGTGACTAAACAAAGCCACTGGAGGGGTTGAGAGAGGTGGTGGTGAGGTAGAGCTGGGTGGTGTCAGCGTACATGTGGAAACTGACGCTATGTTTTCGGATGATGTCCCCGAGGGTCAGCATGTAGATGAGAAACAGGAGGAGGCCAAGGATAGATCCTTGGGGAACGCCAGAGGTAACGATACGGGAAGAGGAGCCATTGCAGGTGATTCTCTGGCTAATACTGGACAGGTGAGGGCAGTCCCACCCAGCTGCCTAACGGAGGAGAGGAGGATGGAGTGGTCAACCGTGTCAAAGGCTGCCGACAGGCCGAGAAGGCCGAGGAGGGATAGTGCACCACAGTCACATTTGTGACTTTGATAAGGGCCGTTTCGGCACTGCGGCCTAGGCAGAAACCTGGACTGGAGAGGTTCAAACATGGAGTTATGGGCAAGATGGGCACGGATCTGGGAGGCGACAACACGTGCAAGGACTTTGGAGAGGAAAGGGAGGTCGGAGATGGGGGCGGTAGTTTGTAAGGACGGAGGGGGTCAAGGCTGGGGTTTTTGAGGAGGTGGGGGGGCGATGACGGCAGATTTGAAGGGGGAGGGGGACAGTAACTGAGGAGAGGGAACCATCAACAACATCAGCTAACGTGGGGACCAGGAAGGGAAGTTGGGTGGTCAGCAGTTTGGTGGGAATAGGGTCGAGGGAACAGGAGGCGGATCTCATGGACAAGATGAGCATAGAGAGGTCATGAGGGGAGATCGGAGAGAAGCAAGAGAAAGATGCGAGTTCAGGGCTAGGGTTGGGGGGTGGGATCCTATGGGGTAGTTTGGCCCGGTGGGCTAGGGGAAGGAAGGGAAGCGGCAGAGTCATAACGGCACAGAAGGAGGCCATTCGGCCCATCGAGTCCGTGCCCGCTCTCTCTAGAGCAATCCAGTCAGTCCCGTTCCCCCGCTCTATCCCCGTAGCCCTGCAAGTTTATTTCCCTCCAGTGCCTATCCAGTCTCCCCGTGAAAACATTGAGTGTCTCCGCTTCCTCCACTTCCGTCGGCAGCGAGTTCCAGGTCCTCACCACTCGCTGCGTAAAAAAGTTTTCCCTCACATCCCCCCCTGTATCTCTTGCCCAAAACCTTAAATCTGTGTCCCCTAGTCCTTGTACCATCAACTAGTGGGAACAGCCTTTCCCCGTCTAGCCTATCCAAACCCGTCATAATCTTGTACACCTCTATCAAATCACCCCTCAACCTCCTTTGCTCTAATGAAAACAAATCCAGCTTCTCCAACCTGTCCTTGTAGCTAAGATTCCCCCATCCCCGGAACCATTCTGGTAAATCTCCTCTGCACCCTCTCAAGGGCCTTCACATCCTTCCTAAAGTGTGGTGACCAGAACTGGACGCAATACTCCAGTTGTGGCCTAACCAGCGCTTTATAAAGAGAGAGAGCGGTAAGGATGGTTTCAATCTTAGTGACAAAGAAGTCCATGAGCTCCTCGCACTTGCTGGAGGTGATGGTGGAGGAGGCTGGGGAGAGGGGTTTAAGAAGACGGTTGGTTGTGGAGAGAAGCCGGCTGTGTGGCGGGGGGGGGGTTATCTTTACATTCTAGGTTGATCCTGGAACAGTGAGCAGTTTTGGCACACCCAGTCTACTCTCACTTCACTCCCTCGCTGCATCAGGCTACTGACCACCTGCGTGAGGGATGGCCAGTTGGTTACGACCCTCAATTGAGGAGCGCCCCCCCCCCCAGCACTCCCCCCACCTCCGGCCCCTCCAATCAGGTCCGTCTGAAGAGGAGACCCACTGCACCGCCCCGGAATCGGGCCTATCTCCTCCTCTTGCCAGCGACTCACCCCACAGTCCTGCAGGCGCTGGGAGGGTTAGCCCAGCATCTCCCGTTGATCCACGTCACAGCGACCGTTTGCTCAGGCTGTGTACCCTCAGTCCCTGCCCCTTCCGCACACAAGGAGGAGATAAAGCGACTGCAGTCGGCAAAGGTTAAAACAGCCCGGGACCACGGGGGCGATAGGGAGACAAGCAAAGCGGTGGGGGGGGGGGGGGGGAACGCCCTGGGCGGGTGCTGCCAAATATTAGCACAGTAAATTTTATATAGACTGCTTGGAGAGACATAAACATACTCGAGTTAAAGAGTTACAGCAGCGACTGCAGAGCCGTCTGATAGATCAGAGAAACATAGAAAAATAGGAGTAGGAGTAGGCCATTCGGCCCTTCGAGCCTGCTCCGCCATTCAATATGATCATGGCTGATCCTCTATCTCAAGACCATATTCCCGCTCTCTCCCCATACCCCTTGATGCCTTTTGTGTCTAGAAATCTATCTATCTTCTTAAATATATTCAGTGACTTGGCCTCCACAGCCTTCTGTGGTAGAGAATTCCACAGGTTCACCACCCTCTGAGTGAAGAAAGTTCTCCTCATCTCAGTCCTAAATGTCCTACCCCATATCCTGAGACTGTGACCCCTCGTTCTAGACCCCCCAGCCAGGGGAAACATCTTCCCTGCATCCAGTCTGTCTAGCCCGGTCAGAATTTTATACGTTTCAATGAGATCCCCTCTCATTCTTCTAAACTCTAGTGAATACAGGCCTAGTCGACCCAATCTCTCCTCATACAACAGTCCTGCCATCCCAGGAATCAGTTTGGTGAACCTTCATTGCACTCCCTCTATGGCAAGTATATCCTTTCTTAGGTCAGGAGACCGAAACTGCACACAGTACTCCAGGTGTGGTCTCCCCAAGGCCCTGTATAACTGTAGTAAGACATCCTTGCCCCTGTACTCAAATCCTCTTGCAATGATGGCCAACATACCATTTGCCTTCCTAACTGCCTGCTGCACCTGCATGTTTGCTTTCAGTGACTGGTGTACAAGGACACCCAGGTCCCTTTGTACATCAGCATTTCCCAATCTATCACCATTTAAATAATACTCTGCCTTTGAGAAAGGGAGTTGCCTCCCCAGACGCCGTCGTGTCTGACAGATCGGGAGAGGCAGTCACCCCCAGACGCTGTCCCGTCTGTCAGATCGGGAGAGGCAGTCACCCCCAGACGCTGTCCCGTCTATCAGATCGGGAGAGGCAGTCGCCCCCAGACGCTGTCCCGTCTGTCAGATCGGGAGAGGCAGTCGCCCCGCCCCCCCCCAGACGGAAGCAAGCAAGGTCTGTACTCCTCCTCCTCCTGGTTAGACGAAGTGGTGCGTGCTGACCCTGGTATGAAGACACACACACACACGCAACTGAATGAAGAACTTAGAAACAAAGTGAAGAGGAAAATATAAGCACGAGGGTGGAGTTCGCCGTCTCCTCGGAATAGCAGCTCACTGCTAAAGAGCCAGCATAAAGCCCGCCATGACCATCTCTCCCTTCAAACCTTCATTTCGGCAAAACTCATGCTGAGTTTCTCAAGAAGGTTGCTCTTTAAGAATGAGTTCACTGGAAAAGTCAACGTGGTTTTAGTAAACTGACTGCAGAGGCAGAGACCCAACTCTTGCTTTCGAGCGAGGCCCTCAGAACAGAGAAGGCTCACCTCGGAGAGCAAGCTGTTGAAAATGTGCCTCACAGTATAATCGACTCTGAAAGCAAGTCCCAGACACAAGGCTGGATCTGGCGTTTGAGGAGCGAGGTTGAATCATATTGGGATCCAGAGATCCAGAGTTGTACATATTTAAGACTGCTATTGGCTGACTATGATTAAAGAAAGACTCCCATTTCTCCAGCGCCTTTCACCACCTCAGGACGTCCCAAAGCGCTTTACAGCCAATGAAGTACTTTTTGAAGTGTGGTCACTGTTGTAATGTGGGAAACGCGGCAGCCAATTTGCGCACAGCAAGCTCCCACAAACAGCAATGTGATAATGACCAGATCATCTGTTTTTAGTGATGTTGGTCAAGGGATAAATATTGGCCTCAGGACACCGGGGAGAACTCCCCCCTGCTCTTCTTCCAATAGTGGCCGTGGGATCTTTTACATCCACCTGAGAGAGCAGATGGGGCCTCGGTTTAACGTCTCATCCGAAAGACAGCACCTCCGACAGTGCGGCGCTCCCTCAGTACTGCCCCTCCGACAGTGCGGCGCTCCCTCAGTACTGCCCCTCCGACAGTGCGGCGCTCCCTCAGTACTGCCCCTCCGACAGTGCGGCGCTCCCTCAGTACCGCCCCTCCGACAGTGCGGCGCTCCCTCAGTACTGCCCCTCCGACAGTGCGGCGCTCCCTCAGTACCGCCCCTCCGACAGTGAGGCACTCCCTCGGTACTGCCCCTCCGACAGTGAGGCGCTCCCTCAGTACCGCCCCTCCGACAGTGCGGCGCTCCCTCAGTACCGCCCCTCCGACAGTGCGGCGCTCCCTCAGTACCGCCCCTCCGACAGTGCGGCGCTCCCTCAGTATTGCCCCTCCGACAGTGCGGCGCTCCCTCAGTACCGCCCCTCCGACAGTGCGGCGCTCCCTCAGTACCGCCCCTCCGACAGTGCGGCGCTCCCTCAGTACCGCCCCTCCGACAGTGCGGCGCTCCCTCAGTACCGCCCCTCCGACAGTGCGGCGCTCCCTCAGTACCGCCCCTCCGACAGTGCGGCGCTCCCTCAGTACCGCCCCTCCGACAGTGCGGCGCTCCCTCAGTACCGCCCCTCCGACAGTGCGGTGCTCCCTCAGTACCGCCCCTCCGACAGTGCGGCGCTCCCTCAGTACTGCCCCTCCGACAGTGCGGCGCTCCCTCAGTACCGCCCCTCCGACAGTGCGGCGCTCTCTCAGTACCGCCCCTCCGACAGTGCGGCACTCCCTCAGTACTGCACTGGGAGTGTCGGCCCGGATTATGGGCTCAAGTCTCTGGAGTGGGGGCTCGAACCCACAACCTTCTGACTCAGAGACGGTTGTGCTACCCAGTGAGCCTCGGTTTGCTCGAAGGAAGCTGAAAACCATCTGATACCGTGTAAGTCCAGCTTCGGGAGACTCTGAATGAGGGGAACCTCTTAAGAGTCGCTGCCCGCAATGCAGCCTTGGGCCCGTAAGTGTCGGTAAACATCCAGGACTGGTTCGCTGAAAGGGACGGTGACATAAAAAGGCCGCTGGATGCGAAATACCGGCTGCACTCAGCGTGGGTAGAGGACAAGTCATCAAGCAAGAAGATGCAAGCTGACGAACAAGGCCAGACCGAACCAAGGATCTTGTGCGACCCCTAGTGGAGCAAATAGGCAGGATGAATTGCAGCCCGACGCCAACCAGGATAACGTGACAAAACCTCACAACACGCTTCCGACAGTACACGGCTCACGATCTGGAGGTTCCACCACTGTCAGGAGCACTGGCCTTTCGCGCATCCCCCCGATTTCCATCGCTCCACCATTGGCGGCCGTGCCTTCAGCCGCCTGGGCCCTAAGCTCTGGAATTCCCTCCCTAAACCTCTCCGCCTCTCTCTCCCCCTTTAAGACGTTGCTGAAAACCGACCTCTTTGACCAAGCTTTTGGTCGCCTGTCCCTAATATCTCCTTATGTGGCTCGGTGTCAAATTTTGTCTGATTTTCGCTCCTGTGAAGCGCCCTGGGACGTTTTACTACGTTAAAGTCGCTGTATAAATGCAAGACGTTGTTGTGGTTAGTTATAAAAATAATCGAGGAGAATTTCCCTGGGTTTCTCCTCATTTTTTGGTCTCTCGCTATGAAATGGTGTGACTGGTTTGGATGAGTGGATGGGGTGGGGGGGGGGGGGAAGGGAGGAGCGGGGACTGGGGGAGGGGGGGTGAAGGATCGTTGGGGGCACGGTGTATACAAGGCGTCAGCCGTGGCTCAGTGGGTAGCACCTCTCCGCCTCCCTCTCCTCCTTTAAGACGCTCCTTAAACCCGACATCTTTGACCAAGTTGTCCTAATATGACTTTGGACTGGAGAGAGCGCCGGGGGGTGGGGGGGTGGGTGGGGCGGGGGAGTTGGTGAGGGGGGTCCAAAGAGCGGGGGGTGTCTGGGGACTGAGAGGCCTCCAGAGAGTGGTGGGGTGAGGGGGGTCTGAAGAGCGGGGGGGGGGGGCTTCTGGCCAGGCGGGTCTGCACCGGCCATTCGACGGCGCCCCGAGTCATCTGACACACTTTTAGGATGTTTCATTTAAAATCAATAATAAAACTGAGGAAGGATGTTCTTGCCATGGAGGGACTTCAGCGAAGATTCACAAGGCTGATACCTGGGATGGCAGGAATGACATATGAGGAGAGATTGGGTCGATTGGGTTTATATTCGCTGGAGTATAGAAGAATGAGAGGGGATCTCATCGAAACTTATAAAATTCTGACAGGTCTGGAGAAATTAGATGCAGGAAGAATGTTCCCGATGGTCGGAGAGTCCAGAACCAGGGGTCATAATCTAAGGATAAGGGGTAAGCCATTTAGGACAGAAATGAGGAAGAATTTCTTCACCCAGAGAGTGGTGAACCTGTGGAATTCTCTACCACAGAAGGCAGTTGAGGCCAAGTCATTAAATAAATTGAAGAATGAGTTAGATATATTTCTTAAAGCTAAAGGGATCAAGGGATATGGGGAGAAGGCAGGTACAGGGGACTGAGTTTGGATGATCAGCCATGATCTCATCGAATGGCGGAGCAGACTCGAGGGGCCGAATGGCCTACTCCTGCTCCTATCTTCTATGTTTCTATGGTCTTTGGCGTAATCTAGTTTATTTTGGAAGGGGGGCAGGGGGGACAGGGGAGAGACGCACCCAGAGACCTGGGGAAGATTTCCTGGATTGGAACATGAAGTTGCATTCAGAGGCTGTGCGTGGCCCTGGATCACACCCCATTGGATGGTAGGAGAGGACCGATCTTCCCGACAGGCTCGAGGGGCTGAATGGCCTGCTCCTGTCCCTAAGTTCCTCTCGTCTAGCCCCCACCTCAGGGTGCAAGCTGTACGTGTTGCTTCAGAACTTTGAAAAAGATGCCATGCCTGGGGGAGGGAGCTGTCCGCTGGCCCCCAGCGACTCCTGGGCGGTTGGCTTAGAGTTGAACAGAATCATGCCTCCCACGTTCCCACCCTCCGTAACCTCGAGCTCGTCCCAAACTCGGCTGCCCCCGTGTCCTAACTCGCACCGAGTCCCGTTTGCCCATCACCCTCTGTGCTCGCTGACCTACATTGGCTCCCGGTCTGGCAACGCCTCAATTTTAAAATTCTCCATCCTTATTTTCAAATCCCTCCATGGCCTCCTCGCCCCCCTCCCTATCTCTGTAACCTCCTCCAGCCCCACAACCCTCCGAGATCTCTGCGCTCCTCCAATTCTGGCCTCTTGAGCATCCCTGATTTCCATCGCTCCACCATTGGCGGCCGTGCCTTCAGCTGCCTGGGCCCTGAGCTCTGGAATTCCCTCCCTAAACCTCTCCGCCTCTCTCTCCTCCTTTAAGACGCTCCTTAAAACCTAACTCTTCGACCGAGCTTTTGGTCCCCTGTCCCTAATATCTCCTTATGTGGCTCGGGGTCAAATTTTGTTTGATAATCGCTCCTGTGAAGCATCTTGGGACGTTTTACTACGTTAAAGGCGCTGGATAAATACAAGTTGTTGTCGTTGTAGAATTGAATCTAACAACACAGGAGGCCATTCGGCCCATCGTGCCTGTGCCGGCTCTTTGAACGAGCTCTCCAATTAGTCCCACTCCCCCCCTGCTCTCTCCCCATCGCCCTGCGTTGAGTATTTGTGGCTAGCGATGAGGGATAACTCTACAACCTTTGTGGGTGTCAGTGACCGGGCCATTGCTGTGCTACAGTGCTCCCAAATCAGGAGGCTTTGCAATAGTTGAAGCCCATGGAACAATTCTTCTTCTTATTTCGTATGGTCGTCGCAAAGCAAATCAGATGTCAATATCTCAGTCCGATATCCAGGCCAAAGCTTCCGGTGTAATAGTGTGGATGTCTTCTAGGCTGCCTGCGAATTTCCTCTGAGGGCAGTGCTCAGTGATGTGCTCCAGGGTCTGATCAGGAGCTCCACAGTCCCATGATGGGGATGCTTTAATCTTCCATCTATGGAGAAGGTGGCAGCTTCTACCATGACCGGTTCTGAGCCGGTCGATGGTTGTCCACTGTTTGCGAGTGTAAGGTTTCCAAAATTTGCAGATCCCCCAAAACCTAAGGAAAAAGGACTTTGGAACTACCTCAGAGTGATAAAAATGCATTTGGGTCTAACCTAAGGAATTTAAGACCAAAAACCAAGTTTTGGCATTTTAAAACCATGTCTGGGCCTGTAAAGGGACAAGGAGGTGGGGTTGACCTCTGTAAAAGCAGTTTGGTTATTGCAGTTAATTACACTGTCTGGGGAACCGGGATGACCTCGCTCAAGCCCCAGCAGACATTAACATTAATAGACCCTGGGAGAAGACAGTCCCACCCAAAACACAGGCCCCATCAAAACCGATTACAGGGCCCATCAGAAACATGCATAATACAAATCACTCAGACCCATTTCTATAGAAAGACCGAGTCCAGCCTAGAAAACCAAACACAAAACCAATCAACTGTAATCAACCAAGGAAATCGACAGGACGCAAGCCATCCCAAAAACCAGTTAACACGCTAGTAAAGTCGTTACTGTTAACGAGGCCTCCAAAATCTTACAATGACCGGGATTTGATTTGGTTTTGATAAGGAAGCTTCAATTAGTATAATTGAAAGGCTGTTTTTCTCAAGAAGTCAGTTCAGCAATTACAACAGTTCAAGTTCGAGTTCTCCAGTAGAGTTACACAGCAGCAAGGAATTCAGCAAGCAGTCCGGCAGAAGACAGTTACAGTTCTGCAAGAAGGCAGTTACAGTTCTGCAAGAAGGCAATTCCACAGCTCGGAAGAAGACAGTTTAAACAGAGGCAGAGTTCAACAGAAACAGTTCAACAAAGAAGGCCAACAGCTCCAGAAGCAGGCCGACACGCAAGAAGAAACCAGAGCGACCGCCTCGGTGACCATCGGACACCTCGCGGCAACAAGGGCCTTACGAAACCTTTTACTCAAAAGACTCTAAACCCTAACTCTCAACTGTCAAGGATTCGTTTGGTGAGCATTATCCCTGGTTCTCCAGAGTCCAACCTAGCCAGTGAAGTGGGATTGGGAGGGGTGAAGTATTCTTCTAATGTTATTTCCCTCACTTGTACTGAAGTGTTCCCCACCTTTAGAGTGTTAAGAGTGTTTGTGTTGTGTTTTACTTCCTTGAATAAAGATCAAAGTTCTTTCATCAAACTCAGTTGTCTGCTGCACTTTTTATCACAACCCCCAAATAAGTCCAGGGTCTAGAACCAAGGGAGTGGGAGCGATTCGAACCGCTCAGAAGTCAGAGGTGAAGCTGACACAAACCGCCACCCCCTACACGAGGAAGGTTTGATTCTTCAGGTTGTACGGTGGGGTCCTCTGTAAGGAATCCATTCCGTATGTCACAGTTCTTCCAAGCATTTCGCCGTCGGTCATCAAGGCTGAGGGGAGATCGCTGAAGGGTTTCGGCGATGGTCCAGAATGGCCGCCTAGATTGCAGAGGGGTTTGGTGGTAGGTTGTTCGAGTCGGCCTGGATCGGCATGTCTTTGCCCATGGAATAAAAGGGACAGTGGCAGCATGGATACGAAATTGGCCAAGTGACAGGAAACAGAGAGTAGTGGTGAACGGTTGTTTTTCGGACTGGAGGAAGGTATACAGTGGTGTTCCCCAAGGGTCGGTTCTAGGGCCACTGCTTTTCTTGATATATATTAATGACTTGGACTTGGGTGTACAGCGCACAATTCCAAAATTTGCAGATGACACAAAACTTGGAAGTATAGTGAACAGTGAGGAGGAAAGTGATTGACTTCAGGAAGACATAGACAGGCTGGTGGAATGGGCGGACACGTGGCAGATGAAACTTAACGGAGAAAAGTGAGAAGTGATACATTTTGGTAGAAAGAATGGGGAGAGGAAATATAAACTAAATGGTACAATCCTAAAGGGGGTGCACGAACAGAGAGACCTGGGGGTATGTGTGCACAAATCGTTAAAGGTGGCAGGGCAGGATGAGAAAGCGGTTAAAAAAGCATACGGGCTCCTGGGCTTCATAAATAGAGACACAGAGTACAAAAGCAAGGAAATTATGATGAACCTTTATAAAACACTGGTTTGGCCTCAACTGGAGTATTATGTCCAATTCTGGGCACCGCACTTTAGGAAGGATGTGAAGGCCTTAGAGAGAGGATGCAGAAAAGATTTACGAGAATGATTCCAGGGATGAGGGACTTCAGTTACGTGGATAGACTGGAGAATCTGGGGTTGTTCTCCTTGGAGCAGAGAAAATTGAGAGGAGATTTGATAGAGGTGTTCAAAATCATGAGGGGTCTGGACAGAGTAGATAGACAGAAACTGTTCCCATTGGCGGAAGGGTCGAGAACAAGAGGACACAGATTGAAGGCGATTGGCAGAAGAACCAAAGGCGACATGAGGGAAAACTTTTTTACGCAGCGAGTGGTTAAGATCTGGAATGCACTGCCTGAGAGGGTGGTGGAGGCAGACTCAATCACGGCTTTCAAAAGGGAATTACATAAGAACATAAGAAATAGGAGGAGGAGTAGGCCATTCGGCCCTTCGAGCCTGCTCCGCCATTCAATATGATCATTAACCCCAATCCCATGAGCCTTAATTTTGTTTAATAACCTTTTGTGTGGCACCTTATCGAATGCCTTCTGAAAATCCAAATACACCACATCCACTGGTTCCCCCTTATCTATTCTGCTAGTTACAACCTCAAAAAACTCTAAGAGATTTGTCAAACACGATTTCCCTTTCACAAATCCGTGTTGACTCTGCTCAATTTTATTATTATTTTCTAAGTGCCCTGTTACCACGTCCTTAATAATAGATTGTAGCATTTTCCCTACTACTGATGTCAAGCTAACTGGTCGGTAGTTCCCCGTTTTCTCTCTCCCTCCTTTCTTAAATAGTGGGGTTACATTTGCTACCTTCCAATCCGCAGGAACCGTTCTCGAATCTATGGAATTTGGGAAAATGACAACCAATGCATCCACTATCTCTGTAGCCACCTCTTTCAAAACCTTAGGACGCGGGCCATCAGGACCAGGGGATTTATCGGCTTTCAGTCCCATTAATTTCTCCAGCACTATTTTTTTTACTCATACTAATTTCTTTCAGTTCCTCATTCTCGCGAAACCCTTGGTTCTCCACTATTTCCGGGGAGGTTTTTTGCGTCTTCCTCCGTGAAGACAGACACAAAGTATTTGTTTAATTTCTCTGCCATTTCCTTATTCCCCATTATCATTTCTCCTGTCTCAGCACTGGGATAAGTAGCTGAAGGAAAAAAATTCACAGGGCTACGGGGAAAGGGTGGGGGGAGTGGGACTGACTGAAGTGCTCTTGCAGAGAGTTGGCACGGGCTCGATGGGGCCAAATGGCCTCCTTCCGTGCTGTAACCATTCTCTGATTCTATAGCCTGAGGTGGGGGAGGGGAGCAAAGGGTCGAGTCGAAAGGGCTTTGGTGGCAATCCAGAAATGAAGAGTTAAACCCAGCGCTATGACCTCTTCTTGGTGCTTAGTCTTGAGAACAGGTTCTGGACCAAGTTCAGCGCGAGTTCAGTCATAGAGTCATAACGGCACAGAAGGAGGCCATTCGGCCCATCGAGTCCGTGCCGGCTCTCCGTAGAGCAATCCAGTCAGTCCCATTCCCCCCGCTCTATCCCCGTAGCCCTGCAAGTTTATTTCCCTCCAGTGCCCATCCAGTCTCCCCTTGTAAACCTCGAGTGTCTCCACTTCCACCACTTCCAGTCGAACTGCGAGCGAGAGCTTGGCGTTATTTGTCCACATGAGAGCGTAAGAACTAGGAGCAGGAGTGGGCCTTACAGCCCCTCGAGCCTGCTCCGCCATTCAATAAGATCATGGCTGATCACCGACCTCAACTCCACTTTCCCGCCCGATCCCCATATCCCTCGATTCCCCTAGAGTCCAAAAATCTATCGATCCCAGCCTTGAATATACTCAACGACTGAGCCTCCACAGCCCTCTGGGGTAGAGAATTCCAAAGATTCACCACCCTCTGAGTGAAGAAATTCCTCCTCATCTCAGTCCTAAATGGCCGACCCCTTATCCCGAGACTGTGACCCTCAGTTCGAGACTCTCGAGCCAAGGGAAATAAGTTCTGCCTTTGAACACAATGGCAGTGCCATTATCCCTGCGTGTGGCTGCAGGGCACTAGTGAGAGGCTGGCACTGCTAGCTCAGTCTATGGCTGGTACAGATCCCTTGTTGACTCTTCTCCAGGTGGCTATGTACTTCTCTCAAATTGTGCACTTTTAAGACTGTTTTTAAACCGTGGCGCAGTGGCCAGCTCTCTCTCGGCTCTCAGTCAGAAGGTTGTGGGTTCGAGCCCCACTCCAGAGACCAGAGCACAAAAATCCAGGCCGACACTCCCAATGCCAGTGCTGAGGGAGCGCCGCACTGTCGGAGGGGCGGTACTGAGGGAGCGCCGCACTGTCGGAGGGGCAGTACTGAGGGTGCGCCGCACTGTCGGAGGGGCGGTACTGAGGGAGCGCCGCACTGTCGGAGGGGCAGTACTGAGGGAGTGCCGCACTGTCAGAGGGGCAGTATTGAGGGAGCGTCACACTGTCGGAGGGGCAGTACTGAGGGAGCGCCGCACTGTCGGAGGGGCAGTACTGAGGGAGCGCCGCACTGTCGGAGGGGCGGTACTGAGGGAGCGCCGCACTGTCGGAGGGGCAGTACTGAGGGAGTGCCGCACTGTCGGAGGGGCAGTACTGAGGGAGTGCCGCACTGTCGGAGGGGCGGTACTGAGGGAGCGCCGCACTGTCGGAGGGGCGGTACTGAGGGAGCGCCGCACTGTCTTAGGGGCGGTACTGAGGGAGCGCCGCACTGTCGAAGGTGCCGTCTTTCAGATGAGACGTTAAACCGAGGCCACGTCTGCCTTCTCGAGTCGACGTAAAAGATCCCATGGCACTATTTTGAAGAAGAGCAGGGGGAGGTCTCCCCGGTGTCCTGGGGCCAATATTTATCCCTCATCAACATCACTAAAACAGATGATCTGGTCATTATCTCATTGCTGTTTGATGGGAGTTTGCTGTGCACAAATTGGCTGCCGTGTTTCCCACATTACAACAGTGACTACACTTCAAAAAAAGTACTTCATTGGTTGTAAAGCGCTTTGGGACGTCCTGAGGTGGTGAAAGGCGCTGGAGAAATGCAAATCTTTCTTTTATCTCTCTCTCTCTCTCTCTATCTCTCCCCATCTCTCTCTTTCTATCTCTCTCTTTCTCCTCATCTCTCTCGCTCCCTCCTTTCTCTTTCTCTCTCCCCATCTCTTTATTTTTCTTCCCATCTTTCTTTTTCTCCCTTATCTCTATCTCTTTCTCCCCATCTCTATCTCTCTCTCTTTCTGTCTCTCTGCGGAGGGAGCTGGCAGTTGGGTTTTGTTTAGTTGTTGAAAGCGGTTTCTTGAAGTCTTACCTCGGAAATAAGCGACAGACGAAGGTCTCCTGGACCAGTTGAGAGATGGCTGTGGCCAGCAGGAGGCTCCGAGCCCCAGTCTCAGCCCCGCACTGCCTCTTTGCGGAAGTTTCTCATGAGTTGAGGAGAGTTTCTCTTCCTTTGATTGTATTTGCTCTCCTCCTCTCTGGGCCCCGGGACGGGGTCATGATCTCCCCCAGGGCTACCCGCTCCATCTCTGCAAGTGACCCAAGTCCAACCCAACTCTAACCCGACCCAAGACCAACCCAACGCCCCAAGACCAGCCCAACGCCCCACCGTTACACGCTCCACGGGACATGGACCTGTTCGGGAGGAGCTTCAGCTGTCGGAGGCGCTCGATCCTCAGGACGGAGTCCCACCTCAGCCAGAGCCTGCAAACCTTCATGGCCAGTCCTCTGGTCACCTGGGTAAGTCCAGGTTAGGGTCTGACTCTCTCCCCACCTCCCATCTCTTTATTTCCCGTCTCTTGCTCCCCATTTCTCTCTCCTCCTCCCCATCTCTCTCTCTCTCTCTCTCCTCCCCATCTCTCTCTCTCTCTCTCTGTCTCTCTCCTCCTCCCCATCTCTCTCTCTCTCTCTCTCCTCCCCATCTCTCTCTCTCTCTCTCTCTCTCCTCCCCATCTCTCTCTCTCTCTCTGTCTCTCTCTCCTCCTCCCCATCTCTCTCTCTCTCTCTCTGTCTCTCTCTCCTCCTCCCCATCTCTCTCTCTCTCTCTCTTCCTCCCCATCTCTCTCTCTCTCTCTCTGTCTCTCTCTTTCCTTCTCCCCATCTCTCTCTCTCCCCATCTCTCTCTCTGTCTCTTTCCTTCTCCCCATTTCTCTCTCCTCCCCATCAGTCTCTCTTTCTCCCCATCTCTCTCTCCTCCCCATCTCTCCCCCTCTCTCTTTCTCCCCATCTCTCTCTCCTCCCCATCTCTCCCTCTCTCTCTCTTTCTCCCCACCTCTCTCTCTCTCTCTCCCCACCTCTCTCTCTCTCTCCCCACCTCTCTCTCTCTCTCCCCACCTCTCTCTCTTTCTCCTTCTCCCCAACTCTCTCTCTCCCCCGTTCTCTCTTTCTCTCATTTCTCTTTCTCCCCATCTCTCTCTCTTTCTCCCCATCTTTCCTCTCTAACTCTCTCTCTCTCTTTCTCCCCATTTCTCTCTCACCCCTTTCCTGCCTCTCCCTCGTCTCTTTCTTTCCGTCTCTCTCTCTCTCTATCCTTTCCACCTTTTCCAGGGTTCTGTCCTGAACCTTCCCGTAGTCTCCTTATTTCTACCGTTGATTGGAGTTTTTGTTCCATTTCCCCCCTCCTCCTCCTCTCCTGTGGCTTGGGTCTGGGAACTACAGAAGGGCCCGATCCCCATGTGAAAACCCAGACACCGACTGGGGCCCTCCACTGTTTTGGAATCATCCTTTCCCCCCCCCGCCCGCCCCCCGCTGTTGTCGGGTTCATTATCCGCGGTTTATTCGGCCCTGTGCGAGGGATGGCGATGAAATATGGAATCTAATGGCCTCACTTTTTAACCGGAGGTTTATAGATCGCGTGGTGTTGCGATGTAACCTAAAGCCAGTAAGTGGTTGAACTAGATACATGTCATCATGGGTGTTAGAGCCAGCACTCCGAATAGACATGGTCACACCTTGCAGGCCTCCTCCGCACCTCGCTGTCACAGATAGCCGAGAGTGAGTTACAGGCTGGAATCTGATCGAGGGCTGATGTCTAAAAGCAGAACGCGGTATAGTGAGCAGCTCACAACCTGACGGACAAGTGGCTCGGAGCCTAAATTTGATTTTTGAGAGGGTCTGTGCGCTTTTAATTTCCGTGGCCCATACCCAGCAGAAGCCTCGGCCTGATTTGCTGGAGTTGGTGGGCCGTTTATTGCCCGTGAGAGGAAGGAAGTTAAAACTGGGTGGCTTGAATGAATTGTGTGAATGATAAGGTGGTGGTAGCCTATTTTAAGAGACACAGACTCGCACTGGAGCAGCAAATAGCAGGTTATTTCACTGAGTTACCACACTGTTGCTAGGGCGGCCATCTTGGAATCAGCTCTCCGAGGAGCTCGGCTATCCCAGCATGCTTTTAGTGTGGCAACAGAGGAAACGAATTAAAAATAAATTAGATTAAAAAAAAAAATTGCCCTGGTCGGGAAAGTTATTAAAGGAATTGGCCTTGTTCCACCACTCCAACGGTCTCTTTCTTTTAAGAAGCCTTGGGTAGGCCGAGATCAAAGCCTGCGGCTCAGTTTAAGTAAGTGTCTTGCTCCCACCCCCCCCCGGCGGAAGCAATTCCCGTGGGGGGCCACTGAAGCTCACGTGCTCCCCCCCCACCTGGATGTAATTGTTTGTGAAAAATGTTTGCAGTTTCACATTAATGGAGCTAAAACGGAGTTGGGAGCAGGGTTGCCATGTATTCCTGATGGGTTCCTCACATGAGCTCCTGCCTTCAACCCCCCATCCCCCCCCACACACACACACTCTCCGCTATTGGTCGCCCAACACGCCCATCCTCGCCGCTCCACGCCTTCCCAGGCCAAATCGAAAGCCAATTGGATGATTGGGCCGATAACCCTCTGGAGTTTAGAAGAATGAGAGGTGATCTCATTGAAACAGATAAGATTCTGAGGGGGGATTGACAGGGTAGATGCTGAGAGGTTGTTTCCCCTGGCTGGAGAGTCTAGAACCAGGGGTCACAGTCTCAGAATAAGGGGTCGGCCATTTAGGACTGAGATGAGGAGGAATTTCTTCACTCAGAGAAAAAGAAAGAAAGACTCCCATTTCTCCCGCGCCTTTCACCACCTCAGGACGTCTCAAAGTGCTTTACAGCCAATGAAGTACTTTTTGAAGTGTAGTCACTGTTGTAATGTGGGAAACGCGGCAGCCAATTTGCGCACAGCAAGCTCCCACAAACAGCAATGTGATAATGACCAGATCATCTGTTTTTAGTGATGTTGGTTGAAGGATAAATATCGGCCCCAGGACACCGGGGAGAACTCCCTCTGCTCTTCTTCGAAATAGTGGCCGTGGGATCTGAGAGGGCAGACGGGGCCTCAGGTTTAACGTCTCATCCGAAAGACGGCACCTCCAACAGTGCGGCGCTCCCTCAGTACTGCCCCTCCTACAGTGCGGCGCTCCCTCAGTACTGCCCCTCCGACAGTGCGGCGCTCCCTCAGTACTGCCCCTCCGACAGTGCGGCGCTCCCTCAGTACCGCCCCTCCGACAGTGCGGCACTCCCTCAGTACCGCCCCTCCGACAGTGCGGCGCTCCCTCAGTACCGCCCCTCCGACAGTGCGGCGCTCCCTCAGTACTGCCCCTCCGACAGTGCGGCGCTCCCTCAGCACTGCCCCTCTGACAGTGCGGCGCTCCCTCAGTACTGCCCCTCCGATAGTGCGGCGCTCCCTCAGCACTGCCCCTCCGACAGTGCGGTGTTCCCTCAGTACTGCCCCGCCGACAGTGCGGCGCTCCCTCAGTACTGCCCCTCCGACAGTGCGGTGCTCCCTCAGTACTGCACTGGGAGTGTCAGCCTAGCTTTATGTGCTCAAGTCTCTGGAGTGGGACTTGAGCACAGAGGGTGGTGAATCTTTGGAATTCTCTACCCCAGAGGGCTGTGGATGCTCAGTCGTTGAGTATATTCAAGACAGAGAGTGATAGATTTTTGGACTCGAGGGGAATCCAGGGAATCGGGAGGGAGAGTGGAGTAGAGGTAGAAGATCAGCCTTGATCTTATTGAATGGCGGAGTAGGCTCGAGGGGTTGAATGGCCAACTCCTGCTCCTAATTCTTATGTTCTTACATGCTTCTTCTTGACTATTGGTTGATCAAACTTTATCCCAACTGACAGCGTTGGAAGAAAATGAAGGAAAGACAGTTTTGTACCGGCCCTGATGATTTTTCTCCCCGGTGGGGGGAGGGACGGTGGCTGTCGCTGAGAGGAGTGTCCCGGAGATTAACCTTTGATCCCTGGAGACTCCGGGGCAACCCTGGCAGGGTTGGCGACACGAGTTGGGGAGGGGAGGTGATGAGGGGCTTCTGGGTTCGCAGCCTCCCAAGCGAGGCACGAACCCTAAAAAAAAAGAGGGTGCCGATTCTGGGCCTTTTATTTCACAAATTGGGTTTAAGGTGTTAGCCAGAAAACAGAGCACTGGAAAAAGTGATGTCAGGCTGAGGAGGCGGTGTGTGGTGAGTGTCTGCCAGTGTGGCAGGCATCGTCACCGCAAGGACTCGACTTCCAGCTTCCGTGTGGTGAGGCCTGTGCAGGTCTAAAGGCCTCCCCTTTCCCCGCCGTGTGCCCAGCGACTGCCCACCCTCCGGGAAATGGGCTGGGGGTGGGGGAGGGGCGGGGGGGGCCTGCGAAGAAAACCCTGGACAGGGGGCCGAGCGGCGGGGCCTGATCCCACAGGCTCAAAATGGCGGCTGGCCCCATAAAATGGCGGCTGGCCCCTCAAAATGGCGGCTGGCCCCATAAAATGGCGGCTGGCCGCACCCGCACCCGCACTCACTTTCCAGCAGGATTCACTGGATAGCGATCGGGAGCAAGGAAAAGAAAGACTTGCATTTCTCCAGCGCCTTTCACCACCCCAGGACGTCCCAAAGCGCTTTACAGCCAATGAAGTACTTTTTGAAGTGTGGTCACTGTTGTAATGTGGGAAACGCGGCAGCTAATTTGTGCACAGCAAGCTCCCACAAACAGCACTGTGATAATGACCGGATCATCTGTTTTAGTGATGTTGGTTGAGGGATAAATATTGGCCCCAGGACACCGGGGAGAACTCCCCCTGCTCTTCTTCCAATAGTGTCCGTGGGATCTTTTACGTCCACCTGAGGGGGCAGACGGGGCCTCGGTTTAACGTCTCATCTGAAAGACGGCACCTCCGACAGTGCAGCGCTCCCTCAGTACTGCCCCTCCGACAGTGCGGCGCTCCCTCAGTCCTGCCCCTCCGACAGTGCGGCGCTCCCTCAGTACTGCCCCTCCGACAGTGCGGCGCTCCCTCAGTACTGCCCCTCCGACAGTGCGGCGCTCCCTCAGTACTGCCCCTCTGACAGTGCGGCGCTCCCTCAGTACTGCCCCTCCGAAAGTGCGGCGCTCCCTCAGTACCGCCCCTCCGACAGTGCGGCGCTCCCTCAGTACTGCCCCTCCGACAGTGCGGCGCTCCCTCAGTACCGCCCCTCCGACAGTGCGGTGCTCCCTCAGTATCGCCCCTCCGACAGTGCGGCGCTCACTCAGCACTGCCCCTCCGACAGTGCGGCGCTCCCTCAGTACCGCCCCTCCGACAGTGCGACGCTCCCTCAGTACCACCCCTCCGACAGTGCAGCGCTCCCTCAGTACCGCCCCTCCGACAGTGCGGCGCTCCCTCAGTACCGCCCCTCCGACAGTGCGGCGCTCCCTCAGTACAGCCCCTCCGACAGTGCGGCGCTCCCTCAGTACCGCCCCTCCGACAGTGCGTCACTCCCTCAGTACTGCCCCTCCGACAGTGCGGCACTCCCTCAGTACTGCCCCTCTGACAGTGCGGCGCTCCCTCAGTACCGCCCCTGCGACAGTGCGGCGCTCCCTCAGTACCGCCCCTGCGACAGCGCGGTGCTCCCTCAGTACCGCCCCTCCGACAGTGCGTCACTCCCTCAGTACTGCCCCTCCGACAGTGCGGCGCTCCCTCAGTACTGCCCCTCCGACACTGCGGCACTCCCTCAGTACTGCCCCTCCTACAGTGCGGCGCTCCCTCAGTACTGCCCCTCCGACAGTGCGGCGCTCCCTCAGTACCGCCCCTCCGACAGTGCGGCGCTCCCTCAGTACTGCCCCTCCGACAGTGCGGCGCTCCCTCAGTACCGCCCCTCCGACAGTGCGGCGCTCCCTCAGTACTGCCCCTCCGACAGTGCGACGCTCCCTCAGTACTGCCCCTCCGACAGTGCGGCGCTCCCTCAGTACTGCCCCTCCGACAGTGCAGCGCTCCCTCAGTACTGCCCCTCCGACAGTGTGGTGCTCCCTCAGTACCGCCCCTCCGACAGTGCGGCGCTCCCTCAGTACCGCCCCTCCGACAGTGCGTCACTCCCTCAGTACTGCCCCTCCGACAGTGCGGCGCTCCCTCAGTACTGCCCCTCCGACACTGCGGCACTCCCTCAGTACTGCCCCTCCTACAGTGCGGCGCTCCCTCAGTACTGCCCCTCCGACAGTGCTGCGCTCCCTCAGTACCGCCATTCCGACAGTGCGGCGCTCCCTCAGTACTGCCCCTCCGACAGTGCGGCGCTCCCTCAGTACTGCCCCTCCGACAGTGCGGTGCTCCCTCAGTACTGCCCCTCCGACAGTGCGACACTCCCTCAGTACCGCCCCTCCGACAGTGCGGCGCTCCCTCAGTACCGCCCCTCCGACAGTGCGGCGCTCCCTCAGTACCGCCCCTCCGACAGTGCGACACTCCCTCAGTACCGCCCCTCCGACAGTGCGGCGCTCCCTCAGTACTGCCCCTCCGACAGTGCGGCGCTCCCTCAGTACCGCCCCTCCGACAGTGCGACGCTCCCTCAGTACTGCCCCTGCGACAGTGCGGCGCTCCCTCAGTACCGCCCCTCCGACAGTGCGGCGCTCCCTCAGTACTGCCCCTCCGACAGTGCGGCGCTCCCTCAGTACTGCACTGGGAGTGTCGGCCTGGATTTTGTGCTCAGGTGTTTGGAGTGGGGCTCGAACCCACGACCTTCTGACTTGAGGCGAGAGAGAGAGATACCCACTAAACCACGACTGAAATGAAGAGGGAGATCGGTTCCCGTTTCAGATGCCGATGTCTTGGGGTCTCCCCCCCCACCCCAACCCCGAAATATCGACCCACCTCCCTCCTCACGCGGGCCGACCTGCGTCTCTCCGCCGTGTGGCCTTCCTAATCTCTCGCAATTCTTTCTCCCCAGGTGAAGACTTTCAGCTCCGCCCTGGAGGCGGGCGGAGGGGGCAGCACGCCGTACATGGAGGTGAAGACCCCCGGCCGGAGAGACTGCCAGACCGAGTACCTGAAGCTGGTCGACGGAGTCTTCCTGAACAGGGTCATGAGGCAAATGTAGGTGTCGAGAACGGGGCCTAGCGTCAGCAGAGGCCTGCGACGGGCAGGCTCCCTCGGTTTCTCCCCCGCCCCTTCCTCTCCCGAAAGCCCTGACCCTCGCTGGGGTTTTCAGCTGCCAGGGCTATCCTTCATTATGGGCAGGCTGTTTGACTGTGGGGGGCCTCACATCAAAGCTCGATCCTGTCCTGAACACACACTTTCCAGCAGTGATCAGGAGCAGGAACCCTGGCTGATTCTCCCCTCTCCCTAACCCAGGGGGTCACTGGGCAGTGATCAGGAGCAGGAACCCTGGCTGATTCTCCCCTCTCCCTAACCCAGGGGTCACTGGGCAGTGATCAGGAGCAGGAACCCTGGCTGATTCTCCCCTCTCCCTAACCCAGGGGTCACTGGACAGTGATCAGGAGCAGGAACCCTGGCTGATTCTCCCGCTCACCCCTGCGGCGCTCCCTCAGTACTGGCACTGGGAGTGTCGGCCTGGATTTTTGTGCTCAAGTCTCTGGAGTGGGACTCGAACCCACAACCTTCTGACTCAGAGGCGAGATAGAGAGAGACACCCACTGAGCCACGGCTAACACAGATTGCCGGGGGCACTGGACTTATCAAGTGCAGGAGGTCTTGCAATGAAAGCACTCTCGTCCCCGATGATTAAACTGTCCAAAGAGGAGCTGCATAGACATCCGTTTGGGAATGAGGATCAGGGGGGGATAGGGTGAGCTCGCATTTCTACAGCATCTTTCACGACCTGCGGACATCCCAAAACACTTTACAGCCAATTAATTATCAGTAATGGTGACCATGAAACTATCGGATGGTCGTAAAAATCCATCTGGTTCACTAATGCCCTGTAGGAAAGGAAATCTACTGCCCGTACCCGGTCTGGCCGATATGTGACTCCAGACCCACAGTAATGTGGTTGACTCTTAACTGCCC
>CM059450.1:26600791-26626652 GCA_030390025.1 Squalus acanthias | reverse complement strand
GGGCGGAGACCGAGAGAGAGAGAGAGAGAGAGAGAGAGAGAGGGCGGAGACCGAGAGAGAGAGAGAGAGAGAGAGAGAGAGAGGGCGGAGACCGAGAGAGAGCGAGAGAGAGGGCGGAGACCGAGAGAGAGCGAGAGAGAGGGCGGAGACCGAGAGAGAGCGAGAGAGAGGGCGGAGACCGAGAGAGCGAGAGAGAGGGCGGAGACCGAGAGAGGGCGGAGACCGAGAGAGGGCGGAGACCGAGAGAGGGCGAGACCGAGAGAGGGCGGAGACCGAGAGAGGGCGGAGACCGAGAGAGGGCGGAGACCGAGAGAGGGCGGAGACCGAGAGAGGGCGGAGACCGAGAGAGGGCGGAGACCGAGAGAGGGCGGAGACCGAGAGAGGGCGGAGACCGAGAGAGGGGCGGAGACCGAGAGAGGGCGGAGACCGAGAGAGGGCGGAGACCGAGAGAGGGCGGAGACCGAGAGAGGGCGGAGACCGAGAGAGGGCGGAGACCGAGAGAGGGCGGAGACCGAGAGAGGGCGGAGACCGAGAGAGGGCGGAGACCGAGAGAGGGCGGAGACCGAGAGAGGGCGGAGACCGAGAGAGGGCGGAGACCGAGAGAGGGCGGAGACCGAGAGAGGGCGGAGACCGAGAGAGGGCGGAGACCGAGAGAGGGCGGAGACCGAGAGAGGGCGGAGACCGAGAGAGGGCGGAGACCGAGAGAGGGCGGAGACGAGGAGAGAGGCGGAGACCGAGAGAGGGCGGAGACCGAGAGAGGGCGGAGACCGAGAGAGGGCGGAGACCGAGAGAGGGCGGAGACCGAGAGAGGGCGGAGACCGAGAGAGCGAGAGAGGGCGGAGACCGAGAGAGCGAGAGAGGGCGGAGACCGAGAGAGCGAGAGAGGGCGGAGACCGGAGAGAGCGAGAGAGGGCGGAGACCGAGAGAGCGAGAGAGGGCGAGAGACCGAGAGAGCGAGAGAGGGCGGAGACCGAGAGAGCGAGAGAGGGCGGAGACCGAGAGAGGGCGGAGACCGAGAGAGCGAGAGAGGGCGGAGACCGAGAGAGGGCGGAGACCGAGAGAGCGAGAGAGGGCGGAGACCGAGAGAGGGCGGAGACCGAGAGAGGGCGGAGACCGAGAGAGGGCGGAGACCGAGAGAGGGCGGAGACCGAGAGAGGGCGGAGAGCGAGAGGGCGGAGAGCGAGAGGGCGGAGAGCGAGAGGGCGGAGAGCGAGAGGGCGGAGAGCGAGAGGGCGGAGAGCGAGAGAGCGAGAGAGGGCGGAGACCGAGAGAGGGCGGAGACCGAGAGAGCGAGAGAGGGCGGAGACCGAGAGAGCGAGAGAGGGCGGAGACCGAGAGAGCGAGAGAGGGCGGAGACCGAGAGAGCGAGAGAGGGCGGAGACCGAGAGAGCGAGAGAGGGCGGAGACCGAGAGAGCGAGAGAGGGCGGAGACCGAGAGAGCGAGAGAGGGCGGAGACCGAGAGAGCGAGAGAGGGCGGAGACCGAGAGAGCGAGAGAGGGCGGAGACCGAGAGAGCGAGAGAGGGCGGAGACCGAGAGAGCGAGAGAGGGCGGAGACCGAGAGAGCGAGAGAGGGCGGAGACCGAGAGAGCGAGAGAGGGCGGAGACCGAGAGAGCGAGAGAGGGCGGAGACCGAGAGAGCGAGAGAGGGCGGTGACCGAGAGAGCGAGAGAGGGCGGAGACCGAGAGAAGCGAGAGAGGGCGGAGACCGAGAGAGCGAGAGAGGGCGGAGACCGAGAGAGCGAGAGAGGGCGGAGACCGAGAGAGCGAGAGAGGGCGGAGACCGAGAGAGCGAGAGAGGGCGGAGACCGAGAGAGCGAGAGAGGGCGGAGACCGAGAGAGCGAGAGGGAGAGAGAGAGGGCGGAGACCGAGAGAGCGAGAGAGAGGGCGGAGACCGAGAGAGAGAGAGAGAGAGAGAGAGAGAGACCGAGAGAGAGAGAGAGAGAGAGAGAGGGCGGAGACCGAGAGAGAGAGAGAGAGAGAGGGCGGAGACCGAGAGAGGGCGGAGACCGAGGAGAGAGAGAGAGAGAGAGAGGGCGGAGACCGAGAGAGAGAGAGAGAGAGAGAGAGAGGGCGGAGACCGAGAGAGAGAGAGAGAGAGAGAGGGCGGAGACCGAGAGAGAGAGAGAGAGAGAGGGCGGAGACCGGAGAGCGAGAGAGGGCGGAGACCGAGAGAGGGCGGAGACCGAGAGAGCGAGAGAGGGCGGAGACCGAGAGAGCGAGAGAGGGCGGAGACCGAGAGAGCGAGAGAGGGCGGTGACCGAGAGAGCGAGAGAGGGCGGAGACCGAGAGAGAGCGAGAGAGGGCGGAGACCGAGAGAGCGAGAGAGGGCGGAGACCGAGAGAGCGAGAGAGGGCGGAGACCGAGAGAGCGAGAGAGGGCGGAGACCGAGAGAGCGAGAGGGAGAGAGAGGGCGGAGACCGAGAGAGCGAGAGAGAGGGCGGAGACCGAGAGAGAGAGAGAGAGAGAGAGAGAGAGAGAGGAGACCGAGAGAGAGAGAGAGCGAGAACCGAGAGAGAGAGAGCGAGACCGAGAGAGAGAGAGAGCGAGACCGAGAGAGTGAGAGAGCGAGACCGAGAGAGAGAGAGAGGCAGACCGAGAGAGAGAGAGAGACCGAGGAGAGAGAGAGCAGACCGAGAGAGAGCGAGATCCGAGAGAGAGAGAGAGCGAGACCGAGAGAGAGAGAGAGCGACCGAGAGAGAGAGAGAGCGAGACCCGAGAGAGAGAGAGAGCGAGAGCGAGAGAGAGAGAGAGCGAATGACCGAGAGAGAGAGAGAGCGAATGACCGAGAGAGAGAGAGAGCGAATGACCGAGAGAGAGAGAGAGCGAGACCCGAGAGAGAGAGAGAGCGAGACCGAGAGAGAGAGGAGAGCGAGACCGAGAGAGAGAGAGAGCGAGACCGAGAGAGAGAGAGAGAGAGACCGAGACGAGAGAGAGAGCGAGACCGAGAGAGAGAGAGAGCGAGACCAAGAGAGAGAGAGAGCGAGACCGAGAGAGAGAGACGGGCGGAGACCGAGAGAGAGAGAGAGAGAGAGAGGGCGGAGACCGAGAGAGAGAGAGAGAGAGAGAGAGAGAGGGCGGAGACCGAGAGAGAGAGAGAGAGAGAGAGAGAGGGCGGAGACCGAGAGAGCGAGAGAGGGCGGAGACCGAGAGAGGGCGGAGACCGAGAGAGGGCGGAGACCGAGAGAGGGCGGAGACCGAGAGAGCGAGAGAGGGCGGAGACCGAGAGAGGGGGAGACCGGGAGAGCGAGAGAGAGGGAGACCGGGAGAGCGAGAGAGAGGGAGACCGGGAGAGCGAGAGAGAGGGAGACCGGGAGAGCGAGAGAGGGCGGAGACCGAGAAGAGCGAGAGAGGGCGGAGACCGAGAGAGCGAGAGAGGGCGGAGACCGAAGAGCGAGAGAGGGCGGAGACCGAGAGAGCGAGAGAGGGCGGAGACCGAGAGAGCGAGAGAGGCGGAGACCGAGAGAGCGAGAGAGGGCGGAGACCGAGAGAGCGAGAGAGGGCGGAGAACGAGAGAGCGAGAGAGGGCGGAGACCGAGAGAGCGAGAGAGGGCGGAGACCGAGAGAGCGAGAGAGGGCGGAGACCGAGAGAGCGAGAGAGGGCGGAGACCGAGAGAGCGAGAGAGGCGGAGACCGAGAGAGCGAGAGAGGGCGGAGACCGAGAGAGCGAGAGAGGGCGGAGACCGAGAGAGCGAGAGAGGGCGAGACCGAGAGAGCGAGAGAGGGCGGAGACCGAGAGAGCGAGAGAGGGCGGAGACCGAGAGAGCGAGAGAGGGCGGAGACCGAGAGAGCGAGAGAGGGCGGAGACCGAGAGAGCGAGAGAGGGCGGAGACCGAGAGAGCGAGAGAGGGCGGAGACCGAGAGAGCGAGAGAGGGCGGAGACCGAGAGAGCGAGAGAGGGCGGAGACCGAGAGAGCGAGAGAGGGCGGAGACCGAGAGAGCGAGAGAGGGCGGAGACCGAGAGAGCGAGAGAGGGGGGAGACCGAGAGAGCGAGAGAGGGCGGAGACCGAGAGAGCGAGAGAGGGCGGAGACCGAGAGAGCGAGAGAGGGCGGAGACCGAGAGAGCGAGAGAGGGCGGAGACCGAGAGAGCGAGAGAGGGCGGAGACCGAGAGAGCGAGAGAGGGCGGAGACCGAGAGAGCGAGAGAGGGCGGAGACCGAGAGCGAGAGAGGGCGGAGACCGAGAGAGCGAGAGAGGGCGGAGACCGAGAGAGCGAGAGAGGGCGGAGACCGAGAGAGCGAGAGAGGGCGGAGACCGAGAGAGCGAGAGAGGGCGGAGACCGAGAGAGCGAGAGAGGGCGGAGACCGAGAGAGCGAGAGAGAGGCCGAGAGAGCGAGAGAGAGGCCGAGAGAGCGAGAGAGAGGCCGAGAGAGCGAGAGAGAGGCCGAGAGAGCGAGAGAGAGGCCGAGAGAGCGAGAGAGAGGCCGAGAGAGCGAGAGAGGGCGGAGACCGAGAAGAGCGAGAGGGCGGAGACCGAGAGAGCGAGAGAGGGCGGAGACCGAGAGAGCGAGAGAGGGCGGAGACCGAGAGAGCGAGAGAGGGCGGAGACCGAGAGAGCGAGAGAGGGCGGAGACCGAGAGAGCGAGAGAGGGCGGAGACCGAGAGAGAGGGAGGGGGGGCGAGAGAGGGCGAGACCGAGAGAGCGAGAGAGGGCGGAGACCGAGAGAGCGAGAGAGGGCGGAGACCGAGAGAGCGAGAGAGGGCGGAGACCGAGAGAGCGAGAGAGGGCGGAGACCGAGAGAGCGAGAGAGGGCGGAGACCGAGAGAGCGAGAGAGGGCGAGACCGAGAGAGCGAGAGAGGGCGGAGACCGAGAGAGCGAGAGAGGGCGGAGACCGAGAGAGCGAGAGAGGCGGAGACCGAGAGAGCGAGAGAGGCGGAGACGAGAGAGCGAGAGAGGGCGGAGACCGAGAGAGCGAGAGAGGGCGGAGACCGAGAGAGCGAGAGAGGGCGGAGACCGAGAGAGCGAGAGAGGGCGGAGACCGAGAGAGCGAGAGAGGGCGGAGACCGAAGAGCGAGAGAGGGCGGAGACCGAGAGAGCGAGAGAGGGCGGAGACCGAGAGAGCGAGAGAGGGCGGAGACCGAGAGAGCGAGAGAGGGCGGAGACCGAAGAGCGAGAGAGGGCGGAGACCGAGAGAGCGAGAGAGGGCGGAGACCGAGAGAGGGCGGAGGACCGAGAGAGCGAGAGAGGGCGAGACCGAGAGAGCGAGAGAGGGCGGAGACCGAGAGAGCGAGAGAGGGCGGAGACCGAGAGAGCGAGAGAGGGCGGAGACCGAGAGAGCGAGAGAGGGCGGAGACCGAGAGAGCGAGAGGGCGGAGACCGAGAGAGCGAGAGAGGGCGGAGACCGAGAGAGCGAGAGAGGGCGGAGACCGAGAGAGCGAGAGAGGGCGGAGACCGAGAGAGCGAGAGGGCGGAGACCGAGAGAGAGAGAGAGGAGAGAGAGAGGGCGGAGACCGAGAGAGAGAGAGAGCGAGAGACGACGAGAGGAGAGAGATGAGGCGAGACCGAGAGAGGAGGAGAGCGAGACCGAGAGAGAGAGAGAGAGAGAACGAGAGAGAGAGAGAGCGAGACCGAGAGAGAGAGAGAGAGCGAGACGAGAGAGAGAGAGAGAGAGACCGAGAGCAGAGACCGAGAGAGAGAGAGAGCGGAGACCGAGAGAGAGAGAGAGAGCGAGACCGAGAGAGAGAGAGAGCGAGACCGAGAGAGAGAGAGAGCGAGACCGAGAGAGAAGAGAGCAGAGGAGACGAGAGAGAGAGAGAGCGAGACCGAGAGAGAGAGAGAGCGAGACCGAGAGAGAGATGAGAGCGACGAGACGAGAGAGAGAGAGAGCGTAGACCGAGAGAGAGAGAGAGCGAGACGAGAGAGAGAGAGAGAGGAGACGAGAGAGAGAGAGCGAGACGAGAGAGAGAGAGCGAGACGACGAGAGAGAGAGAGAGCGAGACCGAGAGAGAGAGAGAGCGAGAGAACGAGAGATGAAGAGAGAGCGAGACGAGAGAGAGAGAGAGCGAGACCGAGAGAGAGAGAGAGCGAGACCGAGAGAGAGAGAGCGAGACCGAGAGAGAGAGAGCGAGACCGAGAGAGAGAGAGCGAGACCGAGAGAGAGAGAGAGCGAGACCGAGAGAGAGAGAGAGCGAGACCGAGACCGAGAAGAGAGAGAGAGCGAGACCGAGAGAGAGAGAGAGCGAGAGACCGAGAGAGAAGAGAGAGCGAGACCGAGAGAGAGAGAGACGAGACCGAGAGAGAGAGAGAGCGAGACCGAGAGAGAGAGAGAGCGAGACCGAGAGAGAGAGAGAGAGCGAGACCGAGAGAGAGAGAGAGCGAGACCGAGAGAGAGAGAGAGCGAGACCGAGAGAGAGAGAGAGCGAGACCGAGAGAGAGAGAGAGCGAGACCGAGAGAGAGAGAGAGAGCGAGACCGAGAGAGAGAGAGAGCGAGACCGAGAGAGAGAGGAGAGCGAGACGAGAGAGAGAGAGGGCGGAGACCGAGAGAGCGAGAGAGGGCGGAGACCGAGAGAGCGAGAGAGGGCGGAGACCGAGAGAGCGAGAGAGGGCGGAGACCGAGAGAGCGAGAGAGGGCGGAGACCGAGAGAGCGAGAGAGGGCGGAGACCGAGAGAGCGAGAGAGGGCGGAGACCGAGAGAGCGAGAGAGGGCGGAGACCGAGAGAGCGCGGAGACCGAGAGAGGGCGGAGACCGAGAGAGGGCGGAGACCGAGAGAGGGCGGAGACCGAGAGAGCGAGAGAGGGCGGAGACCGAGAGAGCGAGAGAGGGCGGAGACCGAGAGAGCGAGAGAGGGCGAGACCGAGAGAGCGAGAGAGGGCGGAGACCGAGAGAGCGAGAGAGGGCGGAGACCGAGAGAGCGAGAGAGGGCGGAGACCGAGAGAGCGAGAGAGGGCGGAGACCGAGAGAGCGAGAGAGGGCGGTGACCGAGAGAGCGAGAGAGGGCGGTGACCGAGAGAGCGAGAGAAGGCGGAGACCGAGAGAGCGAGAGAGGCGGAGACCGAGAGAGCGAGAGAGGGCGGAGACCGAGAGAGCGAGAGAGGGCGGAGACCGAGAGAGCGAGAGAGGGCGGAGACCGAGAGAGCGAGAGGGAGAGAGAGGGCGGAGACCGAGAGAGCGAGAGGGAGAGAGAGGGCGGAGACCGAGAGAGCGAGAGAGAGGGCGGAGACCGAGAGAGAGAGAGAGAGAGAGAGAGAGAGAGAGGAACCGAGAGAGAGAGAGAGAGAGAGAGAGGGCGGAGACCGAGAGAGAGAGAGAGAGAGAGAGGGCGGAGACCGAGAGAGAGAGAGAGAGAGAGAGAGAGGGCGGAGACCGAGAGAGAGAGAGAGAGAGGGCGGAGACCGAGAGAGAGGGCGGAGACCGAGAGAGAGAGAGAGAGAGAGAGGGCGGAGACCGAGAGAGAGAGAGAGAGAGAGAGAGAGAGGGCGGAGACCGAGAGAGAGAGAGAGAGAGAGGGCGGAGACCGAGAGAGAGAGAGAGAGAGAGGGCGGAGACCGAGAGAGAGAGAGAGAGAGAGGGCGGAGACCGAGAGAGCGAGAGGGCGGAGACCGAGAGGGCGAGAGGGCGGAGACCGAGAGAGCGAGAGAGGGCGGAGACCGAGAGAGCGAGAGAGGGCGGAGACCGAGAGAGCGCGGAGAGCGAGAGAGGGGGAGACCGAGAGAGGGGGAGACCGAGAGAGGGCGGAGACCGAGAGAGGGCGGAGACCGAGAGAGGGCGGAGACCGAGAGAGGGCGGAGACCGAGAGAGGGCGGAGACCGAGAGAGGCGGAGACCGAGAGAGGGCGGAGACCGAGAGCGCGAGAGGGCGGAGACCGAGAGCGCGAGAGGGCGGAGACCGAGAGAGCGAGAGAGGGCGGAGGACCGAGAGAAGCGAGAGAGGGCGGAGACCGAGAGAGCGAGAGAGGGCGGAGACCGAGAGAGGGCGGAGACCGAGAGAGGGCGGAGACCGAGAGAGGGCGGAGACCGAGAGAGGGCGGAGACCGAGAGAGGGCGGAGACGA
Source organism: Squalus acanthias (assembly GCA_030390025.1). Classification (NCBI taxonomy): domain Eukaryota; kingdom Metazoa; phylum Chordata; class Chondrichthyes; order Squaliformes; family Squalidae; genus Squalus; species Squalus acanthias. The sequence goes on along the minus strand of CM059450.1, from coordinate 26,618,658 downwards.
GAGAGGCGGAGACCGAGAGAGGGCGGAGACCGAGAGAGGGCGGAGACCGAGAGAGGGCGGAGACCGAGAGAGCGAGAGAGGGCGGAGACCAGAGAGCGAGAGAGGGCGGAGACCGATGAGAGCGAGAGAGGGCGGAGACCGAGAGAGCGAGAGAGGGCGGAGACCGAGAGAGCGAGAGAGGGCGGAGACCGAGAGAGCGAGAGAGGGCGGAGACCGAGAGAGCGAGAGAGGGCGGAGACCGAGAGAGCGAGAGAGGGCGGAGACCGAGAGAGCGAGAGAGGGCGGAGACCGAGAGAGCGAGAGAGGGCGGAGACCGAGAGAGCGAGAGAGGGCGGAGACCGAGAGAGCGAGAGAGGGCGGTGACCGAGAGAGCGAGAGAGGGTGGAGACCGAGAGAGCGAGAGAGGGCGGTGACCGAGAGAGCGAGAGAGGGCGGAGACCGAGAGAGAGAGAGCGGAGACCGAGAGAGAGAGAGCGGAGACCGAGAGAGAGAGAGAGAGGGCGGATGACCGAGAGAGAGAGAGGGCGGATGACCGAGAGAGAGAGAGAGAGGGCGGATGACCGAGAGAGAGAGAGGAGGGGGAGAGACCGAGAGAGAGGAGGGGGAGAGACCGAGAGAGAGAGGGAGGAGGGGGAAGAGACGGAGAGAGAGAGGGAGGGGGAGAGGGTGGGGAAGACGGAGAGAGAGAACATGGGGGAGGAGACGGAATGAGGGTGGGGTATATGGTGAGACGGGGGGGGTTTGATTGGGCCTCGTCCACCTCCTGTATTTCTCCCCCCCCGCTCTCACCTCGACGGCGGTGTGACAGGATCTCATCATGCCGGTGCCCGTCCCGTGCATCTGGGCCAGGTTGTAGAAGGCCAGCATGTGCCCGCCCTGCAGAGCCAGGTTGAAGTATTTGATCGCCATCTTGTAATCCTTCCTCACGCCGAGGCCGGCTGCGGAACGACACGTCACACGGTTAATCCGGAAAACCAGGGCGGAACCTCGGAGCCAGGCAACCACCCCCGTCCCCAGCACAGAATCCCACCCCGCCCCTCCCCCGCGGAGCTGCTCAATCTCAGCAGGGGGTGGGGGCCACCACTGGCCTCAGTACCCCTCGCTCGGGGGATGGGGCGAAGCCTCAGCCCGGCTCCCTGACGATCCCCATTCCCCCGCCCACTGGCCATGTTCTTGCACTGGGTGAGGCCGGGCTCCGATGCCCCCCATGGCCAGTCAGTCAGTGGGGATCTGGTGCCCACGGAATCTGTAACCCAGTGGGGGGGAAACGAGATTCCAAATCCGACCAGAGCTGAGGGACTGGACCAGGGGGTGAGTCTGCAGCCCGAGCCCTGCGATGTGATGGGGTCTTGGGGGGGGGTGGTGAGGGAGAGAGCTGCGGGGGTGGTAAAAGGGAGTGAGCTGCTCTGGGAAGCTCATCCTTTATAGCTCGGGCTGGGCGGGGGGGCAGAGAATTCCTGTAAAGTGAAGTCAATAACAGATCCATTTACCGATCGATTGCACCGCCACACAGGAGCACCGTGTCCTTGAAGGAGTCTAATCGAAACACACAGTTTCTCTCATTACCCCGCCTCCCTCCTCCCCAGGCGCACACACACACACTCTCAGACACACACACACACACTCTCTCTGACACACACACACACACACTCAGACAGATAGTGCAGGGTCTTACAGTAATACATGGATCCCAGCTGGAGTTGTCCATCCACCCAGCCCTGGTCGGCCGCGAGCTGGAAGTACTTGAAGGCCAGGTCATAATTCTGCGGGAAGAGCAGACATGGATCTGTTACACCGTGTTACACCGTTAGAGAACAAACCCAGCAGCAGACGGGGTGCTAGCGGGAGAGAGAAAGAAACCACTGGGAACACAGCGAGTGGAGAGGGGGGGAGACAGCAAGACATTGTAGCCTGAAACTCCACATTGATGGGCTCCATCCTAAACAATGACCATCTCTTGGATGAGACGTTAAACCGAGGCCCCGTCTGCCCTCTCAGGTGGGTGTAAAAGATCCCACGGCCACTATTTCGAAGAAGAGCAGGGGGAGTTCTCCCCGGTGTCCTGGGGCCAATATTTATCCCTCAACCAACATCACTAAAACAGATTATCTGATCATTATCACATTGCTGTTTGTGGGAGCTTGCTGTGCGCAAATTGGCTGCTGCGTTTCCCACATTACAACAGTGACCACACTTCAAAAAGTACTTAATTGGCTGGGAAGCGCTTTGGGACGTCCTGAGGTGGTGAAAGGCGCTGGAGAAAAGGTTCTCGTTCTCTGTGTCCCGGGATTCAGGACCGTCATTTGGGGGGGGCGGAGGGAGAGGGCGAATTACCACAAAATACTCGCAGCTGGCTGGGGGGAGAATTAATATTGGAGCTTTTCATTTCTCTCCCCTCATCAGACGCTGGACTGGCTCATTCCCGCAGCCTCACGGTCCCCAGAAGGTTCTGCTGATGTAAATAAGGATGGAATCAGAGTCGCAAAAGAAAGGATATTCTCCTCACCACAGTCACTCCTCGGCCGTACAGATAGGCCATCCCCAGTCCGCTCTGACCCACCGGATTGCCCTAAACAGGAGAAAGAAGATGGTGAACCACAGCATGGGTTAGATACAGAGTAAAGCTCCCCCTACACTGTCCTATCAAACACTCCCAGGGCAGGTACAGCACGGGTTAGATACAGAGTAAAGCTCCCTCTACACTGTCCCATCAAACACTCCCAGGGCAGGTACAGCACGGGTTAGATACAGAGTAAAGCTCCCTCTACACTGTCCCGTCAAACACTCCCAGGGCAGGTACAGCACGGGTTAGATACAGAGTAAAGCTCCCTCTACACTGTCCTGTCAAACACTCCCAGGGCAGGTACAGTACGGGTTAGATACAGAGTAAAGCTCCCTCTACACTGTCCCATCAAACACTCCCAGGGCAGGTACAGCACGGGTTAGATACAGAGTAAAGCTCCCTCTACACTGTCCCATCAAACACTCCCAGGGCAGGGACAGCACGGGATAGATACAGAGTAAAGCTCCCTCTACACTGTCCCATCAAACTCTCCCAGGGCAGGTACAGCACGGGTTAGATACAGAGTAAAGCTCCCTCTACACTGTCCCCATCAAACACTCCCAGGGCAGGTACAGCACATGTTAGATACAGAGTAAAGCTCCCTCTACACTGTCCCGTCAAACACTCCCAGGGCAGGTACAGTACGGGTTAGATACAGAGTAAAGCTCCCTCTACACTGTCCCATCAAACACTCCCGGGGCAGGTACAGCACGGGTTAGATACAGAGTAAAGCTCCCTCTACACTGTCCCATCAAACACTCCCAGGGCAGGTACAGCACGGGTTAGATACAGAGTAAAGCTCCCTCTACACTGTCCCATCAAACACTCCCAGGGCAGGTACAGCGCGGGTCAGATACAGAGTAAAGCTCCCTCTACACTGTCCCATCAAACACTCCCAGGGCAGGTACAGCGCGGGTCAGATACAGAGTAAAGCTCCCTCTACACTGTCCCATCAAACACTCCCAGGGCAGGTACAGCACGGGTTAGATGCAGAGTAAAGCTCCCTCTACAGTGTAACGAGAGCGCCCTCTGCTGCCCCAGCCTGACGTTCGCAGGTCACACACCAGCTTCACAGTCTCTGAGCGAGCGACTGGTTTGGTGTCTGCTGACCACAGCCCTTCCTTCCTGACATCTCAGTGTCACCTCCCGCGACACCACCAGACGGGGAAATCGTTGCAAAGCTGCTATTTCGGGGCACTAGTTTTAGTTAAAGGGCACTTCAGCCCTCTGGGATGCTCAGTGATCAAATCAGCCAGAGATCAGAAGCTCTGTGGTCTGGGCTGGGATAGCTGGGGGGTGGGACGCTGGTGATGGCGTGTGCACCCAGCGGGGCTCCTGATCACCATCCAGTGGGCCGCTGCCAATAACCGCATGTGCGAGGACACGGGGCGAGGGCAGGTTGGGAAACTGGGCTGCGATCGTCCCTTTCCCCCCTCCTCACTGCCTCCAACGCTCACCGTCCACAGAACGGCTACCTGGAGCAAAGTGCCGGAGGGCAGACTCCAATACAAGTGGAGTACTTTTTAGGGGCGCGCCCAGCACAGAAACAGGCCATTCGGCCCAACCAGTCCATGCTGGCATTTAAGAACATAAGAATTAGGAGCAGGAGTTGGCCATTCAGCCCCTCGAGCCTGCTCCGCCATTCAATAAGATCATGGCTGATCTTTGACCTCAACTCCACTTTCTCGCCCGATCCCCGTATCCCTTGATTCCCCGAGAGTCCAAAAATCTATCGATCTCAGCCCTGAATATACTCCACAACTGAGCCTCCACAGCCCTCTGGGGTAGAGAATTCCAAAGATTCACCACCCTCTGAGTGAAGAAATTCCTCCTCATCTCAGTCCTAAATGGCCGACCCCTTTTCCTGAGACTGTGACCCCTGGTTCTAGACTCTCCAGCCAGCCAGATTATGCTCCACTCGAGCCTCCTCCCGTCTTTCCTCATCTAACTCTATCAGCACAACCCTCTATTCCCTTCTCCCTCATGTGTTTATCCAGCCTCCCCTTAAATGCATCGATACTATTCGCCTCAACCCCTCCCTGTGGTAGCGAGTTCCACATTCTCACCACTCTCTGGGGAAAGAAGTTTCTCCTGAATTCCCTATCGGATATCTGGGTGACTATCTTATACTGATGGCCCCGAGTTGTGCTCTATCCAAACCTTTCAAAAAATTGATAGACCTCCAGTCGGTCACCCCTCAGCCGTCTCTGTTCAAGGCGATGTGATGCACACCCGGTCGAGATCCCGGTTCGGGCTCGAGTGTCCCATTCAGTCCGCTGGAGCGAGCTGCTCCCTTCAGACACAGATCTCGGTCGAGCTGCCCTCAGACCGCTGTGTTTAAAACCCAGTGAATCTAAGTCGGGGGGGGGCGGGGGGACACACAGAGCCACGGCTTTTATAGCAGGGGTCCCGTCGTTCAGCAACACGAACTCACCATGTCGGCGGCCTTCTTGAAGTAGTGCAGGGCGGTCTCGTTGCTTGGCGCCAGCGTCCCACTCCCTTCGGAATATATCTTCAACAGAACACAGCGCAGCCGGTTAGCGAGAGCGCTGCCGAGGCTGGGGAACGCTCCGCGGACGAGGCTGAACCTTCGCTGCCTGGCTCCCTCGCACCCCCCCCACCTGTCCCATCCACGTGCCGGCTCTTGGGCGAGGCCGCCCACAGTCGAATAGCCAACGTTAAAGAACGCCCGATTTGCAAAGGGTACCGGAGGCCTTTATTGAGACCATTTTAGCGCGCTCTCTCTCTCTCTCTCTCTCTCTCTCTCTCACACATTCGGGAGACCTGGCGGGAATGCACTAAACTCCCGATTCCTGGGCCGCGCCGAACTGACTGATCTCTGCCAGGGTACCAGCAGAGGAATCGAACCCAGAAGACCCACCAGCTCGCTCCCGCCCGCTATCCAGCGGTCCCTGGTGGTAAGCGCACGCGGGTGGGCACTGGGCGAGGAGGACGGGGCCCCAGCGCCCCTGGTTGCTGCCTTTGGAGTCCAAACGGGGGCAGGGTCAGGGGTCGGCGCTTTCAAGGGAGAGGGGGGCGAGAATCGGAGGAACAGAAAGATGTCAAGGCCTTGGGGAGGGTGCAGAGGAGATTACAAAATGCTACAGTTCAGAGGGATCTGGGGGTCCTTGTGCATGAAACACAAAAAGTTAGCATGCAGGTACAGCAAGTAATCAAAAAGGCAAATGGAATGTTGGCCTTTATTGCAAGGGGGTTGGAGTATAAAAGCAGGGAAGTCCTGCTACAACTGTACAGGGTATTGGTGAGACCACACCTCGAGTACTGCGTACAGTTTTGGTCTCCTTATTTAAGGATATACTTGCATTGGAGGCAGTTCAGAGACGATTCACTAGGTTAACTCCAGAAATGAGGGGGTTGCCTTATGAAGAAAGGTTGAGCAGGTTGGGCCTCTACTCATTGGAATTTTGAAGAATGAGAGGTGATCTTATTGAAACATAAAAGATTCTGGAGGGGGCTCGACAAGGTCGATGCAGAGAGGATGTTTCCCCTCGTGGGGGAATCTAGAACTCGGGGGCATAGTTTCAGAATAAAGGGTCGCCCTTTTAGAACTGAGATGAGGAGGAATTTCTTCTCTCAGAGGGTCGTAAATCTGTGGAATTCTCTGCCCCAGAGAGCCGTGGAGGCTGGGTCATTAAATACATTTAAGGTGGAGATTTTTGCAAGATAAGGGAGTGAAGGGTTATGGGGAGCGGGCGGGGAGGTGGCTTTGAGCCCAAGATCAGCCATGATCTTATTGAATGGCGGAGCAGGCTCAAGGGGCCGAGTGGCCTATTCCTGCTCCTATTTCTTATGTTCTTATTTACCAGAATGGTATCAGGAATGAGGGACTTCAGTCATGTGGAGAGACAAGAGAGGCTGAGGTTGTTCTCCATAGAGCAGAGAAGGTTAAGGGGAGATTTAATAGAGGCGTTCAAAATCATGAGGGATTTCGATAGAGTAAATAAGGAGAAACTGTTTCCAGTGGCAGGAGGGTCGGTAACCAGAGGACACAGATTGAAGATAATTGGCAAAAGAACCAGAGGGGGAGATGAGGAGAATTGTTTTTACGCAGCGAGTTGTTGTGATCTGGAACGCCTGAAAGGGCGGTGGAAGCAGATTCAATAGTAACTTTCAGAGGGGAATTGGAAAAGAAAAATGTGCAGGGCTATGGGGAGAGAGCAGGGGGGGGGGGGGGGGGAGTGGAACGAATCGGAGAGCTCTTTCAAAGAGCCAGCACAGGCCCGATGGGCCGAATGGCCACCTTCTGCGCTGTTATATAACCGTGGAGCTGTACGCCACGGTCAGGCGGTCAGGAGGAGCTGGTCTGTACCGATCCCGCGCTCGCAGAATGCGCGCCAGCTCGCTGCACGCGTCGCTACCGAGGGAGGGAGAGCGCGTGCGCGCAAGGCCGCTCGGTCTTACCTTTCCCAGGAGCGCCATGGCGTGCGAGCTCCCCGCGTCGGCAGCCTGCATGAAGTAGTTGAACGCCCTCTGAAAGAAAGACACAGGAAGAAAGGGAGGCGACGGCGATGAAAACTCGCACCCGCAGCAGACCGCGGGGGAACTCGCGAGGAGAAGCTATCGCCGCTGAATCTCTCCCCCCGCCTCCACCCCCCCCCCCCCCCCCCCCGACTGGCTCAGTGGGGTATGTGCACGACTTGGGGGGGCTATCAAGACCCCCGGATGAGGAAGGGTCCCAGGCGTGGAGCACAGCGGTTTAACGCTACGATTGTCCCCTGGATTTGGGAGTGGGGGGATAAAGGGGGAAAATCAGGCAGGGTTCCCAGAATGATACCCGGACTCCAAGGGTTCAATTACGAGGAGCGATTACACAAACTAGGGTTGTATTCCCTGGAATTTAGAAGGTTAAGGGGTGATCTGATCAAAGCTTTCAAGATATTAAGGGGAACAGATAGGGTAGAGAGAGAGAAACTATTTCCGCTGGTTGGGGATTCTGGGACTAGGGGGCAGAGTCTAAAAATTAGAGCCAGACCTTTCAGAGTGAAATTAGGAAACACTTCTACACACAAAGAAGTTTGTAACTCTCTTCCGCAAACGGCAATTGATGCTGGGGATCAATTGTTAATTTTAAATCTGAGATTTCTGTTAACCAAAGGTATTAAGGGATACTGGGGCAAAGACGGGTGGATGGAGTTAGGTCACAGATCAGCCACGATCTCATCGAATGGCGGAACGGGCTCGAGGGGCTGACTGGCCTCCTCCTGCTCCTATCTTCCTGATTGCTGGCAAGAGCTTGGTTGTGGCTGGGAAGGAGGGGGAAAGGGGGTGTTTGACACTGTAAAAAGCATTCTGTCCATCCTATTTATTTTGTTCAAATCTCCTGCGATGTTGTGCACAGGGAGTCGGGAACGAGTGTAGGTGAAAGTGGGGTTAGAGGCAATGTTCTCGCTAATTCCACGCGCGCAGCAATCTTAACGGTACCGCGCAGGCCGCTCGCAAGCTCTTGAACACCGCTCGTGCGTGGCCGTGCAAAAAATTTAAAGGTACAATACCGGGCGTTGAACGAAAATGGCCGCGCACAACGACGAAATTTTAGAGGGAACATTTGGTTAGAGGGTTGGGGATGGGGATGGGGAGGAATAATTGGACCAGGGCACATAGACCTAAGCTCTCAGCAGTACACGCTAAGGGGACTGGGGTGACACAACGCAAGACCCGAGGTGCTACAGCGCCACCACTGCGCAGGAGGGTGTAACAGCAAGATGGCGCATTTTCATAGGCAGTGCCCATTATAAGTGTGAACAAGGGAATTTATAATGGTGACTGTGAAAGTGCGACAAAGAGGTTTGGTAGGCAGAAAGTGCGTTATATTATACAGATCGATTTTAAGACATGTCGACTCCAGGGAGATCATGGGGAGGGTTTACTCCAGCATCAGGAGGGTGGTCCTGAATCACGGATTAACTCGAATAAGAAAGACAGACTTGCATTTCTATAGCGCCTTTCACGACCACCGGACATCTCAAAGCGCTTTACAGCCAATGAGGTACTTTCGTCACTGTTATAATATGGGAAACGCGGCAGCCAATTTGCACACAGCAAGCTCCCACAAACAGCAATGTGATAATGACCAGATTATCTGTTTTTAGTGATGTTGGTTGAGGGCTAAATATTGGCCCAGGACACCGGGGAGAACTCCCCTGCTCTTCTTCCAATAGTGGCCATGGGATCTTTTACGTCCACCTGAGAGAGCAGATGGGGCCTCGGTTTAACGTCTCATCCGAAAGACGGCACCTCCGACAGTGCGGCGCTCCCTCAGCACTGCCCCTCCGACAGTGCGGCGCTCCCTCAGTACTGCCCCTCCGACAGTGCGGCGCTCCCTCAGTACCGCCCCTCCGACAGTGCGGCGCTCCCTCAGCACTGCCCCTCCGACAGTGCGGCGCTCCCTCAGTACTGCCCATCCGACAGTGTGGCGCTCCCTCAGTACCGCCCCTCCGACAGTGCGGCGCTCCCTCAGTACCGCCCCTCCGACAGTGTGGCGCTCCCTCAGTACCGCCCATCCGACAGTGCGGCGCTCCCTCAGTACCGCCCCTCCGACAGTGCGACGCTCCCTCAGTACCGCCCCTCCGACAGTGCAGCGCTCCCTCAGTACCGCCCCTCCGACAGTGCGGTGCTCCCTCAGTACTGCCCCTCCGACAGTGCGGCGCTCCCTCAGTACTGCCCCTCCGACAGTGCGGCTCTCCCTCAGTACCGCCCCTCCGACAGTGCGGCGCTCCCTCAGTACTGCCCCTCCGACAGTGCGGCGCTGCCTCAGCACTGCCCCTCCGACAGTGCGGCGCTCCCTCAGTACCGCCCCTCCGACAGTGCAGCGCTCCCTCAGTACCGCCCCTCCGACAGTGCGGCGCTCCCTCAGTACCACCCCTCCGACAGTGCGGCGCTCCCTCAGTACTGCACTGGAGCGTCAGCCTGGATTATGTGCTCAAGTCCCTGGAGTGGGACTCGAACCCACGACCTTCTGACTCAGAGGCGAGCGTGCTACCCACTGAGCCACAGCTGACACGGAGTATCCAAACACAGCACACACGACAACAAGCCCCAACACCCCCTCCGTACCTGGTGATCCTGCGCCACTCCCCTCCCTCCTTGGAGGTGTAACTGCCCGAGCCCCACCTGTAAAGGAAAGGTGCAGCTGTTTAAAGCGGGAGGGGACGACAAGACGCATTGATCGAGGTGGGGGGGGGGGGGGGCGCGCCCGGAGCTGGCCAGCCCCTCCAGTCCTGGGGAACAACTGTCGCCCATTGGGCATCGACGCCGCCAGCGGGACGAGACAAGATGGGATGACGAGACCGCCCGGCCCTCCACGTGACTCCCGTCCCGCTCTACCTGGCGGAGCGGTCGCCGCCCCTCCTGAGGCGAGCCGCTCGGCCCCACCGCCACCGGGCAACGCAACCCCTCCGCCCCCCAAGATTGGACAAGGAGAAGGACAATCCCCCTTTTTAAACAGCGCGGGGTGTCTGGTCACACAGCGTATGATAGAACGAACCTGCTACTGATGGTCCAGACTGGCCGAGACGATTCGATTACAGTCTTACCCAGCGTCACGCTAGCCATACGCGGCCGAGTGGGAATCCAGATGTGGGCAATCGGGGGAATCCAGATGCGGGCAATCGGGGGAATCCAGATGTGGTTCATTAATTGCATTTCCGATTAGTAAATTAAAAAATGAGTAACAGACACCGTCTTTTGCCCTGTGATCTCAATACTCACACTCGCACGGCCCGTGAATGTGAACTTGAACCTGTTGCGTGCGTTTGTTGGTAAAATGGCGAGATGAACGGCAGATTGTGCGAGTGTTGTGTTTTGATCGTTGTGGCTGGTTTACTTCCTTGGTCACTGAATGGCGGTGGATGTTAAATAGATATACACGTGTGAAGTACATTTACCTGGATTGCCCGCAAGGCATTTTCTATTAAAATGAGCACGTGTGGCTAAAGCGGTGTCGCCGTGGCAACTCGCCGATTCCTACTGGTCGAACACCGAGCGGGACTCTCGTCTATTTAAAGGGACACTCCCTGGTTACACCCACAGCGAGGCCCCGGGTACCTGTGCCTGGACATCCCCTTTCTCCGCCAGGAACTGGTAGTACTGGATCAGATCCTCGTCCAACATCCCATTACCGGAGCCCGGGTTCTCTGCCTCGTCCAGGAGACGGATCTTCTGCACCATCAGCCCGCCGGTCTGGGAGATGTCATTGGCCACTGGGGGGGGAGGGGGGAAAGGAGGCACAGTCACATCTCCTGGAGACAGCAAGAGCAACAGGATAGCTGGTACTGGGAGGGAGGTGGCAGAGATAATGGGAGAGTGAGGGGACTAGAGGGGCCGGCTTCGATGGGAGACTAGAGGGTTGGGCTTTGATGGGAGAGTTGGGGGACTAGAGGGGCCGGCTTCGATGGGAGAGTTGGGGGACTGGAGGGTTGGGTTTTGATGGGAGAGTTAGGGGACTGGAGGGATGGGCTTTATGGGAGAGTTAGGGGACTGGAGGGCTGGGCTTTGATGGGAGAGTTAGGGGACGAGAGAGGCGGACTTCGATGGGAGAGTTAGGGGACTGGAGGGTTGGGTTTCGATGGGAGAGTTAGGGGACTGGAGGGTTGGGTTTCGATGGGAGAGTTAGGGGACTGGAGGGTTGGGTTTCGATGGGAGAGTTAGGGGACGAGAGAGGCGGGCTTCGATGGGAGAGTTAGGGGACTGGAGGGTTGGGTTTCGATGGGAGAGTTAGGGGACTGGAGGGTTGGGTTCCGATGGGAGTGTTAGTGGACTGGAGGGTTGGGTTTCGATGGGAGAGTTAGGGGACTGGAGGGTTGGGTTTCGATGGGAGAGTTAGGGGACGAGAGAGGCGGGTTTCGATGGGAGAGTTGGGGGACGAGAGGGGCGGGCTTCGATGGGAGAGTTAGAGGACTGCAGGGACGGGGGCCATCAGGTCTTGGAGTTTCAGCCATTTCTCCATAACAAATCCAAGCCAACGGCCTGGCCCACGATCACCTGACGTGAAGCCGCGGTCACTCACCGTGATTGGCGACCACTCGGTAATGGGTCAGCGCGGCCTCGCAGCTCTGCGTCACCCCGATCCCCGACCAGTAGCGGTATCCCTGGAAAAGAGAGAGAGGGGGCTTTGGTTCAGCTGGCTCTACAAAGGCTCCCCCAAACAATAGCGAGCCCCTCCCGCGTCTCACACCCGTGGTCGGACCCGTGCAAGAGGGGCAACCGCGCGGTGAGAAATTAGCAGAGAGGCAAGTGTGGAGAGGTGGGGTGCCAATTCTGAGATTTGGTGGGGGGGTGCAAGTTTGGATCATAATCCACGCCCACCCCAGTATTTGCCCCCGTGTACTGCAATACGCACAAGGCAGTTGTAACCTGCCTGGGCCTTCCAAATTTTAGGCCTCGTTTCCTCCAATTTAGGTTAAAAAAAAAAGTCTAGTAAAAACCAATGTTCCCTTGAATTTTTTTTGGGTGCGTGGCCCCTTTAAGAGGCTGCGTGGCCCCTTTAAGGGGCTGCGCGGCCCGTTCAAATTTCCGCGCATGCGCGGTTTTTCCATTGTGAAGCTGGCGAGCGGCCTGCGCGGGACCTCCAGCTTAATGGGAACATTGCTACCTTACCCCTACTTCCCTGGGGGGGGCGAGCGAGCGAACTCTGACCGATCTCTCTCTCGCTATTCTGGGTCAACAGGCCGGTTTGTCAGGGTCGGCGAGATTCTCGGAACGAACCTCCTGCCCCCCGTGCAAGAGGTGCCCTGGTGGATCTTTCGCTCGAGACCCTTCTGGGAAGAACATAAGAGGTAGGAGCAGGAGTCGGTCATTTTGGCCCCTCGAGCCTGCTCCGCCATTCAATAAGATCATGGCTGATCTGATCTCAGCCTTCAACTCCACTTCCCTGCCCGCTCCCCATAACCCTTGGCTCCCTTATCATTCAAAAATCTGTCTATCTCCACCTTAAATTTATTCAATGGCCCAGCCTCCACAGCTCTCTGGGGAAGAGAATTCCAAAGATTCACGACCCTCCGAGAGAAGAAATTCCTCCTCATTTCCAATTTAAAAGGGTGCCCCCTTATTCTGAAATTATGCCCCCTAGTTCTAGATTCCCCCACGAGGGGAAACATCCTCTCTGCATCTACCCGGGAGCGAGCGAGTGCGCGCAAAAAAATCAACGCAAAGCCTGCCCAATACTCACCAAGGCCATGTGCGCCATCAGGTTCCCCCCAAGGGCACCAAACGTGTAGTACACCAGCGCCTGACCGGACAGAGAGACACACACAAGGGGAAAGGAGAAAGGATATCAGCTCAGCGGGTAAATGCTGCATAAAGACAGACCACAGCGCCTTTCACCACCTCAGGATGTCCCAAAGCGCTTTACAGCCAATGAAGTGCTTTTTGAAGTGTGGTCACTGTTGTAATGCAGGAAATGCAGCAGCCAATTTGCACACAGCAAGCTCCCACAAACAGCAATGTGATAATTGCTGGATCATCTGTTTTAGTGATGTTGGTTGAGGGATAAATATTGGCCCCAGGACACCGGGGAGAACTCCCCCTGCTCTTCGTCCAATAGTGGCCGTGGGATCTTTTGCATCCACCTGAGAGGGCAGACAGGGGCCTCGGTTTAACGTCTCATCCGAAAGATGGCACCTCCGACAGTGCATTGCTCCCTCAGTACTGCCCCTCCGACAGTGCGGCGCTCCCTCAGTACCGCCCCTCCGACAGTGCAGCGCTCCCTCAGTACCGCCCCTCCGACAGTGCGGCGCTCCCTCAGTACCGCCCCTCCGACAGTGCGGCGCTCCCTCAGTACTGCCCCTCCGACAGTGCGACGCTCCCTCAGTACCGCCCCTCCGACAGTGCGGCGCTCCCTCAGTACCGCCCCTCTGACAGTGCGGCGCTCCCTCAGTACCGCCCCTCTGACAGTGCGACGCTCCCTCAGTACCGCCCCTCCGACAGTGCGGCGCTCCCTCAGTACTGCCCCTCCGACAGTGCGGCGCTCCCTCAGTACTGCCCCTCCGACAGTGCAGCGCTCCCTCAGTACTGCCCCTCCGACAGTGCGGCGCTCCCTCAGTACTGCCCCTCCGACAGTGCGGCGCTCCCTCAGTACTGGCAACTGGGGAGTGTCAACCTGGATTATGGGCTCAAGTCTCTGGAGTGGGGATTGAACCCACGACCTTCTGACTCAGGGGCCAACTGAGCCAAGCTTCCACCGGGTGCCGCGATGGAAACTCATAAGAGAGGAGAGACACCGGCAGAAACCTAGTATTTTGTTGATTCTGACACGAGCAGGGTGGCCTGTGGTTAGATGTCTGTGTGACTTCAGTATTGGATCACGTGCTGAGTTCCCAGGCTCTCCGAGTCTCAGTAACCCTGGGATTAAAGCTTGCTTAATAAGCGCACACCCACCTTAGCTTGGCTGGAGTTTACGTTCAGTCCTGTTGCATACAGAAATCCTAAAAACTAGGAGAGAGAGAGAGAGATTGAGATTACTGGTGTGAAAATATCACCTGTAGCCCAATAAAGAGGTTATTCATAACACGGGACAGGAACGAGAGATGGGGAGACACAGAGAACAGGCACACAGAAACATAGAGGAAGACAACAATACCCAGCGAGAGCGAGAGCGGAAAAAGATATAAGGGCAGAGGGAGAAACAGAGGAATGAGAGACGGAGGGAGAGAGCGAGAGAGAGAGAGAAGGAGACAGACAGACGAGGGAGAGACAGACACACAGAGAAGGGGAGAGAGACAAACAGCAGATAGCAAGGAGGAGTCAGAGAGACAGACAGAGGCAGAGGGGGGGAGAGAGAGAGACACACAAACAGAGAGAAGGGGAGAGACACACAAACAGCAGATAGCAAGGAGGAGTCAGAGACACAGTTAGACAGGCAGACAGACAGAGACAGAGTGGGGAGAGAGACAGACAGACACACACAGAGATGGGAAGAGACACAAACAGCAGATAGTGAGGGGGAGAGGGTCAGCGAGACAGACAGACAGAGAGGGAGAGAGACAGACAGACAGACGGAGACAGAGTGGGAAGGGGAGAGAGACAGAAAGGGAGAGACAGGCACAGAGAGAGAGGGGTGAGAGATAGACAAAGGAGAGGGGGAGAGAGTCAGAGACAGACAGAAAGGAGATGGAGAGAGACAAAGAGATTGAAAGAAAGGGAGGGAGAGAGAGAGGCAAAGAAGGGCGGAAGAACAGAGAGAGAGAGAGAGACAGACAGAGGGGCGGAAGAACAGAGAGAGAGAGAGAGAGAGAGAGAGAGAGAGAGAGAGAGAGAGAGAGTGCGAGCGAGCGCGAGAGAGAGACAGATAGAGGGGTGGAAGAAGAGAGGGCGAGAGATAAGAGAGAGACAGAGAGTAAGGTACAGAGAAGAGAGTGCGCTCCCGTTACTTACGGTCTGGGACTTGGGCAGCCCCTCTTGGGCGAGGATCTGGAACAGCTCCCGGGCTGCGCTGATGTTCTGTGGGAGGTGGTCTCCCAGCAGCAGCGAGTACCCCACTGACTCGGTGGCTTTGCTGTTCCCCAGGTCAGGCTGCTTTGATCAGCAGCTTGTAGCCTCTGTGGCAGGAGAATCACACACACACACACAGCTCTTACTGTCCCTCCATTACAACAGTGACTACAATTCACAAGGAGCGTCTTAAAGGATGAGAGCGCGGCGGGGAGGTTAAGGGATTGAATTTGAGAGCTCAGGGCCCAGGCAGCTGAAGACACGGCCGCCAATGGTGGAGCGATTAAAATCAGAGGATGCTCAAGAGGCCAGAATTGGAGGAGTGCAGAGATCTCGGAGGGTTGTGGGGCTGGAGGAGGCTCCAGAGATAGGGAGGGGGCGAGGGCCATGGAGGGATTTGAAAACAAGGATGCGAATTTTAAAATCGAGGTGTTGCTGGACCGGGAGCCAATGTAGGTCAGCGAGCACAGGGGGTGATGGGTGAACGGGACTTTTGGATGACCTCAAGTTTACGTAAGGTAGAGTGTGGGAGGCTGGCCAGGAGCGTGTTGGACAGACTGGGGGCTTCGGTTTAACTCGCTCTCCTTCGGAAGACGGAACCTCGGACGGTGTTGGCCGGGATTACGGGCTCGAGGCTCTGGAGTGGGGATCGAACCCGCGACCTGGGTGACTCACAGTCGAGAGCTCTACCGATTGAGCCAAGCTGACACCCGACGAGGAATACCACGATGATGTCACAGGCGCTGGGAGGGGGGAAGGATGACGGAGAGCGGTGTCAGAGTGAGGCGGGCCATAAGTGCCCAGAGTGTGAACAGTACCAGGATATTCAACCTTGGGGGGACATCACGGGCAAATCTCATCCTGGTTCTCACCCTAATTCCCTGCGCGCGCAGACCGTGACAGTTTACATAGCAAAATTCAATGTGGAGGGCGGCTGGTCCTTCAGTTCACCGCTGAACTGGGGGGCGGGGGTTCTGTACCCGTGTAGCCCTCGGTGATTTCTGTGGCTGGCGGCCCACCCTCCGCTTCTTCACAGCCGACCATGGGGTGAATCACAACCAGGACGTGCGAGCTTCGCAGTCTCACGGCGGAAGTGGGGTTGGGAGGGGGGGGGGGGGGGGGGAATTAACGGGACAGCAATCGAGAGTGGCAACCCCGGCTGATTCTCTCTCTGGCTCCGTTCCCTCACCCCACCGCCGCACGCATAAGCCAGGGATAACCCAGACCCTGCCTGGGCCGTGTGGCGGTGCATTATTCATCTGCCGAGCCGGTGGGGCTTCAGCGCGAGGATCACTCACTCCTTCTTCTGGCTCTCCCTGCTGCTGCTGATCCAAGCGATTCCCTTCTGGTACAGATTCTCAGCTTCGAGGGCCACCCGCCTCTTCACGGACTCCGCTTCAGCTGCAGACAGACAGTGAACACGCCCGACGCAGTTAGCGATACGAATTCCTTTTTTTTAAATAAAATTAATTTACCCCCCCTTCTCCTGAAGGCACCGACTCTCGCTGGGGGTACGGTCTGATTGAACTGCGCTCACATGACCACCAATCCTCATGCGAGCTTAGATAGGCAGATATTCAACCTTGGTGAGGCATCACGGGCAAATCTCAACCTGTTCTCACCCTATTTTCCTGCGCGCGCAGACCGTGACAGTTTACATAGCAAAATTCAATGGGAAATGTTGACATAGCAATTTACAAGGTGGACGACACATCGTGACAATGGGAAGTAGGGCTTGTGGACAGGAAGGACAAGATTTTTTCATAACGTTATCGATTTTTTACATACACACACAGCTGAAGTACCTTGAATTGAAAAGTACACCCACAGACTATCCACATCCTTAATCAAAGCAGCCCGCTTGATCGGCACCCCATCCACCACCTTAAACATTCACTCCCTCCACCACCGGTGTACCGTGGCTGCAGTGCGTACCATCTACAAGATGCACTGCAGCAACTCGCCAAGGCTTCTTCGGCAGCACCTCCCAAACCCGCGACCTCTCCACCTAGAAGGACAAGGGCAGCAGGCGCATGGGAACACCATCACCTCCAAGTTCCCCTCCAAGTTACACACCATCCTGACTTGGAAATATATCGGCCGTTCCTTCATCGTCGCTGGGTCAGAATCCTGGAACTCCCTCCCTAACAGCACTGTGGGAGCACCTTCACCACACGGACTGCAGCGGTTCAAGAAGGCGGCTCACCACCACCTTCTCGAGGGCAGTTAGGGGTGGGCAATAAATGCTGGGCCTTGCCAGCGACGCCCACATCCTGAGAATGAATTAAAAACATTAAACCCACTCCTACAACAGCCCGTGAATCTCCCAGAATCTCCTCTCCCAGACAAAAAGCGACCAAAGCCCAGAGATTATCGTGCGTGCTATCAGCACACGACCGCACCAGTTATGAAATTATTGTCTGTTAAAATGGTGGACAGTGTGTGAGCTGGCTACATGTTCGCCTGCTATTAACGTCATCAGTCTCTCTCACCAGGGTGGTGGGGGGGGGGGGGGGGGGGAAGTAATTTAACCCTTTTAATATATTAAATTTGACACGGGCCTTGTGCGCTGCACCATCCTATCCTCTAGGTGGCGTCTCAATGGGATTATTTTCACCGTCACCCGGTCACGCCTGCAGCTGCACGCTCCCACCACTAGTTGGCGCCTCAAACTGCAGGACCCCATAAGCAGGCCTGCAGCCTGGCGAAGCAAATTCGATTTGTCCCAGCTCTCGACGGGCAACGCCACGGGAGATTGATGAGTTTCCCAGCCCGGAGTGCATGTTTCTGCCTTCACTGGCCCACCGGCCCCCACCACCAATGCCCCTTTAAATTTCTTTTTTTTTTTTGAGTGCGC
>CM059450.1:26565012-26600591 GCA_030390025.1 Squalus acanthias | reverse complement strand
GCCCCTCCGACAGTGCGGCGCTCCCTCAGTACCGCCCCTCCGACAGTGCGGCGCTCCCTCAGTACCGCCCCTCCGACAGTGCGGCGCTCCCTCCGACAGTGCGGCACTCCCTCAGTACCGCCCCTCCGACAGTGCGGCGCTCCCTCAGTACTGCCCCTCCGACAGTGCGGCGCTCCCTCAGTACCGCCCCTCCGACAGTGCGGCGCGCCCTCAGTACCGCCCCTCCGACAGTGCGGCGCGCCCTCAGTACCGCCCCTCCGACAGTGCGGCGCTCCCTCAGTACCGCCCCTCCGACAGTGCGGCGCTCCCTCAGTACCGCCCCTCCCACAGTGCGGCGCTCCCTCAGTACTGCCCCTCCCACAGTGCGGCGCTCCCTCAGTACTGCCCCTCCGACAGTGCGGCACTCCCTCAGTACTGCCCCTCCGACAGTGCGGCGCTCCCTCAGTACCGCCCCTCCGACAGTGCGGCGCTCCCTCAGTACCGCCCCTCCGACAGTGCGGCGCTCCCTCAGTACCGCCCCTCCGACAGTGCGGCGCTCCCTCCAACAGTGCGGCGCTCCCTCCGACAGTGCGGCGCTCCCTCAGTACCGCCCCTCCGACAGTTCGGCGCTCCCTCAGTACCGCCCCTCCGACAGTGCGGCGCTCCCTCAGTACTGCCCCTCCGACAGTGCGGCGCTCCCTCAGTACTGCCCCTCCGACAGTGCGGCGCTCCCTCAGTACTGCCCCTCCGACAGTGCGGCGCTCCCTCAGTACCGCCCCTCCGACAGTGCGGCGCTCCCTCAGTACCGCCCCTCCGACAGTGCGGCGCTCCCTCCGACAGTGCGGCACTCCCTCAGTACCGCCCCTCCGACAGTGCGGCGCTCCCTCAGTACTGCCCCTCCGACAGTGCGGCGCTCCCTCAGTACCGCCCCTCCGACAGTGCGGCGCGCCCTCAGTACCGCCCCTCCGACAGTGCGGCGCGCCCTCAGTACCGCCCCTCCGACAGTGCGGCGCTCCCTCAGTACCGCCCCTCCGACAGTGCGGCGCTCCCTCAGTACCGCCCCTCCCACAGTGCGGCGCTCCCTCAGTACTGCCCCTCCCACAGTGCGGCGCTCCCTCAGTACTGCCCCTCCGACAGTGCGGCGCTCCCTCAGTACTGCCCCTCCGACAGTGCGGCGCTCCCTCAGTACCGCCCCTCCGACAGTGCGGCGCTCCCTCAGTACCGCCCCTCCGACAGTGCGGCGCTCCCTCAGTACCGCCCCTCCGACAGTGCGGCGCTCCCTCCAACAGTGCGGCGCTCCCTCCGACAGTGCGGCGCTCCCTCAGTACCGCCCCTCCGACAGTTCGGCGCTCCCTCAGTACCGCCCCTCCGACAGTGCGGCGCTCCCTCAGTACCGCCCCTCCGACAGTGCGGCGCTCCCTCAGTACCGCCCCTCCGACAGTGCGGCGCTCCCTCAGTACCGCCCCTCCGACAGTGCGGCGCTCCCTCCGACAGTGCGGCGCTCCCTCCGACAGTGCGGCGCTCCCTCAGTACTGCCCCTCCGACAGTGCGGCGCTCCCTCAGTACTCCCCCTCCGACAGTGCGCCGCTCTCTCAGTACTGGCACTGGGAGTGTCAGCCTGGATTTTTGTGCTCAAGTCTCTGGAGTGCTGCGCACTGAGCCACGGCCGACCCTCATGTCACCGGTACTTTCTGGACCAGGCACACTTCCTTTTCGTACCGCTGAGATCAGCCCGCGGCACACCCCAGGTGTATAGAATCACTGCCCCGCAGCAACCCGCGCACGCTCAACGCGGGAGTTGCGGAACTCTCCGTCTAAGGGCATTCAGGAATCTCACGGCACTCCCGCCAGTCCCCCGCAGGGCTGGTCTCTCCGGGCCCCTTCTCTCCGGAAGGGGCTGGCATGACTCCAAGGTGCAGTTGCCAACAGGTACCCCCAGGTACCTCACCCATGCCACCACTCATCGTGCGCGAGGCTGCACAGCGAGCGTTGGCAGGCTATTCAACCGCGTGGGGAATCCTCCCCTCACCTGATCTTCCGCGTGCACATTCCGGATAGCGGGAGGCTCGGGTGATGTTTCTGCCCCTCCCTCACCCAAGCAGGGAGTGAGGGAGTGAAGGAGGTGACGGCTACAGAGTTAAACCATAGCCACACACCCACCCTCGTGCTCCTCCGGCCCCCCGCGCAGTTACCTGGGTAACGAGGGACGCTGGCCGCAGGGGGCTCTTCGATCTGCCCCGGCTCCTCCAATAGCTGAGGGGGTGGGTGGGATTCTGGGAGGGATTCTCCCACTCCTTCCTGTAACTGAGCAATAGATTTCACATCGTCAGAGGATCATCGAATGTACAGCACAGAAACAGGCCATTCGGCCCAACTGGTCCGTGCCGGTGTTTATGCTCCACTCGAGCCTCCTCCCACCCCTCTTCATCTCACCCCATCAACATAACCTTCTATTCCTTTCTTCCTCATGTGTTTATCCAGCTTCCCCTTAAATGCATCGATACTATTCGCCTCAACCACTCCCTGTGGTAGCGAGTTCCACATTCTCACCACTCTCTGGGTAAAGAAGTTTCTCCTGAATTCCCGATTGGATTTATTAGTGACTATCTTATATTGATGGCCCCTAGTCCTGGTCTCCCCCACAAGTGGAAACATCTTCTCTACATCTACCCTGTCGACCCCCTTTCATAATCTTAAAGACCTCGATCAGGTCACCCCTTCTAGAGAAAAGAGCCCCAGCCTGTTCAGCCTTTCCTAAGAGTTGAAATGATTCCCCCTATGGCACTAACCTATGCAAAACAGTCAGATTGCTTTCAATAACTGACCGGGAACTTTCTGTGAGCGTGCGCGTTACTTGTACACGGTGTGAAATGTCTGCCCGAATCTGGGACCCAATCCCAATTGGTGCGATTTAGCTTGTGTTACGATTCTCAGCAGGCCAGTCACAGCATGCACGACGGCGACTTTACTCCAAGCCCGACACGCGAGTCTCTTCAACTCCCAACCACCCACAACAGGTGGCCCAGTCAGGACAAGGGGAGCGGGTGGAGTGGGAGGAGGAGGGGGGGGTGGGGGGTGTTACACCCGGCTCAGGGACTCTTGGGCTGAGGGAGGAAGGGAGAGAAGGGAAATCGGCAAATGTTCCCACTCCTGATCACTATCCAGTGACCCCCTGGTGGAGAACATGTACGGTGCGTTTGGGCTTCACCTACCTCCTCTACATCGGAAGGCTTCTTGTCCTCAGAATCTCCAGCTGTGGAACAACAAAATTAAATATAAATACAGGCCAGAACAAGGCGGTGGGGGAGAAAAAGCGCCAAGTCCCATCGAACACAAGAACTTAATTAGCAGTCAGCCATTCGGCCCCTCGAGCCTGCCCCGCCATCCAATGAGATCATGGCTGATCTCCAACCTCATCTCCACTTTCCCGCCCGATCCCCATATCCCTTGATTCCCCGAGAGTCCAAAAAGCTATCGATCTCGGCCTCGATATACTCAACGACTGAGCCTCCACAGCCCTCTGGGGTAGAGAATTCCAAAGATTCACCACCCTCCTGAGTGAAGAAATTCCTCCTCATCTCAGTCCTAAATGGCCGACCCCTTATCCTGAGACTATGACCCCTGGTTCTAGACTCTCCAGCCAGGGGGAAACAACCTCTCAGCATCTACGAGGCCAAGTCATTAAATATATTCAAGAATGAGTTAGATAGATTTCTTAAAGCTAAAGGTATCAAGGGATATGGGGAGAAAGCAGGGACAGGGTACTGAGTTTGGATGATCAGCCATGATCTCATCAAATGGCCTACTCCTGCTCCTATCTTCTATGATTCTATGTTACCCTGTCAGTCTCCCTCAGAATCTTATATGTTTCAATGAGATCACCTCTCATTCTTCTAAACTCCAGAGAGTTTAGGTCCAATCTACTCAATCTCTCCTCATAGGACAACACTATCATCCCAGGAATTGCTTCTCGTACTCCAACTCATGGAGAGACGCCCATCCCAGCGCCCCATTTTTGACTGTCCCAGCGCCCAACTCGCGCCTGTCCAACTCGGGGCGGAGCGGGGGAGAAAAGCGGTGAGTGAGGGTTGCCCCCTCCTGATGACCACCCGCTGACCCGTGCTGGAAGAGTCCATGAGCATCGAGGTGGAGGGGGGACAGGGCGGGGCTCTGTTGCGACGCCCCCCAAGTGCGAATAGCTCGCTGGCTGGGTGAAAGGTGGGGCGGGGCAGCGGGTGCCCACGGAACGCCAGAAAGGAGCTGGTGTTTTTGGGGCGGGGGAAAGGGATGATGAGGGGAGACGGGAGGGTGCACTCACCCGCTCGCCCCAGGCGGCTGGGCGACCCGGCAGCACCTTCCTCCATCACCTCGCGCCTTGCACCCTTCGGGTCCGTGCCACCCTCGCGCTCCCCCTCGTCCTCAGCCATCAGGTCTTTCAGCTGCTCGATCATGTCGCCCTTCAGGTCTTGCGAGTAATGGCCCTCGGCGGCCCCGCGCTCGCCCTCGTTGCTCACAATCCCGGATTCCCCGCGGGAATCGGGAACGCCGCTGGCCGTTTCAGCATCGTCGCGGCGGCTCGGGCGCTGGCTCCGCGGAGTGGGGTCTTCAGCCGTCGAGTCACTCGTTCCGCCCTCAACCCCTGCGCGGCCATCGTCCGGTTCCTCCCCCAGCTGCCTCTCCCCGGCTTCGGATTCAAAGGCAGGTTCCTACAAAATAGAATAGCTCAGCATCAAAACTGGGATTGCCAGCCTGGGAAAGCTCCCTCTACACTGTCACTGAACACTCCCAGGGCAGGTACAGCACGGGTTAGATACAGAGTAAAGCTCCCTCTACACTGTCCCATCAAACACTCCCAGGGCAGGTACAGCACGGGTTAGATACAGAGTAAAGCTCCCTCTACACTGTCCCATCAAACACTCCCAGTGCAGGTACAGCACGGGGTTAGATACAGAGTAAAGCTCTCTCTACACTGTCCCATCAAACACTCCCAGGACAGGTACAGCACAGGTTAGATACAGAGAAAAGCTCCCTCTACACTGTCCCATCAAACACTCCCAGGACAGGTACAGCACAGGTTAGATACAGAGTAAAGCTCCCTCTACACTGTCCCATCAAACACTCCCAGAGCAGGTACAGCACGGGTTAGATACAGAGTAAAGCTCCCTCTACACTGTCCCCATCAAACACTCTCAGGGCAGGTACAGCACGGGTTAGATACAGAGTAAAGCTCCCTCTACACTGTCCCATCAAACACTCCCAGGGCGGGTACAGCACGGGTTAGATAGAGAGTATAGCTCCCTCTACACTGTCCCATCAAACACTCCCAGGGCAGGTACAGCACGGTTTAGATACAGAGTAAAGCTCCCTCTACACTGTCCCATCAAACACTCCCAGGGCAGGTACAGCACGGGTTAGATACAGAGTAGAGCTCCCTCTACTTCACTGCATCAAAGTCCCCTAAGGCAGCCTCTGAAGAACCACCCCTATTGTACCAGCTCAGTTCCCACAGCAATCATCCAGTGACCTCTCTCTCCCTGAGGGAGGCTCTCTGCTGATTCAGTTCATCTTCCATCCTGATTTTGTGGCCCAAGAGGAGGAGCCAACGCTGCCCTCAGTCGGAGTACCATTTAAACCCAGTTTGAAGGCTCCTCCATTCGCGTGGCAGAACATGGGTCAGTGCCCATGGCTTTCCTGTTGGGCACTTCCAATCTAGACCATTGCCAGGAAGCAACTCACAAGAAAAGGGGAAATAAAACACCAGCCTGACTCCTGTAGGCACAGTTCTTACTGTTATAGTGTTGGGATGGGTGAAAAAAGTAAATCTTGCATTTCTACAGCGCCTTTCACAACCTCAGGACGTCCCAAAGCGCTTTACAGCCAATGACGTACTTTTTGAAGTGTGGTCACTGTAGGAAACGTGGTAGCCAATTTGCGCACAGCAAGCTCCCACAAACTGCAATGTGATAATGACCAGATCATCTGTTTAAGTGATGTTGATTAAGGGATAAATATTGGCCCCAGGACACCTGGGAGAACTCCCCCCCTGCTCTTCTTCCAATAGTGGCCGTGGGATCTTCTACGTCCACCTGAGAGAGCAGATGGAATCCCCGCCGAGGCGCTAAAACATGGCGGAGAAGCACTATCGGTGCGGATACATGAACTCATTTCTCTTATTTGGAAGGAGGAGAGCATGCCAGGGGGTCTCAGAGACGCCGTACAGCACGGCACTCTCATTACTGCTATGTATTACGGCACTTCAATGCGGGGCTCACCTCCTGCCCAGAGGTTGCTGTTCCTCTCTCCGCCCGGTCCAAGTTTCCCTGTAACCCTGAAACACAAAAGAGAGAAATTAGACAACTGGCTTTCCACCCATGTCCCATCACTCAGATACGCCCTGTCCTCAAAATGCTAAATATGAAATAATGGACAGCCTCATTACTGCAGCCCCACATACAGTACAGAGACTATAGTCCCACTCCACCACTCTTTCCCCATATCTCTGCAGCTTTTTTTTCCTCCTTCAAGTATTTATCCAATTTGCTTCTGAATCTGTACCCGCCAGCCTATCAGTATCAAAGCGCTACAAAGAATGCGGTTCAAGGCGGCGGCTCACCACCACCTTCTCGAGGGCAATTAGGGACGGGCAATAAATGCCGGCCTTGCCAGCGACACCCACATCCCCGAGAATGAATTAAAAAAACAAAAAAAAAAGTGGAAGCCAGTTAATCGGAAAACTGCAAACGGGCTCGTCCCGATTAAGCGAACAGGTCAAGGCCAACTCTCTTATTGAGCCACCCCACCAATCTCCAGCCCACTGACCATCCAACTCAACTGCCCGGCACGCCAGCAGAGCCAAGTAGCGCGTCTGACTCGAGAGATGCGCGCCCCAGGAGATCCGCGACCTGAAACGTGAACGGTTTCTCTTGCAGCATTTTTTCTGTTTTTATGGCAACTCTCCCCCCACCACCACACCTCGTGCTGGCCACCTCTGCCGCAGATTAGGGGGGGGATTGGCCTAGGGTGACCTTTGCACTCTGACCCAAGGGGTCAGCGGACAGAGGTCAGGAGGAGTAGAATCATAGAAAGACTTGGTCTGGCCTTGTCTTTGCCTGGCTTAGCTTGGGATGACCTGGTAAAGACTTGGTCTGGCCTTGTCTTTGCCTGGTTTGGCCTGGCCTGGCCTTGACCTGACTTGGTATGGTGTGTATTGCCTGGGCCCAGCTGATGCTGGCACTCTGGGCCTGTCTGACCTACCTGGGCCCCCCGCCGCCAGGGCCACCGCCACAGCAGCAGCAGCAGCAGGCTGAGGGCCGCCATGGGCCGAGCCCGGGGACAACAGCCCATCGCTCAGCGCCTGCCCAGCCTGTCAATCAAACCCAACACAGCCCCCGCCCCCCCAACCCTCCGGGACCGCTCTGATTGGCAGCGGGCCCGGCCCAATCACCAGCCGGCCCTCCCGACCGCCCCGCCAGCCCATTGCTCACTCGCCGCGGTCCTCTGTGACGACCGCCCGCCACCCCGCTCTTCTCCACTCCGATTGGCAGCGGCCGCCGAACCAATCGCCAGCCGGCTCTCCCGACCGCCCCGCCGGCCCATTGGTCGCTCGCCCGCCGCCCGCTACGTCACCCACCCAATCAGCTGCGGGCCAGCGCGGGCGGGGCCCCACGTGCACCCCCTCCATCTCGAGGAGCGTCTGCTGCACAGGCAAGAGTCTCCCTCGGCTAAAAAGTTCTGAGTCCTCCTGATCCCCTTTGGAGGACCAGTGGCTCTGGCAGCTTTGGCAGGATCTCAGCCATTCTCAGTGCATTGCCAAGCAAGAGAGAACTTGCATTTCCAGAGCGCCTTTCACAACCTCAGGACGTCCCAAAGCGCTTTACAGCCAATGAAGTACTTTTTGAAGTGTAGTCGTTGTTGTAATGTGGGAAACGCGGCAGGCAATTTGCGCACAGCAAGCTCCCACAAACAGCAATGTGATAATGACCAGAGCATCTGTTTTATAGAATAACAGAAAATGCTGGAAACACTCAGCAGGCCAGGCAGCATCCGTGGGGAGAGAAACAGGGTTAGCGTTTCAGGTCGATGACCCTTCGTCAGAACTGGAAAAAGTTAGAGATGTAACAGATTTTAAGCAAGTGTAGGGGCAGGGAAAGGTGGGGGGAGGGGGCGGAGGAAGGAACTAAAGGGACAGTCTGTGCTTGGATGAAAGGCAGGAGAGATTAAATGTTGCAAATCAGCTGTTGATAATTCTGCCATCCCCATTAATTCCTTCCTCCCCTCCCCCTTTCCCTGCCTCGGCACCTGCTTAAAATCTGTTACATCCCTAACTTTTTCCAGTTCTGACGAAGGGTCATCGACCTGAAACGTTAACTCTGTTTCTCTCTCCACGGATGCTGCCTGGCCTGCTGAATGTTTCCAGCATCTTCTGTTGTTATTTCAGATTTCCAGCATCCGCAGTATTTTGCTATTGTATCTGTTTTATAGATGTTGATTAAGGGATAAATATTGGCCCCAGGACACCGGGGAGAACTCCCCTGCTCTTCTTCCAATAGTGGCCGCGGGATCTTTTATGTCCACCCGAGAGCAGACGGGGCCTCGGTTTAACATCTCGTCTGAAAGGACAGCACCTCCGACAGTGCGGCGCTCCCTCAGTACTGCCCCTCCGACAGTGCGGCGCTCCCTCAGTACCGCCCCTCCGACAGTGTGGCGCTCCCTCAGTACTGCCCCTCCGACAGTGCGCCGTTCTCTCAGTACTGCCCCTCTGAGAGTGCGGCGCTCCCTCAGTACTGCCCCTCTGACAGTGCGGCGTTCTCTCAGTACTGCCCCTCCGACAGTGCGGCGCTCTCTCAGTACTGCACTGGGAGTGCCAGCCTAGATTTTGGGGCTCAAGTCCCTGGAGTGGGACTATGAACCCACAACCTTCCGACTCAAGAGGCGAAAGAGATACCCACTGAGCCACCGCTGACACTGTAGATAAGCACAAGACAAGCAATTTAGCTGCTAGTTCCAGGTTCGATTCCCGGTCTGCACCACCACTCCTGCTCAGGGGGGGCAAAGTCAGCCAGGTATTCCTGCTCCCGATCATTATCCAGTGACACCAGCTAGAAAGCGTGCGTGAGAGTGTTGAGATCGGAGCGGGGTTGGGTTGTGATGCCCTACGTGGCCGAATAGCATGCCAACTCTCACAGGGGATGAACGTATTTGTTTTTGGGCAGTCTCTGAATCTCCAGCAAGTTTGTGGGACCCCGACTTTATACAAACCTCCTAAAATTTATTGACAAGATATTATTTAAACTTTTGCATAGGGTGCACACTTCCTGTCCGCAGATCGTACTTCAGTGTCACACGTATGTATCGACATTGCTAGGTCAACAACCTGTAAGTGATAAAAGGATGCTGAGGCACGGAGGGAGAGGTTAGGAGGGGGACCGAAGAGCTGAAGGCCAACAGCATGTTCTTGTCTCCCTCCTCTGCCTCTCCAAGGACACGGGCTTGGAGGGGGAGGTGTGAAAACAGCTGCCAGTTTAGTTTGCAAGAGTGTCCTGGATTTCCTTTTTCGATCCCATTTACTGTCTGGTCACCTCCATCCAAACAACATCTTGCATTTATATAGCGCCTTTAACGTCGTAAGACGTCCCAGGGCGGTCCACAGGAGCGATTATCAAACAAATTTCGACACCGAACCACATAAGGAGAAACATAGAAAGATAGGAGCAGGAGTAGGCCATTCAATGAGATCATGGCTGATCCACCAAATTCAGTACCCTGTCCCTGCTTTCTCCCCATGTCCCTTGGTCCCTTTAGCCTTAAGAAATATATCTAACTCCTTCTTGAATATATTTAATGAATTGGCCTCAACTGCCTTCTGTGGTAGAGAATTCCACAGGTTCACCACTCTCTGGGTGAAGAAATTCCTCCTCATCTCAGTCCTAAATGGCTTACCCCTTATCCTTAGACTGTGACCCCTGGTTCTGGACTCCCCCCGACCATCGGGAACATCCTTCCTGCATCTAGTCTGTCTAGTCCTGTTAGAATTTTATAAGTTTCAATGAGATCCCCCCTCATTCTTCTAAACTCTAGCGAATATAAGCCCAATCGACCCAATCTCTCTTCATACGTCATTCCTGCCATCCCAGGTATCAGCCTTGTGAATCTTCGCTGCACTCCCTCCATGGCAAGAACATCCTTTCTCAGATAAGGCGACCAAAACTGCACACAGTACTCAAGGTGTGGTCTCACCAAGGCCCTGTACAACTGCAGCAAGACATCCTTGCTCCTGTACTCGAATCCTCTCGCTATGAAGGCCAACACACCATTTGCCTTCTTAACCGCCTGCTGCACCTGCATGCTTACCTTCAGCGACTGGTGCACAAGGACACCCAGGTCTTGTTGCACTTCCCCTTTTCCCAAAGGAGAGATTGGAACAGGTGACCAAAAGCTTGGTCAGAGATGGGTTTTAAGGAGCGAGTTAAAGGAGAGGTAGAGGATTTTAGGGGGGGGAATTCCAGAGCTTAGGGCCCAGGCGGCTGAAGGCACGGCCGCCAATGGTGGAGCGATTAAAATCGGGGATGCTCAAGGTGCCAGAATTGGAGGAGCGCAGAGATCTCGGAGGGCTGGAGGAGCGCAGAGATCTCGGAGGGCTGGAGGAGGTTACAGAGATAAGGAGGGGCGAGGGCCATGGAGGGATTTGAACACGAAGGTGAGAATTTTTAAATCGAGCTGTTGCCGGACCAGGAGCCAATGTAGGCCAGCGAGCACAGGGGGTGAGGGGGACTTGGCACGAGTTAGGATGCGGGAAGCAGAGTGCTGGATGAGACTTAAAAACCCCCCAAGACTGTCCAGTCCATCCGCTCTCCTTCCTATGCAGGATTAGAGCGCTGTACATTTTAACACGATTTCCTGAACAATACTCGACCTGCTTTGGTAATACAGCTCAATGGTGCTTTGCTGGCTGTTAAATCTCCATCTTCACGCTCAGCTGTTCCCACGCCAGATATGGAAATACATAGAAGTTACATCGAGGGAACAGGCTGCTCACCCCCAGCCTGTCCGTGGTGGCATTTCCCCTCCACGTGTTGAAGGGAAATGCCCACAGGATTGCCTTGAATGTGCCCTCAAAATGGGGCCAGCAGCCAGACTGAACGGCCAATGCTTAGTCATGGAAACAAAGCGGCCCCCATAGAAACTGGGAGGCATGAGTCACCAAGGCCACGGGCTCGTAGATACACTTGAGATAAACATCACTTTTTCTTTTAATTGATTCACGTGTGCGTCACTAGCAAGGCCCAGCATTTATTGCCCATCCCTAGTTGCCCCTTGAGAAGGTGGTGGTGAGCCGCCTTCTTGAACCGCTGCAGTCCGTGTGGTGAAGGTGCTCCCACAGTGCTGTTAGGGAGGGAGTTGCAGGATTTTGACCCAGCGACCATGAAGGAGCGGCCGATATATTTCCAAGTCAACATGGTGTGTGACTTGAAGTTGGTAGCACCCTCTCCTGAATCAGAGGGTCGTGGGCTCAAGTCCCACTCCAGATACTTGAGCACAAAATCCAGGCCAACTGTCGCAGGGGCAGGGCTGAGAGCGCGCCGCACTGTCGCAGGGGCAGTACTGAGGGGGCGCCGCACTGTCGCAGGGGCAGTACTGAGGGGGCGCCGCACTGTCGCAGGGGCAGTACTGAGGGGGCGCCGCACTGTCGCAGGGGCAGTACTGAGGGGGCGCCGCACTGTCGCAGGGGCAGTACTGAGGGCGCGCCGCACTGTCGCAGGGGCAGTACTGAGAGCGCGCCGCACTGTCGCAGGGGCAGGGCTGAGAGCGCGCCGCACTGTCGCAGGGGCAGGGCTGAGGGGGCGCCGCACTGTCGCAGGGGCAGGGCTGAGGGGGCGCCGCACTGTCGCAGGGGCAGGGCTGAGGGGGCGCCGCACTGTCGCAGGGGCAGGGCTGAGGGGGCGCCGCACTGTCGCAGGGGCAGGGCTGAGGGCGCCGCACTGTCGGCAGGGCTAGGGGGCCGCCTGACGGGCAGGCTAGGGGCGCCTGCACTGACACGGGCAGGGCTAAGGGGGCGCCGCACTGACACGGGCAGGGCTAAGGGGGCGCCGCACTGACGCAGGTGAGACGTTAAACCGAGGCCACGTCTGCCCACTCAGGTGGACATAAAAGATCCCACGGCGCTATTTTTCGAAGAGGAGCAGGGGAGTTCTCCCCGGTGTCCTGGCCAATATTTACCCCTCAACCAACATCACTAAAAACAGATTATCTCGTTACATCAGTGACTGCATTTCGAAAAAGTACTTCATTGGCTGTAAAACGCTTTGGGACGTCCTGTGGTTTTGAAGCACGCGATCGAAATGCAAGGTTTTTTTCCCCATCACTGTATGTTTGCGGACTATCGCCATGATCCCTCGGCAGGAGGTAACCAGCTGAATGATACCAGCTCAGGAAGACGTGGGTGCACAAATCCTGGAAACATTGGCAACCGCAATCACGTGGATGTTATTTAATAGACTGGCTATATAATGCTGTTAACCTGCCAGCTATCTGTCAAGTCTAATTAATTGACAGATAGCTGGCAGGTTAATTAATTAGACTTGACAGATAGCTGGCAGGTTAAGTCTAATTAATTAATCGCATACTCAGCAAGTCAGTGAACACTGAATTACTGCAACAACTGTACTGCCTTTGTCACCTATTATTGAGTTAGGTAGCCCTCTATTAAACAACCTGCGCACACGGCATCCAGGTTTAAACACTGCTAATTACATGGGGAGACTTAATTGTGATGTAGAAAATCATGAGTGGCCTAGATAGAGTGGATAGGAAGGACCTATTTCCGTTAGCAGAGAGATCAATAACCGGGGGCATAGATTTAAAGTAATTGGTGGAAAGATTAGAGGAGTTGGAGAACTACTTTCACCCAGAGGGTTGTGGGGGTCTGGAACTCACTGCATTGAAAAAGTACTTGGATACACACTTGAAGTGCCGTAACCTACAGGGCTACGGACCAAGAGCTGGAAAGTGGGATTAGGCTGGACAGACACGAAGGGCCGAGGCCTCCTTCTGTGCCGTCAATTTCTAGGATTACAATTTTTAAATCTATTAATAACTCATTTCCCCCGCACCGAGCTACCTGGTGATCACCCACCCCGACTGTGGCAGCAAATTTAACTCGTTTGCATCAAAGACGTGCAGCCCAAGACAATAGCAAAGACCTTGTTTAAGTGATTAAGGATCGAGTTAAAGAGCAGGGAGAGTTGGCCGGAAGCCCAGGCCAACAAGCAACACCACCCTAAAAGAGGAAGACTTGCATGGCTGCGGTATCTCGTCCCCTCTCGAGCATTCCAAAGTGCTCCACAATGGATGACATTGCCCCTCACTGCCCCTCCAGGACAGCATGTTTCTGCCTTGAGCGGAGGTCCAACCGGTCCAACGTCCACCTTGAGCCGCCTGGGCCTGGCTGAACCGGTTCTTGCTTTGAGCAACTTCTTGCACTCCTACAGAAGTACTTCATTGGCTGCAAGACGCTTTGGGAGGCCTGGAGGTCGTGAAAGGCGCTATATAAATCTTTCTTTAAATGCTGCCACTTTGGGAACCTGTTTGGGTCCGAGCTGTGCCTGCCTTCTCGTGGGAGACGTGGAGCGTTCTTGGTTCCAGTCCTCCCTCACCTCTTTCTGGTACATCGATGTGAAAAGTACTTCTGCATGTTTTGCGATGGCATCGTATAAACCCATCACCCCAGCCGGGGGGGGGGAAGAACTTTAAGCTTGCGTGTTTTTGTGTAATCATGTTTATTTAATAGATGCACATTTTAAACAAAGTACAACTGGGCTATGAACCAAGCTGAAATCTCTCCCCACCAGAGGCATCCAATCCCTTCATGTTCCCTCTTTACCTTACAGCCGATATTCTCCTTCATGAAGTTCCGCTTCAGTCCAGGGCAGCTCGAAATATTACAGCAGCATTTCCCTCCTCACCCACCTGCCCAAATCTGGCCGACTGACTTCACTGCCAGGCAATGCTTCCCCAGCTGACAAAAGGCCACACTTTCAGGACAAGTCGCCAGAGAATGCACAGCACAGAAACAGGCCATTCGGCCCAACTGGTCCGTGCCGGTGTTTCTGCTCCACTCGAGCCTCCTCCCACCCCTCTTCATCTCACCCCATCACCATATCCTTCTATTCCTTTCTCCCTCGTGTGTTTATCCAGCTTCCCCTTAAAAGGCACTCCTGTCAAAGCTGGTCGAATTTCACTTGCTTGAAATGGTGCACTGGCAATCTGCAGATGCTTACTGCGCGATAACCTGGAAAGAGGAGAAACAGAGGTTTAAAAAAAAGGCAAAACAAGAACCCAAACATTAAAAAAAAAACAAGATCTGCTGCTGCAAAACTGTCAATTCAGAAAAGACATGTACATTGTTGGACCCCTGACCCATCAGTTCACAACTCATTCTCTTCCCACCCCCCCCCCCCCACGTCGATCTGTGAAGAGACTCCCCTATCCCAGCCTGACTGCCTCCCCCTTGTCCCACTGCCACCAGAGTTCCAGCTAAGGCGGGCGCTGCCGCGCAGTGGCCCGAAGGGTCCCGCACAGGCCGCTCACTAGCCTTTACACTGTAGATACCGCCAACGTCCACCTAGTTTTTTTGGGTGCGTGGCCCCTTTAAGGGGCTGCGCAGGACCAGCAGAGAGCTGCACCACTGCATAGCTGAGGGAACGTTGGATTCCGCGCATGCGCAAGAATTTGAATGGGCCGCACATGGGGGGGGGGGGGGGGGGAGAGACAGGCAGCTTACGGGGGGGGGGGGGGGCACCAACTGCCACTATTTCTCATCTTCCCATGCAGGCTGGATCAGCTAGACTGCTTCAATTTGCAAGGTGCTGAAGCTGAGAACTCAAAACATCCCTCAAACTCCATCTTGAGCGGAACCACGCCTGAATTCAGTGTAATCCCGGCTGAAGCTGAGAACTCAAAACATCCCTCAAACTCCATCTTGAGCGGAACCACGCCTGAATTCAGTGTAATCCCAGTAACCGGGTGTCTCAGTGAATGAGGATAGGACCAGAAGATAGCAGCTCACTGGTACCGAAGACTTAGCACTGAGGTCACTTTCCCTCTCTAGAATCACGCACTGGCCACAGGCAGACGCAGGCGTGTCAAGAACTGGAGGGGTGGGTCCTGCTTTACCTTAAACAGCAGCGAGGAAAGTTCCCGAGGTTGCTACTCGGCTGGCCTACACACGACCGCAGTCCCACAACAGCAACCCTCGGGAGAGGCAGAGAATGCCAGTTGTGTCAGACCACTGCACCACACACTGCAGTGAAGGTGGCCCACCGCTACCTTCCCAGAGCAAGTGGGGACCGGCAATAAATGCCAGCCTTGCCAGCAAGGCCCACACCCCGAGAATGAATTAAAAATGTCCCTTCGCAGAATACGGAGTAAAGACCATTTGTGAACGTTGTGGGGAGTTTGGGGGCGGGGAGGAGAAAGAGTGAAGGGTGAAGAAAACAAACTTACTAGTCAGGATAACCCGATCCTTGCCGATGGCACCAATCACCAGACTAGCATGAGTCACATTGCAAGGTTTCTGCCACATTACACTGTTCAACCTCCACTCACAACCTGTGGAAAGAACGGCAGTTTTAGTGACACTTCCAACACTTGCCCTGCTGGGCAGGAGCTCACTATAGTTTAAAAACTATGACCACTTCTCTGCCTACCTGACCGGCAGATCCCCTCCACACACCACATCCTCGGGGAAGCACGTGGAGGTAACCGGTCACTCCTGTCCAGTCAGCTTCAACATGCTGCCGGCGTGGGGTTTAAAACAGGCCTCAGGCAGCAGGCAGATCACAATCAAAATAGCAACAGCTCACTTCAACAGGCTCTGCCGTGTTAGAGCTCAGCATAAACCAGTAACTTACACCTGGAACATGCACGATAAAAGATTCAGAATCCTCAAACCGACTGCGTTCCTGCAGCGTTTTATTACACTTGCACGCCGCAACACGACTGGGGCTGCGCCTGAATTCAGTGCGATCCCAGTAACCGGGTGTCTCAGTGAATGAGGATAGGACCAGAAGATGGCAGCTCACTGGTACCGAAGACTTAGCACTGAGGTCACTTTCCCTCTCTAGAAACACGCACTGGCCACAGGCAGACGCAGGCGTGTCAAGAACTGGAGGGGAGGGGGGCCCTGCTTTACCTTAAACAGCAGCGAGGAAAGTTCCTGAGGTCGTTACCCGGCTGGCCTATACCCGACCGCAGTCCCACAACAGCAACCCTCGGGAGTGGCCAAGAACGGCAGTTGTGTCAGACGGCTGCGCCACACACTGCAGTGAGGCGGCCCACCGCTACCTTCCCAGAGCAAGTCAGGACAGGCAAATGCCAGCCAGGCCCACACCGAGAATGAATTAAAAATGTCCCATCGCAGAATACGGAGTAAAAACCATTCGTGAACATTGTGGGGAGGAGAAAGAGCGAAGGGTGAAGAAAACAAACTTACCAGTCAGGATAACCTGATCCTTGCCGATGGCACCAATCACTGGACTAGCATGAGTCACATTGCAAGGTTTCTGCCAGATTACACTGCTCCTGCACTAGCTAGAGGCACCACCCAGTTATTTGAATTAGAACTCCATTAGTTACTGAACAGAGAAACCCACTCCCAGATATTAAACCCTACACTATTGCGAAGAACTCCTCGCTCCCCCATCCTTATTATCTGATCTTTATGCCTCGTCTATCCTCCTTCCCTGGTGGAGAAGAGGTCAGCCTAATGATGCTCCTTTACCCTGTTCAGAATGCGAGTAGGTGCCACCAGGAGCTCCTGCCTCTTGCCCAGTCCAGGCCCTCAGGTTCCTGTATCACAGCCCAGCAGCTACACCAGGGGTGCTCAACCTTCATTTCTGAGGAATCCCATTCAGGTTATAAAAATTCCTGAGTCCCCCTGTAATAATTAATTTCTTCTGCATTAAAAAAGTCAGCTAAACATATTTACTATTGTTATAGTGTGAAGCTTGTTGCCAGTGCCGAGCTACAGTTGTCAAGACACGGAGGTGGCTTCAACAAGCACGTGCCGTCGTCAAGACACGGCCGTGGAAACGCAACATTTCCCGCAGAGCTCCCCGGGAGTCCTCTAACTGACACCCGAGTAGATTAACTCGTCTTCCCAACTCCACATTCTTTTCTTTCACTTGTTGAACCTCTAGCGCCCGAGCGGTCAACACCACAGCAGTCGACTGCAGTTGAGCGAGCATACGCCGGAGATGGCTAGCTCTACTTTCCAATTGGCCCTGCTCTAATACCCATTGTTTCTGTATGTCTTCTCTTAGATCACCACGCTGCACACAAAATGGGCTGCATAACCTAACAGACGCTTCCCTTTATCCAACTTGATTTTACCCAGAGACACCTGACTCTGGATCCACTCAGTCCCCTTCCGGACTCGACAGGAACGATGTCAAGTCCGTCACACGCAGTTTTGCGAACTCCTTATCCCTGGCACGCTCGACCTCGGTCAAGCCTGCCATTTCGACTAACTCGTCGCTATTACGACTGGTAGGTAACAATGCCCTACGCTCACGTGGGTTCCCTTCCTTAACCGACTAGCTGATCAGCCACGTCAGTCCTGGGATCCTACTTGTACCGAATATGTTATATCAAAGAATCAACTGTCAACGGCCTGCTGCGGTCGCCAATTTGTAGTCCTCTTCAGACCTTAGCGTCCAATGAATCGGAGTTGACTGTATTGGTGACAGTGATTTAACTTTATTGAGTACAAGATTTTAATACATTACAGTATTAGAGCAGGAGTTTATGGTGTACAACTGAGACTTATTACCCCGTTGTGCCCTGGGTAGAAGCCGCGACTATGCATCTACACCCCTCGTCTGTTTCTAATGCGTCTCCTGGGTGCTGCCCAAGCTCTTCCTGGAGTCTTCTACTCTGAGAATGACCCAAATCCACTAGGACACAAGTCACGAACCGGAACCACAGAAAAATCCATCCAATCACCTATCTTCCTTACCCACAATTCTACCCAACCTTGAGCCCAGTAAACTCTTGGGCCTTCTTATCTGCAACCTTAGTACAAGCTTTTCCTGTTCTTTGTTTCGGTTTTGCACAGGGATGTTGCAACCCAGGACCTTGATAACGAGTTCTAACTGTATCAAAGCTTAGTGCACGATAGAGTAAAAATGATTTATAATTGATTAGGTTTCAACAATTCACAAAAGCTCTGTGTGCTTCCACATCCAGAGGAGAGATAAACTCAGACAATAGAGTTCCATAACAAGTATGTTTTGCATCAATGTCACCGCAGCACACCCAGAACCTGGAGTCAGCAGAAAATCCAAGGCAGCGAGTGTTTTGGCAGAAAGAAGCCTGTCAGAGAAAATCTTAGGTCACTTTCTAACTCTTCCAATGCCAAATCCCAAAACATACCCTCAAAAGCCTAAACTCTGCCACAGGTCTAATCTCAGTGCTTCTTTACCCCAGTCAAGATGAGAGTCAGTGACACACGGAGCACCAACCCAGCTCCCTGCTCAACCCAACATCACCTCCCAATAATCACCGGGTACAACGGCTTACTAAACAGAAAAGTACAGCATAGCGCTGGTCAATATTCCTCAGAAACCCTGCAATGTGTCCCAACTCATCAGCTGCTGGGCTCAGTCTCCGCTCACAACCTGTGGAAAGAAAGGTGGTTTTAATGACACTTCCAACACTTGCCCTGCTGGGCAGGAGCTCGCTCTATAGTTTAAAAAACTATGACCGCTTCTCTGCCTACCTGACCGGCGGATCCCCTCCACACACCACATCCTTAGGGAAGCACAGGGAGGTAACTGGTCACTCCTGTCCAGTCAGCTTCAACATGCGTGGGGTTTAAAACAGGCCTCAGGCAGGCAGAAGATCACGATCAAAATAGCAATGGTAAGATTCTCCAGTGAATAGCCCAGATAAACAAATGGCTATTCACTTCTACAGGCTGCACCGTTTTACAGATCTCAATCCCAGCCAGTAAATGAACACTTAAACCTGGAACATGCACGGTAAAATATTCAGAACCTGCAAGACGACTGCGATCCTGCAGCGTTTTATTACTTGCGTGCAGCAACACGACTGGGAATGCGCCTGAATTTAGTGCGATCCCAGTAACCGGGTGTCTCAGTGAATGAGGATAGGACCAGAAGATGGCAGCTCACTGGTACCGAAGACTTTAGCACTGAGGTCACTTTCCCTCTCTAGAATCACGCACTGGCCACAGGCAGACGCAGGCGTGTCAAGAACTGGAGGGGTGGGGCCAGCATTACCTTAAACAGCAGCGAGGAAAGTTCCCAGGGTCTACACAGCTTGGCCTACACCTCCCACACCAACTGCACCCCCCTGAAGTGGCGTAGCATGCCAGTTGCATCAGACCGCTACACCACACAGTGCCATGAAGGCAGCACACTGCTAGCTTCTCAACAAGCGATGGGCAATAAATGCCTCAATTGTAGGTGTCACCCACCACAGCGCTAGTCATTCTACAACCCTAACTAAACCAGAAAACATTTTACACAGGCAGGTTAAAACCACCTGGGCAGCAGGACTAGTTGCTCGGGAACAGAGAAGGCCAAAAGTATTAAGGGAGGTTGTTAAAACCATGCAGGGTGTCGACAGAATGAATAGGGGAAGACCAATCCTTCTGGTTGGAAAGTCAGTCACACGTGGGGCCTGGGGGCCATCATTAATCAGAGGGGAGTGAGGAGAAATTACTTTACACAGGGTGGCTGGAACATGGAATGCTTTGCTACAGGTTGGTTAGGCCTTTATAACAAAGGGATTGGAGTATAAGAGTAAAGAAGTCTTACTACAATTATATAGGGCCCTGGTGAGACCACACCTGGAGTATTGCATAGTTTTGGTTTCCTTACCTAAGGATATACTTGCCTTAGAGGCAGTGCACCAGACTGATTCCTGGGATGAGAGGGCTGTCCTACGAGAAGAAATTGAAACTAGTCCTATATCCCCTGGAATTCAGCAGAATGAGGGGTGATCTCATTTAAACAAAGTTCCTCAGGGGCTTGACAGGGTAGGTGCTGAGAGGCTGTATCCCCTGGCTGGATAGTCTAGAACTAGTGGGCATAGTCTCAGGATAAGGGGTCACCCATTTAGGACTGAGATGAGGAGGAATTTCTACACTCAGGGTCGTGAATCTTTGGAATTCTCTACCCAGAGTGGTGGATTCTCAATCATTAGGTATATTCAAGACTTGAGATCGATAAGATTTTTGGATACCAAGGGATATGGCGATCGGGCAGTAAAGTGGAGTTATGGTCAAAGATCAGCCATTGAATGGCAGAGCAGCCTCAAAGAGCCTAATCCTGCTTGTATTATGTTCTTAAGGCAGAGGCCATTGCAACCATTAATTGGGCAAATAATGTAGAGAGGAAGATATGGGGCGAGGAAGCAGGGAGGGGGATTAGTATTGCATTGCTCCAACAAAGTCAGCACAGGCACTGTGGGCCAAACAGCCTGCTATGTGCCAATCAGCAGACGGAGGTGAGGAGATATTACACAAACTAGGATTGTATTCCCTGAAATTTAGGGGGTTAAGGGGTGATCTGATCAAAGTTTTCAAGATATTAAGGGGAACAGATAGGGTGGATAGAGAGAAACTATTTCTGCTGGTTGGGGACTCTAGGACAGTCTAAAAATTAGAGCCAGACCTTTCAGGAGGGAAATTAGGAAACACTTCTACACAAAGGGCGGTAGAAGTTTGGAACTCTTCCGCAAACAGCAATTGATAATAGATCAATTGTTCATTTTAAATCAGAGATTAATGGATTTTTGTTATACAGTATTAAAGGATATGCGGCAGAGGCGGGTAGGTGGAGTTAGGTGGCAGATCAGCCACGATCACAATTTACAGCACAGAAGGAGGCTATTTCACCCCCATCATGTTCGTGCCGGCATTGAATGGCAGACCAGGATGAATGGCTTCCTATCGGGGGGCTGCAGTCGGCAAAATGGTGGCAAACCATCATTAATGCACCGTGAAGATGCTTGGCTTTGCCCCCCTCTTTAAAAAACTCAAAACTGGCAGCAAATCCATCCCCCAATAACACCCTCTAACCTGGGACTGGAGACATCTAAAAAATGGCTCTTGGTTGCCCAGGTAGGTACCACGTGGTCACCCAGCCCTGACCCCTTCTCTTCCCCCCCCAGCAGCCCCGCGCCTGCGCTCTGCCTGCCTTCCCCCCGTTGCCAACAGCAACTGAGCCCCCCTCTCAAACACTGCGCAGGCGCATGCCACCCCGAAGACGACGGCGGCCGCCGCCATTAACCGCAGCGGATTTGAAAACGAATGGCGACTTCAGGGCAACCCAAGAGCCGGCCGCTAACGGTAAATAAGGGAATAGCTAAATATACAGTGAAGCTTCTTCCCGCACCCAACCCACCCTGGGTTGATGGACTCGACACCGTGTATATTGTCGCATCACGGATCCGCCCCCACTTCCTCGGACCATCTCTTCACCGCGCTGCTCCGCAAAGGAACGCCAGGAGCCGCGCCGCCCCTTTTTATACCGCCGTTTCTGCCAACGAGCGATCGACGGCGCCAAGAAGCTACCGCTGCGCGTCTACAGTGACCCCTCGTGCCTGGGAGGCCAACTCCCCAAGCCCAGTATTGCCAATTCAGCTGCTCCTGCTGGGACACTGCAAAGCAAGATTTAGAAAGAAAGACTTGCATTTATATAGCGCCACTGGACGTCCCAAAGCGCTTTACAGCCAATGAAGTACTATTTTGAAGTGGAGTCACTGTTGTAATGTAGGAAACATGCCAGCCAATTTGCGCACAGCAAGCTCCCACAAACAGCAATGTGATAATGACCAGAGCATCTGTTTTTAGTGATGTTGGTTGAGGGATAAATATTGGCCATGGGACACCGGGGGAGAATTCCCCCTGCTCTTCTTCGAAATAGTGGCCGCGGGATCTTTTACGTCCACCTGAAGAGCAGACGGGACCTAGGTTTAACGTCTGATCCGAAAGACGGCACCTCCGACAGTGCGGCGCTCCCTCAATACTGCCCCTCCGACAGTGCGGCGCTCCCTCAGTACTGCCCCTCTGACAGTGCGGCGCTCCCTCAGTACAGCCCCTCCGACAGTGCGGTACTCCCCCAGTACTGCCCCTCCGACAGTGCGGCGCTCCCTCAGTACTGCCCCTCCGACAGTGCGGCGCTCCCTCAGTACTGCCCCTCTGACAGTGCGGCACTCTCTCAGTACCGCCCCTCCGACAGTGCGGCGCTCCCTCAGTACCGCTCCTCCGACAGTGCGGCGCTCCCTCAGTACCGCTCCTCCGACAGTGCGGCGCTCCCTCAGTACCGCTCCTCCGACAGTGCGGTGCTTCCTCAGTACTGCCCCTCTGACAGTGCGGCGCTTCCTCAGTACTGCCCCTCTGACAGTGCGGCGCTCCCTCAGTACCGCCCCTCCGACAATGCGGCGCTCCCTCAGTACCACTCCTCTGACAGTGCGGCGCTTCCTCAGTACTGCCCCTCCGACAGTGCGGCGTTCCCTCAGTACTGCCCCTCCGACAGTGCGGCGCTCCCTCAGTACTGCCCCTCCGACAGTGCGGCGCTCCCTCAGTACCGCCCCTCCGACAGTGCGGCGCTTCCTCAGTACTGCCCCTCCGACAGTGCGGCGCTCCCTCAGCACCGCCCCTCCGACAGTGCGGTGCTCCCTCAGTACTGCACCGGAGTGTCAGCCTAGCCTTGAGTGCTCAAGTCTCTGGAGTGGGACTTGAACCCACGACCTTCTGACCTCAGAGGCGAGGGTGCTGCCCACTGAGCCACAGCTGACAAGATTTGCATTCATATAGCACCTATCACGTCCTCAGGGCGTCCCCAAAAAAGCCAATGAAGTACTTTTTGATTTTGGAAGTGTGGTCACTGACATCATGCAGCCAAAATTGTGCACAGCAAGCTCCCACAAACAGCGATGTGATTTTTTTATTATTATTACTTGTTCGGGCATTTATTGCCCCGTCCCTGATTGCCCTTGCGAAGGTGGTGGTGAGCCACTGCCAACCATGTTCATTGCAGCGGTTCGGTACAACTAGGCCATTTCAGAGGGCGGTTAAGAGTCAAGCACATTGCTGTGGGTCTGGATTCACATCTAGGCCAGACCAAGCACAACAACAACTTGTATTTATACAGCGCCTTTAACGTAGTAAGACATCCCAAGGTGCTTCACAGGGGTACTATGACAAAAGATTTGACACCGAGCCACATAAGGAGATACAGGGGACCAAAAGCTTGGTCAAAGAGGTAGGTTTTAAGGAGCGTCTTAAAGGAGGAGAGAGAGGCGGAGAGGTTTAGGCAGGGAATTCCAGAGCTTAGGGCCCAGGCAGCTGAAGGCACGGCCACCAAAGGCTGAGCGATTATAATCAGGGGATGCTCAAGAGGGCAGAATTAGAGGAGCGCAGAGATCTCGGGGGGTTGTGGGGCTGAAGGCAATTACAGAGATAGGGAGGGGCGAGGGCCATGGAGGGATTTGAAAACAAGGATGAGAATTTTGAAATCGAGGCGCTGCTTAACCGGGAGCCAATGTAGGTCAGCGAGTACAGGGGGTGATGGGCGAACGGGACTTGGTGCGAGTTAGGACACGGGGCAGCCGAGTTTTGGATGACCTCAAGTTTACGTAGGGTGGAATGTGGGAGGCCGGCCAGGAGTGCGTTGGAATAGTCAAGTCTAGAGGTAACAAAGGCACGGATGAGGGTTTCGGCAGCGGATGAGCTGAGGCAGGGGCGGAGATGGGCGATGTTATGGAGGTGGAAGTAGGCGGTCTTAGTTATGCTGCGGATATGTGGTCGGAAGCTCATTTCAGGGTCAAATATGACACCAAGGTTGCGAACAGTGTGGTTCAGCGTCAGACAGATGTTAGGGAGAGAGATGGAGTCAGTGGCTAGGGAACGGAATTTGTGGCTGGGACCGAAAACAATGGCTTCGGTCTTCCCAATATTTAATTGGAGCTAAAGGCCATTAGTAAACCAGATGGGTTTTGCAACAATCCATGAACACCATTACTGACAATGGATTTTTATTCCAGATTTAGTTAATTTAAATTCCCCAGCTGCCAGGGTGGGATTTGAACTCACAGGGCTGCATTTTGCCAATGGGGACGGGTTGGGGGCGGGACTACCCGTTGGCGGCGGGTTTCAGTCCCGCCCCCAACAACGTCTGGCCAACCCACGCTATTTTCCCTTGATTGACCGTGTTAAGCCCGCCCTGCGGGTTTAGCCGGCCAATTAAGGGAAAGCCGGTGACAGAGGACGTCAAACACTGACATTCTCTGTTCTGAGGTGAGCCCTTGCACAGAAGGCTCACCAACACCTCTCTCCTCAGCAGAAAGCAGATGGCTGCTTCCTCTGAGAATGCAGCAGCCATTCTATCATCTCTGCCGTTGAGATGAGGCACCTCCGCATCCCCAAGGGTTGAAGTCTGCAGGAAGAAACAAAGGTAAGTAAACTTTTTCTAACACTTTACACTCACCTCTCATACTTACCTCTCCACACTTGCACCCATCACTCACCTCCACAGCGCACTTTTCGATCCCTCTCACCCCCGCAGACCCACTGCTCGCCTCGCTGACCCTGGCGGGGTTTCGCGACGTCGGGAAGCCCGCACTTGCAGGGGTAAAATGGGGATAATCCCCTTAACTGCCTGTTAACTACCTGTTAACCGGCAGTTAATTGGCTCTAACCCCCTTCCCGCCTCGAGGAGAGGGGTCCCTGCGCGAGTCGAGGACCCGCCTCCCGGGAAGATGGCACGGAGGCGGGTTGGGAGCGGGGTCGGTCCCCGCTCCCAGTTTCTGCCATTTTCCCGGCAGTCCTGCCTCCATACCCGCCTCCCCAGGGCTGGCAAAATTCCCCCCATAGTCTCCAAATCATTCGTCCAGGTCTCTGGATTACTAGTCCAGTAACATAACCACTATGCTACCGTATCCAGGAGATAAATAACCCAGATCATCCGTTTTTTAGTGATGTTGGTTGAGGGATAAATATTGGCCCCAGGACACCAGGGAGAATTCCGCCTGCTCTTCTTCCAATAGTGGCCCGTGGGATCTTTTACGTCCACCTGAGAGGGCAGACGGGGCCTCGGTTTAACTCCTGGAGGTGAGAGTGCTACCCACTGAGCTACGGCTGAAACACAGTAAAACCACAATAGAAATACTCAGCAAGTCAATCTATAAGGAGCAAAGACGAGTTATTGATTCCTTGTCTGATGAAAGATTTATGCTCCAAGCATTAACCGCTCAAGGAAGATTGTTGTGGTGGTTGAAGGTCAATCATCACAGCCCCAGGACATCACTGCAGGAGTTCCTCAGGGCAGTGTCCTAGGCCCAACCATCTTCAGCTGCTTCATCAATGACCTTCCCTCCATCATAAGGTCAGAAGTGGGGATGTTCGCTGATGACTGCACAGTGTTCAGCGCCATTCGCAACTCCTCAGATAATGAAGCAGCCCATGCCCGCATCCAGCAAGACCTGGACGACATTCAGGCTCGGGCTGATAAGTGGCAAGTAACATTCGCGCCAGGCAACGACTATCTCCAACAAGCGAGAGTCTAACCACCGCCCCATGACAATCGACGGCATTACCATCGCCGAATCCCCTACCTTCAACATCCCGGGGGTCACCATTGACCAGAAACTTAACTGGACCAGCCACATAAATACTGTGGCAACAAGAGCAGGTCAGAGGCTGGATATTCTGCAGCGAGTGTCTCACCTCCTGACTTCCCAAAGCATTTCTACCATCTACAAGGCACAAGTCAAGAGTGAGATGGAATACTCTCCACTTGCCTGGATGAGTGCAGCTCCAACAACACTCAAGAAGCTCGACACCATCCAGGACAAAGCAACCCACT
The DNA here is from genome assembly GCA_030390025.1 of Squalus acanthias. Lineage (NCBI taxonomy): Eukaryota > Metazoa > Chordata > Chondrichthyes > Squaliformes > Squalidae > Squalus > Squalus acanthias. The sequence goes on along the minus strand of CM059450.1, from coordinate 26,574,720 downwards.
TGATTGGCATCCCATCCACCACCTTAAACATTCACTCCCTCCACCACCGGCGCACCGTGGCTGCAGTGTGTACCATACACAAGATGCACTGCAGCAACTCACCAAGGCTCCTTCGACAGCACCTCCCAAACCCGCGACCTCTTCCACCTAGAAGGACAAGGGCAGCAGGCGCATGGGAACACCACCACCTCCAAGTTCCCCTCCAAGTCACACACACCATCCCGACTTGGAAATATATCGGCTGTTCCTTCATCGTCGCTGGGTCAAAATCCTGGAACTCCCTCCCTAACAGCACTGTGGGAGCACCTTCACCACACGGACTGCAGCGGTTCAAGAAGGCGGCTCACCACCACCTTCTCAAGGGGCAACTAGGGATGGGCGATAAATGTTGGGCCTTGCCAGCGACGCCCACATCCCAGGAACTAATAAAAACAAAAAAAAAACCTGTCTCTGTCCGTTGAGGGTCACCCTCTCAGGATTTAGGATTGTATATGTGGTGCAACCCAATAAATGTCCCTTTTCCCTTCTCTTGTGGTGCTGCCACATGCTGTGATACGGCTTCACAGCCGCCAGATGCCCTCCATTACCTTGCCCGAGGGGCCATTCTCCTCGCGACCCAGAGAGAAATTGTCGACAGGCTATTCTCCCGCAGTGGGCATCACAATCAGGCTCAGTCCTGTGCTCCACCCATCTTCCCAGCACTTATCCTTGGCTCGGTGCCAGTCAGCGTGTTTGGCCGCCGTTGCCCCTAATTCATTGAGTTTCGCTTCCCCCCCCCGCCCCCCCCGCCCCGCAGCCCCGATGTCTGTACCTGCCCCAGGGATGATCCCAGAATCCAGGCCGGGTCTCATGGTGGGATGGCGGCCTGTGACCTTTTGCTGCACTGTCGAAACTTGCACGGGCAAACCTAACAGTTGGGGAGGGAGCTCACACTATGCTTACTGAGGGGAGTGAGGGGGGTTACATAAGAATTAGGAGCAGGAGTCGGCCATACAGACCCTCGAGCCTGTTCCGCCAGTCAATAAGATCATGGCTGATCTTCGACCTCAACTCCACTTTCCCACCCGATCTCCATATCCCTCGATTCCCCTAGAGTCCAAAAATCTACCGATCTCAGTCTTGAATATACTCAACGACTGAGCATCCACAACCCTCTGGGGTAGAGAATTCCAAAGATTCACCACACTCTCTGAGTGAAGAAATTCCTCCTCGTCTCAGTCCTAAATGGCCCACCCCTTATCCTGAGACTGTGACCCCCTGGTTCTAGACTCCCCAACCATCTACCCTGTCAATCTCCAATCTCTAATCATGAAGTTACCCCCCCCACCGCCCCCCCACCGTGGGTGTGGCTGAAGGCTGGCGGGCTTCAGTTTTTCTTCCTGAAGGGCCTCAGTTTTATGCTCGTCAGTGCACGTACCCCCCCTCCCCCCCCTCCGCTTCGAATAGCTGTCACCACGTGCTGTCTGGCCTCACACATGAAGAGTGGACGATTGGAAGAGGCGCTAAAGGGCGACCTGTACATCAACAAGAACTTGCATTTATATAGCGCCTTTAACGTAGTAAAACCTCCCAGGGTGCTTCACAGGAGCGATTATCAAACAAAATTTGACACCGAGCCACATAAGGAGATATTAGGGACAGGCGACCAAAAGCTTGGTCAAAGAGGTCGGTTTTAAGGAGTGTCTTAAAGGAGGAGAGAGAGGCGGAGAGGTTTAGGGAGGGAATTCCAGAGCTCAGGGCCCAGGCAGCTGAAGGCACGGCCGCCAATGGTGGAGCGATTAAAATCGGGGGGATGCTCAAGAGGCCAGAATTGGAGGAGCGCAGAGATCTCGGAGGGTTGTGGGGGCTGGAGGAGGTTACAGAGCTAGTGAGGGGCGAGGCCATTGATGCATTTGAAAACAAGGATGAGAATTTTAAAATTGAGGCGTTGCCGGACTGGGAGCCAATGTAGGTCAGCGAGCACAGGGGGTGATGGGTGAACGGGACTTGGAGCGAGTTAGGACACGGGGCAGCCGAGTTTGGGACGATGTACCTGCAGAACCATTCCCAGCACCTATTTGGGGGGGGGCTGGTGGGGGCAAGGGGAGAAAATTGGCTGAACGTCTTGCGTCCCGCTCCAGCCTGATACATCGCAGCTCTGTGTCCACGCTTACTCCTTTCCCCGGGTGCTCTCGGTCCAGAGGGTGTCCAAGAATCCCGGGGTTTCGCAAGGCTGTGGACCCCATTGTCAGGACTGAGATCTGCTGCTGCGATCGCCAATACCAAGCGCTCTGTTAACGCAGCTGTAATCACCATTTGGGAACTGTTGCTGATTCAGATTTGATCCTGATTCCCAACACTGCCATAGGGTGTCAGAACTGGGGTCCTCAGAGCCCGGGGTTGGCGGGGGGGGGGGTAAGTGCGGAGTTAGCAGATCGTGAATGACTTTCGAGCTAGTTATCTCTGCACATTAATAACATTTTCTGTAACCGTTGCTTTCTATTGCTCTAGGTAGCTGTTATCATCCTTTGGAGATCATGACACGGGGGGTTTCCAGGAGTGTGTCACCACTTTCAGGGGGTCCCGGGGAGTGTGTCAGTCTTTACAGGGGCTCCCCGGGAGTGTGTCAGTATTTACAGGGGGTCCTCGGGAGTGTGTCAGTATTTACAGGGGGTCCCTGGGAGTGTGTCAGTATTTACAGGGGGTCCCGGGGAGTGTGTCAGTCTTTACAGGGGCTCCCCGGGAGTGTGTCAGTATTTACAGGGGGTCCTCGGGAGTGTGTCAGTATTTACAGGGGGTCCCTGGGAGTGTGTCAGTATTTACAGGGGGTCCCCGGGAGCGTGTCACTATTTACAGGGGGTCCCTGGGAGTGTGTCAGTATTTACAGGGGTTCCCAGGGAGTGTGACAGTATTTACAGGGGGGTCCCGGGGAGTGTGTCAGTGTTTACAGGGGGTCCCCGGGAGTGTGTCAGTATTTACAGGGGTTCCCGGGGAGTGTGTCAGTATTTACAGGGCGTCCCGGGGAGTGTGTCAGTATTTACAGGGGGTCCCCGGGAGTGTGTCAGTATTTACAGGGGGTCCCCGGGAGTGTGTCAGTATTTACAGGGGGTCCCCGGGAGTGTGTCAGTATTTACAGGGGGGGTCCCGGGGAGTGTGTCAGTATTTACAGGGGGGGGTCCCCGGGGAGTGTGTCAGTATTTACAGGGGGGGTCCCGGGGAGTGTGTCAGTATTTACAGGGGGTCCCCGGGGAGTGTGTCAGTATTTATAGGGGGTTCCTGGGGAGTGTGTCAGTATTTACAGGGAGTCCCGGGGAGTGTGTCAGTATTTACAGGGGGTCCCGGGGAGTGTGTCTGTATTTATAGGGGGTTCCTGGGGAGTGTGTCAGTATTTACAGGGAGTCCCGGGGAGTGTGTCAGTATTTACAGGGGGTCCCGGGGAGTGTGTCAGTATTTACAAGGGTTGGGGAGCACACAGAATAGTTTGAAAAGCACTGGTCTAAATCCTGTTGTGAAGAACCTTTGAATCATTTCTTTTTTTTGTTAAAGCGATCATGGACTGAGTGTTGAAACATAGAAACATAGAAGATAGGAGCAGGAGTAGGCCATTCGGCCCCTCGAGCCTGCTCCGCCATTCAATGCGATCCTGGCTGATCATCCAAATTCAGTACCCTGTCCCTGCTTTCTCCCCATATTCCTTGGTCCCCTTAGCCTTAAGAAATATATCGAACTCCTTCTTGAATATATTTAATGAATTGGCCTCAACTGCCTTCTGTGGTAGAGAATTCCACAGGTTCACCACTCTCTGGGTGAAGAAATACCTCCTCATCTCAGTCCTAAATGGCTTACCCCTTATCCTTAGATTATGACCCCTGGTTCTGGACTCTCCGACCATCGGGAACATTCTTCCTGCATCTAGTTTGTCCAGACCTGTCAAAATTTTATATGTTTCGATGAGATCCCCTCTCATTCTTCTATACTCCAGCGAGTATAAGCCCAATCGACCCAATCTCTCCTCATATGTCATTCCTGCCATCCCAGGTTTCAGCCTTGTGAATCTTCGCTGAACTCCTTCCATGGCAAGAACATCCTTCCTCAGATAAGGCGACCAAAACTGCACACAGTACTCAAGGTGTGGTCTCACCAAGGCCCTGTACAACTGCAGCAAGACATCCTTGCTCCTGTACTCGAATCCTCTCGCTATGAAGGCCAACATACCATTTGCCTTCTTCACCGCCTGCTGCACCTGCATGCTTACCTTCAGCGACTGGTGCACAAGGACACCCAGGTCTCGTTGCACTTCTCCTTCTCCCAATCTATTGCCATTCAGATAATAGTCTTCACTATTCCAACGCTCTCCTCGCCGGCCTCCCATCTTCCGCCTTCCATAAACTTGAGCTCATCCAAAACTGTTGCCCTAACTCGCACCGAGTCCCGTTCCCCCATCACCCCCTGTGCTCGCTGACCTACATTGGCTCCCGGTCCGGCAACGCCTCGATTTCAAAATTCTCATCCTTGTTTTCAAACCCCTCCATGGCCTCGCCCCCTCCCTATCTCTGTAACCTCCTCCAGCCCCTACAACCCTCCCCGAGATCTCTGCGCTCCTCCAATTCTGGCCTCTTGAGCATCCCCGATTTCCATCGCTTCACCATTGGCGGCCGTGCCTTCAGCCGCCTGGGCCCTAAGCTCTGGAATTCCCTCCCTAAACCTCTCCGCCTCTCTCTCCTCCTTTAAGACGCTCCTTAAAACCGACCTCTTTGACCAAGCTTTTGGTCACCTGTCCCTAATATCTCCTTATGTGGCTCGGTGTCAAATTTTGTTCGATAATCGCTCCTGTGAAGCACCTTGGGACGTGTTACTAGGCTACATAAATACAAGTTGTTGAATTAGGCCAGTGTGCCATGGTCTAATTATCCCGCCACTCTCTAACCCAGCTTCACCTGAAGGCCACAATTGATCTCGATTCCCTGCCTGCAAAGGCCACAGATCAAACGGTTTAAAAAAAGAGAGAGATAGCGAGGTGTTGGGACGGAGAACAAAGAGATGCAGTTCTGGAAAGAGCGACAGGCGGTTTTATTGGTGTGAAAGCAATCCCTTTAAATCTGAGAGAACCTCCGATCGACAATTTGCCACCCAAGTCCCGTTTCCATTCCCGCTTCAACAGTGACTCTCGGTCTTATAAAAGAGCGCAGAAGAACTTCTTCTCCCGGAAGGGGTTCTCGGAGGTCGGCACCGGGGTGATGAGAGGGTCCTCGCAGGCGTGGGCGTCGCAGTAGGCCATCAGATCGGCAGCGGCTTTCGAAACCTGCCAAAGGAGCGATGGAGAAAAAGAAGAGAGAGAGCGTTTATCATCTCCGCCCAGATTAAAGAAAAGAAATGAAAGAACTTGCGTTCCTACAGCGCCTTTCACCACCTCAGGACGTCCCAAAGCACTTTGCAGCCAATGAAGTACTTTTTGAAGTGTGGTCACTGTTGTAATGTGGGAAACGCAGCAGCCAATTTGCGCACAGCAAGCTCCCACAAACAGCAATGTGATAATGACCAGATCATCTGTTTTTTTTAGTGATGTTGGTTGAGGGATAAATATTGGCCCCAGGACACCGGGGAGAACTCCCCTGCTCTTCTTCGAAATAGTGGCCGCAGGATCTTTTACGTCCATCCGAGAGAGCAGACGGTTTAACGTCTCATCCGAAAGACGGCATCTCTGACAGTACAGCGCTCCCTCAGTACTGCCCCTCCGACAGTGCGGCGCTCCCTTAGTACTGCTCCTCCGACAGTGCGGCGCTCCCTCAGTACCGCCCCTCCGACAGTGCGGCGCTCCCTCAGTACTGCACTGGAGGGTCAGCCTAGCTTTAAGTGCTCAAGTCCCAGGAGTGGGACTTGAACCCACAACTTGAGAGGGCAGAGACATGGGTGTCGCTGTGAAGCATTAACTGCACCGCTGGTTGTTAGGCAGCCCTTGCATTTAACACAGAGCCGACTGCAGGGCTGGTTGCAGTCGCATAGTCAAGCAATCTCCGTGCGCTGGACCAGGGTGAAAATGCACTCCACATGCTAGCTCATGGCTCAGTTGGTAGCACTCTCACCTCTGAGTCAGAAGTTTGTGGGTTCAAGTCCCACTCCAGAGACTTAAGCACAAAAATCTAGGCTGACACTCCCAGTGCAGTACTGAGGGAGCGCCGCACTGTCGGAGGGGCAGTACTGAGGGAGCGTCGCACTGTCAGAGGGGCAGTACTGAGGGAGCGCCACACTGTCGGAGCGGCAGTACTGAGGGAGCGCCGCACTGTCGGAGGGGCAGTACTGAGGGAGCGCCGCACTGTCAGAGGGGCAGTACTGAGGGAGTGCCGCACTGTCGGAGGGGCAGTACTGAGGGAGCGCCGTACTGTCGGAGGGGCAGTACTGAGGGAGCGCCGCACTGTCGGAGGGGCAGCACTGAGGGAGCGCCGCACTGTCGGAGGGGCAGTACTGAGGCAGCGCCGCACTGTCGGAGGGGCAGTACTGAGGGAGCGCCGCACTGGCGGAGGGGCAGTACTGAGGGAGCGCCGCACTGTCAGGGGGCAGTACTGAGGGAGCGCCGCACTGTCGGAGGGGCAGTACTGAGGGAGCGTTGCACTGTCGGAGGGGCGGTACTGAGGGAGCGCCGCACTGTCGGAGGTGCAGTACTGAGGGAGCGCCGCACTGTCGGAGGGGCAGTACTGAGGGAGTGCTGCACTGTCGGAGGAGCCGTATTTCGGATGAGACGTTAAACCGAGGCCCCGTCTGCTCTCTCGGGTGGACGTAAATGATCCCACGGCAGTATTTCAAAGAAGAGCAGGGGGAGTTCTCCCCAGTGTCCCGGAGCCAATATTCATCCCTCAACCAACATCACTAAAACAGATGATCTGGTCATTATCACAATGCTGTTTGTGGGAGCTTGCTGTGCGCAAATTGGCTGCCGCGTTTCCCACATTACAACAGTGACCACACTTCAAAAAGTACTTCATTGGCTGTAAAGCGCTTTGGGACGTCCTGAGGTGGTGAAAGGCGCTGGGGAAATGCAAGACTTTCTTTCTGTTACAAGACCAATAACACAAGCATTGAGCATCGGAAAACACATTCGGGCCAGGAACATTGGCTGGTTTTCCTCCTCGCCAACCCGGAGGCCACTGAGGCCAAGTGACCAGCAGAACTTCAGTTACCAGGCGCGGTTGGAATAATTAGGACTCTTCTCCTTGCAACAGAGAAGGTTAAGGGGCGGCCTAATAGAGGTTTTTTCAGGATGATGAGGGCTTTCGATAGAGGAGATAAGAGAATAACGATTCCCTCGGGCGAGTGGGTCAATAACCAGGGGTCATGGATTCAGAATCATTGGGGAAAGATCTCGAGGGGAGAGGAGGAGAAACGTTTTCACTGGGAGAGTTGTGGGGATCGGGAACGCTCCACCTGTGAAGGTGGTGGAAGCTGATCCCATCAATGATTTTCAGAGGGAGTCGGACGGGTTCTGGAGGATGAGGAGCTCACAGGGTTACGGACAAACAGCGGGGGGATGTGGGACCGAGCACGACCTCTCTTTCACAGAGCCGGCACGGGCTCGATGGGCCGAATGGCCTCCTTCTGTGCTGTAAGTTTCTCTGAATCACTTGAGCACGGATAGCTCAGTTCCTCAACGTCTGTGTGGGGGTCAGGTGGTGGGAAGGGACAATTCTACTCCAGGATTTTCCCGGCTGATTTTGGGAAGAGACACGTACCTTTATCCGATACATGCTGGCCTCAATTTTGAGCTGTTCCACTAATTTCCTGGCTTGTGCTATACTCATTGTGCTGTTAACAGGCGTATCTCCTTTAGGCATTCTTTTGTCGGAGGAGAGGGAGAGAGAGAGAGAAAGAGAGAGAGTGAGTCACACCATACAGTGAACCACCCCAGATCCCCCCTACATTGCCTCCCCACCAGCCCCCACCACGACCTTCTTCCCGTCGGCCAGAGGTGGATGGGTCACCTTTCGCACCAGTCTAGACGGTCGGTGTTGGCTATTCAACCGCAGCAGGCTTCACCGCCAAGTCTTGCCCAGGTGCCTTGGGGACAGATGGAGTCCCAAAGTCATCGGACCAGGAGGAGGCCGTTCAGCCCCTTCGAGCCTGTTCCGCCGTTCAATCAGATCGCGGCTGATCTGTATCTTATCGCCCATCTCCCCGCCTTGGTTCCGTAACCCTTAATACCAAACAAAAATCTATCCCATCTCAGTCGTGAAAGCCCCAATTGACCCCCAGCATCCACAGCTTCTTTGGGGGAGAGAGTTCCAGATTTCCACCACCCTTTGTGTGAAGAAGTGCATCCTGACATCACCCCTGAACGGCCTGGCTCTAATTTTAAGAGGTTGCGCCCCCTTGTTCTGGACTCCCCCCACCAGAGGAAATAGTTTCTCCCTTTGAGGAAGCCCTAACCACTGACAGACTGAGTTCAATCAACTTGGCACAGACGAGGGATGGAACCCTGGGGGTCTTCCTGCTCTGCACAGCTCAGAAACACACCAAGGCTTCTTCAGCAGCACCTCCCAAACCCGCGACCTCTTCCACCTAGAAGGACGAGGGCAGCAGGCGCGTGGGAACACCACCACCTCCCAAGTCACACACACCATCCCGATTTGGAAATATATCAGCCGTTCCTTCATCGTCGCTGGGTCAAAATCCTGGAACTCCCTCCCTAACAGCACTGTGGGAGCACCTTCACCACACGGACTGCAGCGGTTCAAGAAGGCGGCTCACCACCACCTTCTCAAGGGGCAATTAGGGATGGGCAATAAATGCTGGGCCTGGCCAGTGACACCCAGATCCCAGGATTTTTTTTTTTAAAGCGCCGTGCAGTTACTCACCGGGCCAGAGGGGGAGCTGTACAGGGAGGATTCAACTCATCCAGGAGATGGCAACGTGCCAGGATGATGGGAAGGATGGGAAAGGATAGACTGGAGGTACTGGCGTGGTCGCCAACTCTGGTATGACATATCCTGGAGGTCTTATCACATGACCTCCGACCGCTCCCACCCCCCACACTCCCGCCATTGGTCACCCAATGCGCCCATGCTTGTGGTGACCCGCCTTCCCAGCCAATCGAAACGCGAATCCCACTCTTCATTGCCTGATTGGATGATTCTTGGCTGCCAGTCAAACAGCCTTTGCCTGCTCCCACCTCCAACATTTTTATAACTAACAAACAAAAGTCAAAAGAAATTTTTAAAAAAATCATCTTTTCCTTAATGCCTCCCATGTGTTTTCTCCCTGGGTTTGCTAGCAGCAGAGGTTAATCTTCAGTTCGTGGAGACTCCAGGGCAATGCTGGCGGGTTGGCGACCCGAGGTACTGGGACTATTTCTAAATCACGAGGAGTTTTAACAGGGTGACGAGGGCAAGACTATTCCCTCTGGTTGGGGAGTCGGTGACATGAGGTTATGAGGGGGGAAGCTGCACCTGCAGCACTCGACTCGATGTTATGGTGGCGTCCAGGCCAGTGGCTGAGAGACTCGGCCCTCACCGTCTCTCAAACCCAACCGGCCAGCCACTGTCCACCCCTCAAGGTCACCGTCGCCGCGGTTGGGTTCCCAGCCCTCCAAGATTGCCCAGGACTCTCCAGGAACTGAAGATTATTCTCCTGGACACTGTTGTAGAGAAAACAGCCAGGAGAAACATCGTAAGTGGTATTAAGAAAAACACACACACACTGTCACACACACACTGTCACACACACACACTGTCACACACA
>CM059450.1:26552512-26560012 GCA_030390025.1 Squalus acanthias | reverse complement strand
CACACACACTGTCACACACACACACTGTCACACACACACTGTCACACACACACACTGTCACACACACACACTGTCACACTCACACACTGTCACACTCACACACTGTCACACACACACACTGTCACACACACACTGTCACACACACACACACTGTCACACACACACACTGTCACACACACACACTGTCACACACACACACTGTCACACACACTGTCACACACACACACACTGTCACACACACACACTGTCACACACACACTGTCACACACACACACACACACACTGTCACACTCACACACACTGTCACACACACACTGTCACACTCACACACACTGTCACACACACACACACTGTCACACACACACACTGTCACACTCACACACTGTCACAGACACACACACTGTCACACACACACTGTCACACACACACACACTGTCACACACACACACACTGTCACACACACACACTGTCACACACACACACACACTCACACACTGTCACACACACACTGTCACACACACACACACACACATTCACACACTGTCACACGCACACACACTGTCTCACACACACACACACTGTCTCACACACACACTGTCACACACACACACACACTGTCTCACACACTGTCACACACACACTCACACACTGTCTCACACACACACACACGGTCTCACACACACACACACACTGTCTCACACACTGTCACACACACACTCACACACTGTCACACACACACACACACTGTCACACACACACTCACACTGTCTCACACACACACACACACAGTGTCACACACACACCCCCAACCCTCCAACCCTCTCACATACAGGCTGTCCGAAGCATCCGCCCCCTCTTTCCCTGACACCCTCCGACACACTTCGCACCCCTCTCATGAATCAACCTCCCATCCATCGAGGAACCCGGGCAGACTCCATCGCAAATTCCCCTCCCTTTCTCACCAGGCAGTGTGGAATATCCCCAACCTCCCAATAAATCTCGAGGGAGGAAAGAAAGAAAATCAGGAGATTAACTCCTGCCAATCCAAGACCCTCCTCGGCTTCACTCCCGACCCGAAGCCCACCGTTCCCGGCCCCTCCCTCACCGGGCGATACAGTCTCCAAATGCTGCACCCAAACCTCAATAGGATAGCAATAAAACTGCGGGGTTATTTCACAATACGGGGAGGGGGGAGTTTACGAGCTGTTAACAATTTCAAATAAAAAAAACAACAAGCGTTCAATTCAGCCTCCGAAATAATCAGATAAATTGGACCCACCTCTTGCCGACAGCACTGAGAGGGAGAGGCAGGGGGGTTTGCGGTTTCTGGATACAAAGGGATGGCGAGGAGAACTGACAGGGCAGCGATTCCCTGTGTCTGTCTCGGTGTGTTGCAGCCAGCCACCCAATCTGCCTGCGCTCGCAGCCTTTGCAGCAGCCCCACCGACACGAGAGGGAAGGTGGGGGGGGGAGTCTCGTTGGCTGCAGTGAGCTGCTTTTATCCTTCAATCTCTTTCCAAAATATCGAGACGTGGGAGAGGGGTGGCGGGAGGAGATTGATAAATTGAATCAATTCTCTCGCAGGAGAGGTGCAGCTCTCTCTTTTTCGCTCCTTCCTGCTTAAGGCTGCTCTGGAATAATGGGAGATTCACGAGGGGAGGAATAATTCAGCAGAACCAACCTTCTCCTTGTACCTGGAGGGGTGGGTGATGATGATGTAAAGCAATAGTGGCGAGGGGGGCATTTTGGCTTGTTCCAAAAGGAAGGGGGGGGGGGGTGGGCGGGAAACACACCAGATCCAGCCCATAATACTCAGCAGACGGTCTGGGGGAAGAAAAAAAAATGAATCCCCTGCCGGTTTAATTCAATCTCTTAGAGCGTTGAAGAATGCTGTCTCATTCTCATAGTCAGACAGTGCCTACATCGTCCCTTCCCCCGCCACCTCCATATTCGGTGTGGGAGATTGCCACGGCAACCGCCAAGGGGAGCACGAGGAGGCTGCCCCCCGGCCCCCCCCACCAACCGTTGCACCAGGACGGATATTCCGGCTGGACAGGCATCACACCTCAGTTCAGCTGCCCGGCTTTCTTCTTCTTAGGCAGTCCCTCGGAACCGAGGATGACTTGCTTCCACACTAAAAATGAGTTCTCAGGTGACTGATGAGTCCAATGCGGGACCTGCAGTCTCTGTCACAGGTGGGGCAAACGGTGGTTGAAGGGGCGGGTGGGTGAGGTGCTTGGGTTGACGGGCGCTCCTTCCGCTGTTTGCGCTTGGCTTCCGCTTGCTCCCCGGCGAAGAGACTCGAGGTGTTCGGCGCCTTCCCGGATGCTTCTCCTCCACTTTGTGCGGTCTTGGGCCGGGGATTCCCAGGTGTCGGTGGGGATGTTGCGCTTTTTGAGGGTGTCCTTGAAGTCTTTCCTCTGCCCACCTGGGGCTCTCTTGCCGTGCCGGAGCTCCGAGTAGAGCGCTTGCTTTGGGAGTCTCGTATCGGGCATGCGGACGATGTGGCCCGTCCATCGGAGCTGATCGAGCGTGGTCAAAGCTTCGATGCTGGGGGATGTTGGCCTGAGCGAGAACACTGACGTTGGTGCGTCTATCCTGCCAATGGATTTGCAGGATCTTGCGGAGGCAGCGTTGGTGGTACCTCTCCAGTGCTTTGAGGTGCCTGCTGTACATGGTCCATGTCTCTAGTGATGCATGCCCGGCTTTAAGACCTTGTGGGCCCCCCCTCCGCCCCCACCACCCTCGAGTTGTGTGGAACCTTAACACAATCATCCCAGCGAATAGCTGACCAGGGAGGCCGCGGCTTTGCGTCCGTCCTGCCCATCTCCCCCTCCCCCGCACCCCTCAACAGCTACCCTCGGTCTGGGTGTGGTGGAAGGGCGGCGGTTGGCCTCAGTGCCATCTGGGCCCGGCAAGAGGCATCAGCCAGGATTCCCCGCTCCCAAGCGCCAACCGGGGGCCACCAGCTGGCGAACGTGAATGCTGGCACCAACCGAGGACCAGGCCCACCCCGCCCCCGTCCCCGTGCGATTCCCCCCAGAGTCAAATAGCCAGCTGACTCACGGGACCGTAGTCCTGCCCTTCAGGAGAGGAGGTGGGCAGTGGGGGGGGAAGGTGAAAAAAGAAGCCCTTTTTACTCGAATTGACACAGTTTATTAATTTAGCCTGGCTTCCTTGCGGTGTCAGTCCTGAGTTCAGGCAGTGCATTTACCCAGGCAGCCGTTGGGGAGCCTCTTTTGATTCCAAGTGACGTCTGTGCTTTATCTCCGCACTCTTTTGATTGTCTGTGAGCGGGGATTGTCGCTCGCTGACCGACTGCTAACCCCCGGAGTCAGCGCTTGTCCAGAATCCTCCCTGTGACGCCAACGCTCAGACCTGGATTCCCGCAGCTGCTCAATTATTCAACTGTTTCCATCTTTCAAGCATATTAGTGAAACGGCGCATGAGTAACTGGGTCTAAGGAAGAGTCTGCACGCTCATTACTCACTCCCTGCCACCTAAGGTTCCAAGCAAACCCCCAAAGATGCTGAGACTAAGGAAGTGTACAGAGTCACTGTTTATTCAGGGTAAGGGTCACTCACTGTGTAACTGTACAGAGTCACTGTTTATTCAGGGTAAGGGTCACTCACTGTGTAACTGTACAGAGTCGCTGTTTATTCAGGGTAAGGGTCACTCACTGTAACTGTACAGAGTCGCTGTTTATTCAGGGTAAGGGTCACTCACTGTGTAACTGTACTGAGTCACTGTTTATTCAGCAGGGTAAGGATCACTCGCTGTGTAACTGTACAGAGTCACTTTATTCAGCAGGGTAAGGGTCGCTCACTGTGTAACTGTACAGAGACACTGTTTATTCAGGGTAAGGATCACTCACTGTGTAACTGTACAGAGTCACTTTATTCAGCAGGGTAAGGGTCGCTCACTGTGTAACTGTACAGAGACACTGTTTATTCAGGGTAAGGATCACTCACTGTGTAACTGTACAGAGTCACTGTTTATTCAGCAGGGTAAGGGTCACTCACTGTGTAACTGTACAGAGTCACTGTTTATTCAGCAGGGTAAGGGTCACTCACTGTGTAACTGTACAGAGTCACTGTTTATTCAGCAGGGTAAGGGTCACTCACTGTCTAACTGTACAGTGTCACTGTTTATTCAGCAGGGTAAGGGTCGCTCACTGTGTAACTGTACAGAGTCACTGTTTATTCAGCAGGGTAAGGGTCGCTCACTGTGTAACTGTACAGAGTCACTGTTTATTCAGCAGGGTAAGGGTCACTCACTGTGTAACTGTACAGAGTCACTGTTTATTCAGGGTAAGGGTCACTCACTGTGTAACTGTACAGAGTCACTGTTTATTCAGCAGGATAAGGGTCACTCACTGTGTAACTGTACAGAGTCACTGTTTATTCAGCAGGGTAAGGATCACTCGCTGTGTAACTGTACAGAGTCACTGTTTATTCAGCAGGGTAAGGATCACTCACTGTGTAACTGTACAGAGTCACTGTTTATTCAGCAGGGTAAGGACCACTCACTGTGTAACTGTACAGAGTCACTGTTTATTCAGCAGGGTAAGGGTCACTTGCTGTGTAACTGTACAGAGTCACTGTTTATCAGGATAAGGGTCACTCACTGTGTAACTGTACAGAGTCACTGTTTATTCAGCAGGGTAAGGACCACTCACTGTGTAACTGTACAGATGTGGAGGCTAACACAAGAACCTACACAGATTGACAGGATATGCAGCCAGCAGGTGGTTTGACACGTTGGACCCCCTGGGACACATCTCATTGTCTTGGCTATGCTCTTTGATGTGGGAAAGATTTGAATATATTTTGTCTGTGTTTAAATTGTGAATTCTGGGAGATTCTCTCACTGCTAAACTTACCTGACGAAGGAGCGAACTGCTCCGAAAGCTTGTAAAATTAAATAAATCTGTTGGACTATAACCTGGTGTTGTGCGACTTCTCATTTTTAACTGTACAGAGTCACTGTTTATTCAGCAGGGTAAGGGTCACTCACTGTGTAACTGTACAGAGTCACTGTTTATTCAGCAGGGTGAGGGTCATTCACTGTAACTATAGACAGAGGAGGCGAGAGAGTGAGAGGAGGGGAATGGGGAAGAGTCTGGGGAGGAAGGAAGGAAGGGGAGGGAGGAAAGAAGGGGAGGGAGGAGGGAAGGGGAAGGAGGAGGGAAACGGAGGGAGAAGGGGATGAGACGGAGGAGGATGAGGGAGATGAGGGGAGGGGAGGGGAGGAGGAGGAGGGTAGGTGGGTGTGGGAGGAGGGGGAGTGGGATGAGGGAGGGGGACTGGGATGAGGGTGAGGGGGAAGGGGAGATGAGGGGGGAGGGGGAGAGAGGGATGGGGAGGGGGATGGTAAAATGGGGATGGGTGAGGGATAGGAGGAATGAGGGGAGGCGGAATGAGGGGAGGGGGTGTGTGTGAGGGGATGAGGGAAGGGGGAGGGAGGAGGGGAGAGGGATTAGGGGGAGTGGAAGGAGAAGAGGGATGATGTGTTTGGAGTCTCTCTGTTTTTGGATTCTCTCTCTCTGTTTGGAATCTCTCTCTCTCTCTCTCTCTGTGTTTGGAGTCTCTCTCTCTCTCTCTGTGTTTGGAGTCTCTCTCTCTCTCTGTGTTTGGAGTCTCTCTCTCTCTCTGTGTTTGGAGTCTCTCTCTCTCTCTGTGTTTGGAGTCTCTCTCTCTCTCTCTGTGTTTGGAGTCTCTCTCTCTCTGTGTTTGGAGTCTCTCTCTCTCTCTGTTTGGAGTCTCTCTCTCTCTCTCTCTCTGTTTGGAGTCTCTCTCTCTCTGTGTTTGGAGTCTCTCTCTCTCTCTGTGTTTGGAGTCTCTCTCTCTCTCTCTCTGTGTTTTGGAGTCTCTCTCTCTCTGTGTTTGGAGTCTCTCTCTCTCTCGTGTTTGGAGTCTCTCTCTCTCTGTTTGGAGTCTCTCTCTCTCTGTGTTTGGAGTCTCTCTCTCTCTCTCTGTGTTTGGAGTCTCTCTCTCTCTGTGTTTGGAGTCTCTCTCTCTCTCTGTTTGAGTCTCTCTCTCTCTGTGTTTTGAGCTCTCCTCCTCTGTTTGGAGTCTCTCTCTCTGTGTTTGGAGTCTCTCTCTCTCTCTGTGTTAGAGTCTCTCTCTCTGTGTTTGGAGTCTCTCTCTCTGTGTTGGAGTCTCTCCTCTCTGTTTGGAGTCTCTCTCTCTCTCTGTGTTTGGAGTCTCTCTCTCTCTGTTTGAGTCTCTCTCTCTCTGTGTTTGGAGTCTCTCTCTCTCTGTGTTTGGAGTCTCTCTCTCTCTGTGTTTGGAGTCTCTCTTCTCTGTGTTTGGAGTCTCTCTCTCTCTGTGTTTGGAGTCTCTCTCTCTCTGTGTTTGGAGTCTCTCTCTCTCTCTGTGTTTGGAGTCTCTCCTCTCTCTGTGTGGAGTCTCTCTCTCTCTGTGTTTGGAGTCTCTCTCTCTCTGTGTTTGGAGTCTCTCTCTCTCTCTGTGTGTTTGGAGTCTCTCTCTCTCTCTCTGTGTTTGGAGTCTCTCTGTGTTTGGAGTCTCTCTCTCTCTCTCTCTCTCTGTGTTTGGAGTCTCTCTCTCTGTTTGGAGTCTCTCTCTTTCTCTCTCTCTGTTTGGAGTCTCTCTCTCTCGTTCTGTGTTTGGAGTCTCTCTCTCTCTCTGTTTGGAGTCTCTCTCTCTCTGTTTGGAGTCTCTCTCTCTCTCTGTGTTTGGAGTGTCTCTCTCTGGAATCTCTCTCTCTCTCTGTGTTTGGAGTCTCTCTCTCTCTCTCTCTCTGTGTTGGAGCCTCTCTGTGTTTGGAGTCTCTCTCTCTCTCTGTTTAGAGTCTCTCTCTCTGGAATCTCTCTCTCTCTCTGTGTTTGGAATCTCTCTCTCTCTCTGTGTTTAGAGTCTCTCTCTCTGTGTTTGGAGTCTCTCTCTCTCTCTGTGTTTGGAGTCTCTCTCTCTCTCTGTGTTTGGAGTCTCTCTCTCTCTCTGTGTTTGGAGTCTCTCTCTGTGTTTGGAGTCTCTCTCTCTCTGTGTTTGAGTCTCTCTCTCTCTCTCTGTTTGGAGTCTCTCTCTCTCTGTGTTTGGAGTCTCTCTCTCTGTGTTTGGAGTCTCTCTCTCTCCCTGTGTTTAGAGTCTCTCTCTCTCTCTCTCTCTCTCTGGAGTCTCTCTCTCTCTGTGTTTGGAGTCTCTCTCTCTCTGTGTTTGGAGTCTCTCTCTCTCTCTCTCTCTCTGGAGTCTCTCTCTGTGTTTAGAGTCTCTCTCTCTGTGTTTGGAGTCTCTCTCTCTCTGTTTGGAGTCTCTCTCTCTCTCTCTCTCTCTCCTTGTTTGGAGTCTCTCTCTCTCTGTGTTTAGAGTCTCTCTGTGTTTGGAGTCTCTCTCTCTCTCTCTCTCTCTCTCCTTGTTTGGAGTCTCTCTCTCTCTCTGTGTTTGGAGTCTCTCTGTGTTTGGAGTCTCTCTCTCTGTGTTTGGAGTCTCTCTCTCTCTGTTTGGAGTCTCTCGCTCTGTGTTTGGAGTCTCTCTCTCT
>CM059450.1:26502521-26552312 GCA_030390025.1 Squalus acanthias | reverse complement strand
GACGAGGTGAGCTGACAAGAGCTGAACCCTGGGGGCCTTCGGATCCACGGAGCTCAGTGCCATTCTGGCAGTGCAGTGCGTCTATCCACTGAGCTATCAAAGGGGCAGGGGGAGCTGAGGGACTTGCTAATGAGCGTTTAGTCGCGCGGCACCAAGGTACCCCATTATAGCCCATGAACCAGACCCAGCCCCTTCTCCCATCACCGACAACACCTCCGCCCTGTTTCCCCTTCTATGTCGCACCAGCAGCTTTGGCCAGGGCTGTTCTTAACGCAGTTTTTAAATTCTCATCCTTGTTTTCAAATCCCTCCATGGCCCTCGCCCCCTCCCTATCTCTGTAACCTCCTCCAGCCCTACAACCCTCCGAGATCTCTGCGCTCCTCCAATTCTGGCCTCTTGAGCATCCCCCGATTTTAATCGCTCCACCATTGGCGGCCGTGCCTTCAGCCGCCTGGGCCCTGAGCTCTGGAATTCCCTCCCTAAACCTCTCGCCTCTCTCTCCTCCTTTAAGACGCTCCTTAAAACCGACCTCTTTGACCAAGCTTTTGGTCACCTGCCCTAATATCTCCTTATGTGGCTCGGTGTCAAATTTTGTCTGATAATCGCTCCCGTGAAGCGCCCTGGGACATTTTACTACGTTAAAGGCGCTGTATAAATGCAAGGTGTTGTTGAGTGTGGCTGGATAAACCCAAGTCAGAACGCTGAGATCTGTTGTTATCAGCGACTGGAGATACCTGGGAATTAGCCAGTCATGGATTGAAAGGCTACATGGGGGCCGTCGACTTTCTGTGGTACCAACCTGTACAGCCCAGGAAGATACAAGGCTTGGCCACGGCTGCCATTCGGGACTACAGTCAGGGTCCCCACACCCGCCATGTAACTGAGAACAGGTCGATCATTCCGATATCAGTCTTGCCACCTCCCCCCCCCCCCACACCTCTCCTGAACGGGTTAGTTCCCTCCCCTGAGGTACAAGTCCCAGAATCTCGCCCACCTTCACGCAATGGAAGACTATTCGACCACATAGGGCGATTCCTAACCCCCCCCCACACCCCCCACCGTCTGCTCCCGTGATTGGCAGCCTCTGTGATCAGTCAATCCCCGGGATCTCCCTTTTACCGTTTTGGTCAGAGGCAGGTGCTTTACCTCAAGACCACTGGTTGAGAAGTGGGGGTGGGGAGGGCAACGACGGTTGCACATTTGCCAGATGGTGGAACTTTGCCTACCGCCCCCGCCAATCACCGCGAGAAGGTTTCCCAGAAATACAATTCCTCCTGTGCAGTTAAACTGTTTCTCTCGCTTTCTCTCCTCAGATACAGTCCAGAGGGTATTTATCACAACCAAGTGAGCAATTCAGCCCGGGGCGACGCCCCAACGCTTCGCACAACATGACTCCCTACTACGTGTACTCCAGCACCCCGAACCACTCGACCTCTTCCGTGCTGCACCAGGTGCTGCAGACTTCGGACCACATCAGTCCAAACATTTCCGGTAAATAGTCACCTTGCTTCGCTTTTGTCTTCAAAAGTTTCCGGTGAATGAAAGGCTTTTCATTGAAATCACCAAATGTCCCCATCAAACACTCCCAGGGCAGGTACAGCACGGGTTAGATACAGAGTAAAGCTCCCTCTACACTGTCCCATCAAACACTCCCAGGGCAGGTACAGCACGGGTTAGATACAGAGTAAAGCTCCCTCTACACTGTCCCGTCAAACACTCCCAGGGCAGGTACAGCACGGGTTAGATACAGAGTAAAGCTCCCTCTACACTGTCCCATCAAACACTCCCAGGGCAGGTACAGCACGGGTTAGATACAGAGTAAAGCTCCCTCGACACTGCCCCATCAAACAATCCCAGGGCAGTTACAGCACGGGTTAGATACAGAGTAAAGCTCCCTCTACACTGTCCCATCAAACACTCCCAGGGCAGGTACAGCACGGGTTAGATACAGAGTAAAGCTCCCTCGACACTGCCCCATCAAACAATCCCAGGGCAGGTACAGCACGGGTTAGATACAGAGTAAAGCTCCCTCAACACTGCCCCATCAAACAATCCCAGGGCAGGTACAGCACGGGTTAGATACAGAGTAAAGCTCCCTCTACACTGTCCCATCAAACACTCTCACGGCAGGTACAGCACGGGTTAGATACAGTGTAAAGCTGTCTCTACACTGTCCCATCAAACACTCTCACGGCAGGTACAGCACGGGTTAGATACAGAGTAAAGCTCCCTCTACACTGTCCCATCAAACACTCCCAGGGCAGGTACAGCACAGGTTAGATACAGAGTAAAGCTCCCTCTACACTGTCCCATTAAACACTCCCAGGGCAGGTACAGCACGGGTTAGATACAGAGTAAAGCTCCCTCTACACTGTCCCATTAAACACTCCCAGGGCAGGTACAGCACGGGTTAGATACAGAGTAAAGCTCCCTCTACACTGTCCCATTAAACACACCCAGGGCAGGTACAGCACGGGTTAGATACAGAGTAATACACTCTGTGCTTTACCAAACCTCAGAAGAGCACCTCTTACTGCTCCACTGTGACATTTTTCCACTTCTCACACCAGCCAAAATGACTGCTGATGTTGACTCAAAGTACCTCATAGTGTGAAGTACTTTAAGATGTTGAAATGTTATGAAAATACATGGTGGACATGAGTGTTTCTCCCCCTTGCCCTGAGATTCATGGGGCTGACAGGGTGACCCCATCAGCGAAGGGCCAGAGGCTCTGAGGGACCTCTAATTTGGATTATGCTTTATCTGTTAAATGATCAGGCTGCCTCAAATGCTTTCTTCAGCACCGCCTCCCAAACCTGCGACCTCTACCACCTAGAAGGACAAGGGCAGCAGGCATATGGGAACACCACCACCTCCATGTTCCCCTCCAAGTCACACACCACCCTGACTTGGAAATATAGAATCATAGAATGGTTACAGCACAGAAGGCAGCCATTCGGCCCGTCGAGCCCATGCCGGCTCTCTCTGCAAGAGCACTTCAGCTAGTCCCACTCCCCCCCCCCCCCCCCCCCTGCCCTTTCCCCGTAGCCCAGCCAATTTTTTTCCTATATCGGTCGCTCCTTCATCGTCACTGAATCAAAATCCTGGAACTCCCTCCCTAACAGCGCTGTGGGAGCACCTTCAGCACACGGACTGCTGCGGTTCAAGAAGGCGGCTCACCACCACCTTCTCGAGGGCAGTTAGGAATGGGCAATAAATGCTGGGCCTCGCCAGCGACACCCACATCCCAGGAATGAAGAAAAAAAATCCTCTTGGACTTGTCCATCTGGCCAAAGCAATGAGCAAGGTTCAAAAGGTACGGGTTGCAATCATCTGAACACTGCTCATATTCTTTCAGGCTTGTCGTGGGCCCTCTCTGGACTAACAGGACAAACCTCTGCACTGCCTGAACATTCTTCAATAGGTACGGTTTCTAGTCAGCTAAATATTGCCCATTAATATTGTCCTGGTCTAGATGGATTGCATTCGCACATATTAAAAGAAGTTAGGTAATAGATAGCAGAGACACTATTACATGTATATATTTTTTAATTCGTTCCTGGGATGTGGCAAGGCCCAGCATTTATTGCCCTTCCCTAATTGCCCTTGAGACGGTGGGGGTGAGCCGCCTTCTTGAACCGCTGCAGTCCTATAAACATTCATTATTCCTATATTTAAATAGGGAGATGGAACAAGTCCAGGGAATGTGTAGACCAGTTAGCTTAACGTGGGTGGTAGGAAAGATAATGGAATCTTTTCTCAAAGGTGTAATAGAAAAAAATCTAGAAACTGAAACTATAAGAGTAGTCAGCACAGATTTCAAAAGGGAAGGTCATGCTTATCCAACCTTATTCAGTTCTCAGAAGAAATAACAAAAAGAGTAGACAAGGGTAATGCAGTAGATGTTATATATTTGGATTATCAAAAGGCCTTCGATAAGGCACTGCATAGTAGACTCACGACTAAGGTCAGAGCGTGTGGAGTTAGGGGACAGGTAGCAGAATGGATAGCAAGCTTGTGACAAAACAGAAAAGAGAGAGTAGGGGTTCAGGGTAGCTACTCAGACTGGCAAAAGGTGGGAAATGGTGTTCCACAAGGATCGGTGCTGGGACCACTGTTGTTCACTATTTACATAAACGATTTGGACTCGGGAATCAGAAGTACAAATTCAAAATTTGCGTATGACACTAAATTGGTGGGGGGGGGGGACAGTTAATACTGAGGAGGACTGCGACAAAATACAAGACGACATTAATAAACTTGCAGAATGGACGTGTAACTGGCAAATAAATTTCAACACAGATAAGTGTGAGGTGGTGCATTTTGGCAGGATGAATAAGGAGGCCTCCTTGGAAAATCAGGGTCTAATTGGGGTAGAGGAGCAAATGGATCTAGCGGTACAGTTACACAAATCACTAAAAGTAGTGGTACAGGTTCCAATCATCTAAATATTGCCCATATTTTTCAGGCCAGTCGGTCGAAACCACTCGAGGAAAGGAGCAAAGCTCCGTAATGCCTGAACATACTTCAAAAGGTACGGTTTCCAGTTATCTAAATATTGCACATAAAAACCATGTTCCGGATGGATTGGGATTAAGAGAATTTAGGTAATAGATAGCAGAGGCACTATTGCATATATATTAAAATTCATTAGAAAAAGGAATAGTGCCAGAGGACTGTTGGACAGCTCATGTGATTCCTATATTTAAGAAGGGAGATAGAATATGGCCAGGGAACTATAGACCAGTTAGCTTAATGTCGGTGGTAGGAAAGATAATAGTAGAATCCTTACTCAAAGATGTAATAGAAAAACATCTAGAAACCAAAAAATATTATGAAGATTAGTTGGCACGGATTTCAAAAGGGAAGGTCATGCTTGACCAACCTTATTCAATTCTTTGAAGAAGTAACAAAGAATAGATAAGGGTATTGTAGTAGATGTAATATATTTGGATTTTCAAAAGGCCTTCGATAATTTAATGCATAGTAGACTTGTGACTAAGGTCAGAGCATGCGGCGTCTGGGGACAAGTAGCAGAATGGATAGCAAGCTGGCTACAAAACAGAAAACAGAGTAGGGGGTTCAGGGTCGTTACTCAGACTGGCAAAAGGTGGGAAGTGGTGTTCCGCAAGGATCGGTGCTGAGACCACTGTTGTTCACCATTTACACAAACCATTTGGACTCAAGAATCAGAAGTACAATTTCAAAATTGGCGGAGGACACTAAGTTGTGGGGGATAGTTAATACTGAGGAAGACTGCGAGAGAATACAAGAAGACATTAATAAACTTGCAGAATGGGCGTGTAATTGGCAAATAAATTTAAACATAGATAAGTGTGAGGTGGTGCATTTTGGTAGGGAGAATAAGGAGGCCTCCTACTGCTTGGAAAATAAGAGTCTAAATGGGGTAGAGGCGCAGAGGGACCTGGGAGTACAGGTACACAGATCACTAAAACTAACGACGAAGGTTAATGCCCTATAAAAAGCAAACAAAACACTGGGGTTCATTTCTAGAGAGATAGAATTGAAAAGCAGAGAAGTGATGCTAACTTGTATAGAACCTTCGTTGGATCACAGTAGGAGAA
Organism: Squalus acanthias; assembly: GCA_030390025.1. Lineage (NCBI taxonomy): Eukaryota > Metazoa > Chordata > Chondrichthyes > Squaliformes > Squalidae > Squalus > Squalus acanthias. The sequence goes on along the minus strand of CM059450.1, from coordinate 26,546,727 downwards.
CTGTGAACAGCTCTGGTCTCCCTATTGTAAGGATATAGAGGCACTGGAGAAGGTGCAAAAAGATGTTTCCACTTGTGGGGGAGACCAGAACTAGGGGCCATCAATATAAGATCGCCACTGATAAATCCAATCGGGAATTCAGGAGAAACTTCTTTACCCAGAGAGTGGTGAGAATGTGGAACTCGCTACCACAGGGAGTGGTTGAGGCGAATAGCAGAGATGCATTTAAGGGGAAGCTGGATAAACACATGAGGGAGAAAGGAATAGAAGGATATGCTGATAGGGGTGAGATGAAGTAGGGATAGAGGCAATGTTCCCCCTAATTTTTTAATTGAGTGTGCGGCCCAGTCACAGTTTCGCGCTGCTTAAAGGGAACATTGGTTCGTGGTATTTTTTATTAATCACAGGATGTGGGCATCGCCGGCAAGGCCAGCATTTATTGCCCATCCCTAATTGCCCTCGAGAAGGTGGTGGTGAGCCGCCATTTCAGAGGGCAGTTAAGAGTAAACCACATTGCTGTGGGTCTGGAGTCACATATAGGCCAGACCAGCAGAGTTCCTTCCCTGAAGGACATTAGTGAACCAGATGGGTTTTTACGACAAAATGGTAGTTTCGTGGTCACCATTACTGGTGCTAGCTTTTTATTCCAGATTTATTTAATTGAATTTAAAATGCCCCGTGGTGGGATTTGAACTCGTGTCTCCAGATCTTTAGTCCAGGCCTCTGGGTTACTGGTCCAGTAACATTACCACTATGCTACCGTACCCAGTGGATCATATGAAGCGTAAACACTGGTATGGAGCAGTTGGGCCAAATGGCCTGTTTCTGTGCTGTACTTTCTATGTCATTGGACACCATTGGAATAACCGACTTGGGTTCCAATCATCGAAATATTGCCCATATCTTTCAGCTCAGTCGGCAGACGCCACCGGAGGAAGCGAGCACAGCTCCTTAAAGTCTGATCATCTTTCACGAGGTACGGTTTCCAGTTATTTAAATATTGCTCATTAAAAAAAACCCTGGTCCGGATGGATTGCACCTGCAGAGATTAGAAGAAGTTAGGTAATAGAAAGCAGAGACACTATTACATACATATAAAAATTCATTAGAAATGCGAATAGTGCCAGAGGACTGGCGGACAGCTAATATGATTCTTATATTAAAAAAGGGAGATGGAACAAGTCCAAGGAACTATAGACCAGTTAGCTTAACATCGGTGGTCGGAAAGAAAATGGAATCTTTACTCAAAGTTGTAAGAGAAAAACATCTAGAAACTGGAAAATATAATGAAGATTAGTCGGCGCGGGTTTCAAAAGGGAAGGTCGTGCTTGACCCACCTTATTCAATTCTTTGAAGAAGTAACAAAAAGAATAGACAAGGGTAATGTAGTAGATGTAATATATTTGGATTTTCAAAAGGCCTTCGCGAAGTTAATGCATAGTAGACTCGTGACTAAGGTCAGAGCATGCGGCGCCTGGGGACAAGTAGCAGAATGGATAGCATGCTGGCTACAAAACAGAAAACAAGAGTAGGGGGTTCAGGGTCGTTACTCAGACTGGCAAAAGGTGGGAAGTGGTGTTCCGCAAGGATCGGTGCTGGGACCACTGTTGTTCACCATTTACATAAACCATTTGGACTCGAGAATCAGAAGTACAATTTCAAAATTGGCGGAGGACCCTAAGTTGTGGGGTATAGTTAATACTGAGGAAGACTGCGAGAGAATACAAGAAGACATCAATAAACTTGCAGAATGGGCGTGTAATTGGCAAATACATTTCAATACAAGTGTGAAGTGGTGCATTTTGGTCGAAGAATAAGGAGGCCCCATATAAATGGGGTAGAGGAACAAAGGCATCTGGGGACACAGATACACAGATCACGAAAAGTAATAAGACAGGTTAATGCCCTATAAAAAGCAAGCAAAGCACTGGGGTTCATTTCTAGAGGGATAGAATTGAAAAGCAGAGAATATCTGCTCACTTGTATAGAACCTTTGTTGGACCACACTTAGGAGCACTGTGAACAGTTCTGGTCTCCATATTATGAGGATATAGAGGCACTGGAGAAGGTGCAAAAAAGATGTTTCCACTTGTGGGGGAGACCAGGACTAGGGGCCATCAATATAAGATAGTCACTAATAAATCCAATAGGGAATTCAGGAGAAACTTCTTCACCCAGAGAGTGGTGAGAATGTGGAACTCGCTACCACAGGGAGTGGTTGAGGCGAATAGTATAGATGCATTTAAGGGGAAGTTAGAAAGGCACATGAGGGAGAAAGGAATAGAAGGATATGCTGATAGGGTGAGATGAAGAGGGGTGGGAGGAGGCTCGAGTGGAGCATAAACACTGGCATGGACCTGTTGAGCCGAATGGCCTGTTTCAGTGCATGTACTTTTTATGTTATTCTATGTCGTTGGACACCATTGGAGTAACCGAACGCCCTGGTATCTGAACATCATTCAAAAGGTACAGTTTCCAATCATCGAAATATTGCCCATATCTTTCAGGTCAGTCGGTGGACGCCACTGGAGGAAGCGAGCACAGCTCCTTAAAGTCTGAACATCAATCACGAGGTACGGTTTCCAGTTATCTAAATTTTGCCCATTAAAGACCCCTGGTCCGGATGGATTGCACCTGCAGAGATTAGAAGTTAGGTAATAGATAGCAGAGGCACTATTACATATAGATAAAAATTCATTAGAAAAGGGAATAGTGCCAGAGGACTGGCAGACAGCATGTAATAGAGGAGATACATCCAGGGAACTATAGACCAGTTAGCTTGACGTGGGTGGTAGGAAAGATAATAGAATCCTTACTCAAAGATGTAATAGAAAAACATCTAGAAACCGAAAATAAAATGAAGATTAGTCGGCACGGATTTCAAAAGGGAATGTCATGCTTGACCAACCTTATTCAATTCTTTGAAGTAACAGAAAGAGTAGATAAGGGTAATGTAGTAGATGTAACATATTTGGATTTTCAAAAAGGCCTTCAATAAGGTACCCCATAGTAGACTAAAGTCAGAGCATGCGGAGTCAGCGTGTCGGTAGTAGAATGGATAGCAAGCTGGCTACAAAACAGAGAGTAGGGGTTAAGGATAGTTACTCAGGTTGGCAAAAGGTGGGAAGCGGTGTTCCACAAGGATCGGTGCTGGGACCACTGCTGTTCACTATTTACATAAACGATTTGGACTCTGAAATCGGCAGTACAATTTCAAAATTTGCAGATGACACCAAATTAGTTAACACCGAGGAGGTCTGTGACAAAATGCAAGACAACATTATTAAACTTGCAGAATGGGCGTGCAATAGGCAAATGAATTTCACTATAGATAGTGTGAGCTGGTATATTTTGGGAGGGAGAAATAAGGAGGCCACCTACTGTTTGGAAAATAAGAGTCTAAATGGGGTCGAGGAACAAAGGGATCTCGGGTAGAGATTCACAAATCACTGAAAGTAGCGACGCAGGTTGATAAGGCCATAAAAAAAGCAAACCAAGCACTAGGGTTCATTTCTAAAGGGATAGAATTGAAAAGCAGAGAAGTCATGTTAAACTTGTATCGAACCTCCATTAGACCACACGTGGAGTACTATGCACGTTCTGGTCTCCATATTATAAGGATATCGAGGCACTGGAGAAGGTGCAAATAAGATTTACAAGGATGATACCAGAACTGAGAGGTTATAACTATCAGGAAAGATTGAACAGATGGGGACTCTTTTCTCTAGAAAAGAGAAGACTGAGGGGTGACCTGATAGAGGTCTGCAAAATGATGAAAGGTTTGATAGAGTGGATACAGAGAAGATGTTTCAACTTGTGGGGGAGACCAGAACTAGGGGCCATTAATATAAGATAATCACTGATAAATCCAATAGGGAATTCAGGAGAAACTTCTTTACCCAGAACATAACATAAGAACATAAGAATTAGGAGCAGGAGTCGGCCATTTGGCCCCTCGAGCCTGCTCCGCCATTCAATAAGATCATGGCTGATCTTCTACCTCATCTCTACTTTCCTGCACTATCCCCATATCCCTTGATTCCCTTAATATTCAAAAATCTATCGATCTCTGTCTTGAATATACTCAACGACTGAGCATCCACAGCCCTCTGGGGTAGAGAATTCCAAAGATTCACCACCCTCTGAGTGAAGAAATTCCTCCTCATCTCAATCCTAAATGGCCGACCCCTTATTCTGAGACTGTGACCCCTGGTTCTAGACTCTCCAGCCAAGGGGAAACATCCTCCCTGCAACTACCCTGTCAAGCCCTGTAAGAATTTTGTATGTTTCAATGAGATCACCTCTCATTCTTCTAAACTCTAGAGAATATAGGCCTAGTCTACTCAATCTCTCCTCATAGGACAATCCCCCCATCCCAGGAGCCAGTCTGGTGAACCTTCGTTGCACTCCCTCTATGGCAAGTATATCCTTCCTTAGGTAAGGAGACTAAAACTGTACACAATACTCCAGGTGTGGTCTCACCAGGGCCCGATATAATTGCAGTAAGATGTCTTTACTCTTATACTCAAATCCTCTTGTAATAAAGGCCAACATACCATTTGCTTTCCTAATTGCTTGCAGTACCTGTATGTTAACTTTCAGTGATTCGTGTACAAGGACACCCAGATCCCTCTGAACACCAACATTTCCCAATCTCTCACCATCTAAAAAATACTCTGCTTTTCTATTATGTGGAACTCGCTCCCACAGGGAGTGGTTGAGGCGAATAGCACAGATGCATTTAAGGGGAAGCTGGATAAACACATGAGGGAGAAGGAATAGAAGGTTATGTTGATGGGGTGAGATGAAGAGGGGTGGGAGGAGGCTCGTGTGGACTGTTGTGCCAAATGGCCTGTTTCTGTGCATGTACTTTTTATATTATTTGGACACCATTGGAGTAACCGAACATCCTGGTGTCTGAACTTCATTCAAAACGTACGGGTTCCAATTAGCTAAATATTGCTCCTATTTTTCAGAGGCGTCAGTGGACAACATTGGGATAGCTGAGCGCAGCTCCTTAAGGTCTGACCAATCTTCACAAGGTACGGTTATCTAAATATTGCCCATGTTTTTCAGGCAAGTCGTTGGCCAGCTGTTGGCCGACAGACTGAGGTCGCGTTGATGGTGTGCAATCCCAGAATGCATCTGCAGGGCTGTGATGTCACGGGTACTGGGCCGCAGAGGTCTCTGTCACACGCACAGGCTCTGTGGTGCCTCCCCGCTTTTTGTAAAATGGGGCCGGGGGTCCCTCGAGGACTGTGTGGGCTGGGGGGGCGGGGGGGGAGAGCGGTGTCCCCTCACAGACTGTGACTGTTGCGCCCCTAGCTTCTACCCCCCGACTCACCGGCCGTGTGCTCTCCTCTTACAGCTTCGCGCGAAGCGTCAAACAGCCAGGCTTTCTCCAGCTGGATGGTGGGCCTGCCGGATTCCAGCACGCCAGAGAGCACAGGTAATTTGCCCGGCAGAACCTCCAACAGGTGGCAGAACCCTGCACGGGCTGAGGTCGGTCCCAGACACTCTGAAAACTTCCCGGAGTCGCGGGAAACGGTCCAGAAACTCCCGGCGGAAAGCGAAGGTGGGGGTGGTGCTCAGCTGCGATACGATGCCCCCCGTGGTCAAAGAGCCTCTTGGGCGGCTGGGGGGGTGGAAGAGAGAGAGAAGTGGAAGCCTGAGCTTTGGAGTTGTGGGAGGAGGGGGAAAAAGAGGGATTAATGTCTTACACAGCGTGGATCTGAGCGGCAGCGGCGGCAGCTTAAAGGGAGCTGAGCGGCGACTTTAAAAAAAAAAAAAATAAGGAGTGACATCATAGGACAGCAGAAGGCGGAGTATAAATCGAGCGGGAGGCCCAGAGAGAGCGCAGATCGGAGCAGCGAGGAGGCAGAGTATAAATCGAACGGGAGGCCCGGAGAGAGTACAGACCGGAGCAGCGGCGACAGCGAGGAGGCAGAGTATAAATCGAACGGGAGGCCCAGAGAGAGTACAGACCGGAGCAGCGGCAGCAGCGAGGAGGCGGAGGACCTCCAGCGAAAACAACAACTGCAAAAACAGCTAAAGTGACGTCACAACCAGGGAAAGAGCTGATTGGTGAGTAGCTGGTAAGTGTTTCTAGTTACTAGTCTATTAAGTAAAGGCATGGCAGGGCAGCTCAGTCCCGTGGAATGCACATCCTGTGCCATGTGGGGACTCCAGGACGCTTCCTGTGTCCTGGACAACCACGTGTGCAGGAGGTGTCGTCAGCTGGAGGAGCTCGAGCTCCGGGTTTTGGAGCTTGAGCAGCAGCTGGTGTCACTGCGGTGCATCCGTGAGGCTGAGAGCTTCGTGGATAGCACGTTTTAGGAGGTGGTCACCCCACAGATAGAGTGCGCCGGCAGAGAGGGAATGTCTGACCGCCAGACAGAAGAGGAGGACCAGGCAGGTAGTGCAGGAGTCCCCGGAGCGCATCGCGCTCTCCAACCAGTATTCGGTTCGGAGTACTGGTGAGGGCAATGGTTCATCTCGGGAGTATAGCCAGAGCCAAGTCTGCGGCACCACGGGTGGCTCAGCTATACGGGGGGAGGAGGAAGGAAGAAGAGTGGGAGAGCAATAGTGGTAGGGGATTCGATAGTTAGGGGAGCAGACAGGCGTTTCTGCGGCCGCAGACGCGACTCCAGGATGGTATGTTGCCTCCCTGGTGCCATGGTCGAGGATGTCACCGACCATTCTGAGGCGGGAAGGTGAACAGCCAGAGGTCGTGGTCCATATCGGTACCAATGACATAGGTAGAAAGAGGGATGAGGTCCTGCGGGCAGATTTCAGGGAGCTAGGAAAGAGATTAAAAAGCAGGACCTTAAAGGTAGTAATCTCCGGATTACTCGCGGTGCCACGCGCTAATGAGTATAGAAATAGGAGGATAGTGCAGATGAATGCGTGGCTGGAGAGATGGTACAGGAGGGAGGGCTTCAGATTCCTGGGGCATTGGGACCGGTTCTGGGGGAGGTGGGACCTGTACAGGCCGGACGGGCTGCACCTCAACAGGGCCGGAACCAATATCCTCGCGGGGAGGTTTGCTAGTGCTGTTGGGGAGGGTTTAAACTAATTTGGCAGGCGGATGGGCACCAGGATGTAACATTAGAAAGGGGAAATAAAGTGCTCAAAGGATTGGAAGAGGCAGAGAGCACTGGATAAGAAATAGTAAGGTATTGGGGGGAGGGGTCAAACTAAGAGAGAATACAGGATGGTCTAAGATGGGTTTACAGTGTATGTATGTAAACGCACAAAGCGTAGTAAACAAGGTAAGTGAGCTGCAGGCACAAATAGCCACACGGGAATATGATGTTGTGGCAATAACGGAGACCTGGCTCAAAAAAGGGTAGGATTGGGTATTAAATTTCCTGGTTATAAAGTGTTCAGGAAAGATAGGAGGTGGTGTGGCAGTATTAGTCAAGGAGAATGTTACAGTGCTGGAGAGGGAGGATGTCCTGGAGGGGTTAAGGACAGAATCTATATGGCTAGAGTTAAGAAATAATAGTCGTCATTACACTACTAGGTGTATTCTATAGACCACCAAAATAGTGCAAAAGATATGGAGGAGCAAATTTGCAGAGAAATTTCAGAGGTGCAAGAACTATAGAGTAGTAATAATGGGGGACTTCAACTATCCTAATATAAACTGGGATCGTAATAGTGTTAAAAGCAGAGAAGGGGAAGAATTTCTGAAGTGTGTTCAGGAATACTTTCTTGATCAGTATGTTTCCGGCCCGACGAGGGAGGAGGCATTGCTGGATCTGGTTCTGGGGAATGAGGTGGGTCAAGTGGAGCAAGTGTCAATAGGTGAACATTTAGGGAATAGTGATCATAGTATCATAAGTTTTGATTAGCTATGGTAAAGGACAGGGAGCAATCTGGAGTAAAAATGTTTAACTGGAGGAAGGCCAATTTCAGTGGGATGAGCACGGATCTGGCCCGGGTAAACTGGAATCAAAGATTGGCAGGCAAAACTGCAATGGAACAATGGGCTGCCTTTAAAGAGGAAATAGTTTGGGTACAGTCGAGGTACATTCCCACTAGGGGGAAAGTCAGGGCTCACTGGATGATGAAAGAGATAGAGAATACGATGAAGCAGAAAAAGAGCGCGTATGACAGACGTCAGGTTGCAAATACATCTGAGAATCAGGCTATTTATAGAAAGGTCAGAGGAGAACTGAAAAAGAAAATAAGAGGGGCAAAGAGAGGGTATGAGAATAGAATGGCAGCCAACATAAAAGGTAATCCAAAAGTCTTCTATAGGCATATAAATAGTAAAAGGCTGGTAAGAGGAGGCGTGGGGCCGATTAGTGACCAAAAAGGAGACCTATGCATGGAGGCAGAGGGTATGGCTGAGGTACTAAATGAGTACTTTGCATCTGTCTTCACCAAGGAAGAGGATGCTGCCATAGACATAGTTAAGGAGGAGGTAGTGGAGATACTTGATAGGATAAAAATTGATAAAGAAGAGGTATTAGAAAGGCTGGCTGTACTTAAAGTAGATAAAGCACCAGGAGCGGATGGGATGCATCCTAGGATGCTGAAGGAATTGTGGGAGGAAATTGCGGAGGTACTGGCCATAATATTCCAATCCTCCTTAGATACGGGGGTGGTGCCAGAGGACTGGGGAATTGAAAATGTTACACCATTGTTCAAAAAAGGGTGTAAAGATAAACCCAGCAACTACAGGCCAGTCAGTTTGACCTCAGTAGTGGGGAAGCTTTTAGAAACAGTAATCAGGGACAAAATTAACAGTCACTTGGACAAGCATTAATTAAGGAAAGCCAGCACGGATTTGTTGAAAGCAAATCGTGATTAACTAACTTGATTGAGTTCTTTGATGAGGTAACAGAGAGGGTTGATGAGGGTAATGCGGTTGACGTGGTGTACATGGATTTCCAAAAGGCATTCGACAAAGTGCCACGTAATAGGCTTCCCAGCAAAGTTGAAGCCCATGGAATAAAAGCGACAGTGGCAGCATGGATACGGAATTGGCTAAGTGACAGACAACAGAGAGTAGTGGTGAACGGTTGTTTTTCGGACTGGAGGAAGGTATACAGTGGTGTTCCCCAGGGGTCGGTTCTAGGGCCACTGCTTTTCATGATATATATTAATGACTTGGACGTGGGTGTACAGGGCACAATTTCAAAATATTGCAGGTGACACAAAACTTGGAAGTACAGTGAACAGTGAGGAGGAGAGTGATAGACTTCAGGAAGACATAGACAGGCTGGTGGAATGGGCGGACATGTGGCAGATGAAATTTAATGCAGAAAAGTGTGAAGTGATACATTTTGGTAGAAAGAATGAGGAGAGGAAATATAAACTAAAGGGTATAATCCTAAAGGGGGTGCACGAACAGAGAGACCTGGGGGTACATGTGCACAAATCGTTGAAGGTGGCAGGGCAGGTTGAGAAAGCAGTTAAAAAGGCTTACGGGATCCTGGGCTTCATAAATAGAGGCATAGAGTACAAAAGTGTGGAAATTATGATGAACCTGTATAAAACACTGGTTCGGACCCAACTGGAGTATTGTGTCCAATTCTGGGCACCACACTTTAGGAAGGATGTGAAGGCCTCAGAGAGGATGCAGAAAAGATTTACGAGAATGATTCCAGGGATGAGGGACTTCAGTTACGTGGATAGACTGGAGAAGCTGGGGTTGTTCTCCGTGGAGTAGAGAAGATTAAGAGGAGATCTGATAGAGGTGTTCAAAATCATGAGGGGTCTGGACAGAGTAGATAGAGAGAAACTGTTCCCATTGGCGGAAGGGTTGAGAACCAGAGGGCACAGATTGAAGGTGACTGGCAGAAAAGCCAAAGGCGACATAAGAAAAAACTTTATTACGCAGCATATGGTTAGGATCAGGAATGCACTGCCTGAGAGGGTGGTGGAGGCAGATTCAATCACGGCTTTCAAAAGGGAATTGGATAAGTATCTGAAGGAAAGAAATTTGCAGGGCTACGGGGAAAGGTCAGGGGAGTGGGACTGGCTGAAGTGCTCTTGCAGAGAGCCGGCACGGGCTGGACGGGTCGAATGGCCTCCTTCTGTGCTGTAACCATTCTATGATTTCTATACACAGGCGAACTAACTAACGTTATTTTTGTTGCCCCTCTTTTGATTTGCAGTGTTTAACTATTCATTCGAAGAGGGGAACACTCCCGTGAACACCTCGGAGACAAATTGGTCCATCAGCAGCGAACGGCATCGGCGCAGCCCGTACCAATAGCATCTCTCGCCGAGGGAGCAATAAAATATGGCTGGGTGGGATTTATTTTTTCTAATTTAAATTTAAGAGGGGAGGGTTAGGATTGTGAATAGTACGATTTGAGGAATTGTCTGTGCCAGCGCTGTGCAGTGACCTGGGGGTCGGGGGCGGAATTATATATACACCCCTGCTCTCGTCTTTTTTTGTACTCCGAATTAAAGAGAGATTGTACAGCTGTCAGCCACTGCGTGTATTTTCAGTCTTCAGATTGTTTTGCGTGGCCCCCTGCTTGAGTAACAGACGGAGCAGGGCAACACCCTCCCCCACCAGACTAGTCCAACGTTCCAGGATCCCCTGCAGTCAACAGACCGCACTTGGCTCAAGAGGTCAGTGACGCTGGCCATGTCAGGCCCCCAGCCTGTGTTCTGCACTCTTGCTTAAACACCCTTAAACTACCTCCCTGACACCACTTCTTCCCCCCCCTCAAACCAACCTGTACCCTTACTCAGTCAAATACCTCACCCTTCTCCACACAAATGCCCCAGTTACAGAGGCAGGTGTGCAGGGACTCTGGCTGTGAATTGCCACATGATAATGTTGATTGTCCTATCTCCTGGGAGTGTTTGACGGGACAGTGTAGAGGGAGCTTGTATCTAACCCGTGCTGTCCCTGCCCTGGGAGTGTTTGACGGGACAGTGTAGAGGGAGCTTTACTCTGTATCTAACCCGTGCTGTACCTGCCCTGGGAGTGTTTGATGGGACAGTGTAGAGGGAGCTTTACTCTGTATCTAACCCCGTGCTGTACCTGCCCTGGGAGTGTTTGATGGGACAGTGTAGAGGGAGCTTTACTCTGTATCTAACCCGTGCTGTACCTGCCCTGGGAGTGAGTGATGGGACAGTGTAGAGAGAGCTTTACTCTGTATCTAACCCGTGCTGTACCTGTCCTGGGAGTGTTTGATGGGACAGTGTAGAGGGAGCTTTACTCTGTATCTAACCTGTGCTGTACCTGTCCTGGGAGTGTTTGATGGGACAGTGTAGAGGGATTATTATGTGAACAGCTCCTCCTCGCTGCAGCAGTCCCTCAGTACCGTTCTGGAGCATCAGCCTAATTTACGAGCGTAAGTCCTGGAGTGGGGCTTGAACGATCTGACTCCGCTGTGAAAGGTTGGCCCTTTTCTGAAGCTGAACAGTTCTTGCCTTGATTTCAAGTTTCCTCTTTTAAACAGATCCCAGCTTGTCTCACTTTTTAAAGTCTATGTTAATTATAAACTACCCACCTCTGTTGGGGGGGGGGCCCCATCCATGAACACCCACTTTCAGATACAAAACATCAGTGTTATGTCAGATAAATCCCAGCCACATCCAGTCTGAGGAAATGGCCAGAGTAGAATGATGTCATCTCCTCCCACAAGGCCTCGGTTTAATTGTGGACACAGTACGATCCTAGCGCAGCCGGTATTTGTAATAAAATATTTCCCCACCCCCCAACTATCTCACCAAGGTCAACCCATCCAATCTCCTAATTAGCTCAGGCTACCCCAATGCAAAGACTGGAGACAAGAGACTGACTGGGTGATGTGCGGGAAATGGGGAACCCATCCTAGTTACAAGCACCAGCCCCCAACGCCAGGGCACACACAGTTGACGACAACAATCTTAAATGGTGCAGAAAGCATCACACAAAGGGGACTGTTGGACACACCTTTAATATCTGTGGATTTGGGGGCAGGGCAGGGAAGGGAAGGAAAGAGAGAATAGGGAAAAGAAAGAATCCCTACACAAGGGCAGAGGGAACATATGGGAATAGAACTAAAAATTTGACAGGGGCTCAAAGAAAGAGACACAGCAGAACAAAAGGACAGTAAATCAATCATCAGCATTTCTCAGTCACATTTCCAGATGCTCGCTCTCAAGAACCAGAGTCTTCAGGCCTTCACGCAGCACAGGCCGAACATCTCCTGAGAGGCGTAGGTCATGTACAGGAAGCCATCCTCCTCCTTGAACTCAGTGTAGATCTCTGCCATGGTCAGGGACATGCTCGCCAGACTCCGGTTGTTCACCATTAGGTAAAAAGCCTGGCTCGAAGTGAGAGACATTCGGTTCCTGGCCAGATGAACATTTACAAGTTGGTTAGTGCCGGGGAAAGTTAAAGTGGTAATAGCCTTTCTTCCCTTGCCAGATTTCAAAAATAGAAGCTCGAAGCTTAATCTTCGACAGGATCATTTGATCTGAACTAGTCAGGTTAAATCGGCTTTGTTCTAGTTTCTAATTAAAATAGTACATGGTCAAAGTATTACCTACATTGTCCTTGGAAAGCAGACAGTGTAGGAACTCCCGATCAGCATTTTGTGCAACAAATCCCATGTGTCTTAATTATAGTGGATTGACAATTTTGACAAAGGCTTTTTGTACTTAAAGTTCTCCCATGCCCTAGAGATTCAAATTACACAATGAAATGCAATTTGGATCTTTCACAGACATTGCATTATGAAGGTTTACAAAACATCCTTTCACCCAAGAGTCCTAATGCTTATCCAGTGTAAGAAACATCTAATTAAAAAAAGGGGTGCATTTTAACCCATTGTGGAATGATTTCAGAATTATTGCACTAATTCAGTAACTTGGTACATCTCTGCTTCTGTGTATTTTAGTTTGTAAATAAACTTGACCTATGGTTTTAGCCTGCATGTTTTGGTCGGTGACTTTTTCAGCCATCGGGAGAGATAGGGGAATATGGTGGCGATCCTACACCACTGCTGGTGTAGTACATACTCTGTGCACTTACCCACACACAGCACAAACAAGAGTGCAAGGTTCAGATTGTGGGATCGGCAACTCCAGGTGTCCAACAGGGTTAGAGTGGACCCAGCCACTCTTCAAGGAATGGGCAACATTCGATGACGCATGGCCACGCGACACCCAAGTACACAGCTACATCCTCAGCACCCGGTCTGTAATTCTGTTTGATAGCATCGAGCATTCCCAGCTCAAGGTCATTAAAAGCAGATTCTTGATGCCATCTTCATTCAACCCCAGCCACAGAGAGAGAGAGCGCGCGCCACCCTACACTTCCCCACCCCTCCCATTGCAGCATCCAATTCCAGAGCTCGATTATCAGTGCGTCACGATGGCCAGAAGTGGGTACAACATTCAAGGCATGGCCTGACCATCACCCCTGTACAGGAGGATCACAATCTCCTGTCGTGGTCAATTGCTTTGGCCAAGGAGTCCCAACATTCCATCATGGCGCAGAACAGGTTTGATTACACAGATTAACCTCCCAGCTTCTGGCATTCTTCTACTGACCCCCCACACCAGCACAGAGTGGTTGAAGAGGAAATGGGATAATATTTGGAGAGGAAAGGAAGATACCGGGCAAGGGGGGAGAATTTTGCCAGCACAGACACGATGGGCTGAATGGCCCCCTCCTGTGCTGCAAAACTTCTACATTGAACAAAGGACAGATTAGCAGGAGCCCTCCCGAGTAGGAGGGACAGAAGCCCCCACAGTGGATTGCCGTCCACAACACTCTCCCACGAGTCCAACTCTTGCGGTGCTGCTCCACCGAGTTCATTGGGATTTGCTTCGGGTCGAGTATTGGAGGAACTCCCAGCACAAACCCAGCCTCATTCTCTAGCTTTTGTCTCCCAATTTCCCCTCCAAGGCACCAACTTGCTGGGCCCCCTCCCCAAGGGATGGGAAGTCAGTATCAGCAGGCCATTTGACCAGGCGAGGCATCACAACCAACCCTGTTCATCAAGGCGGCGGGTGGGGGGGGGGGGGGGGGGGTGGTGTGGGGAAAGCAAGCGAGAACAGGAATCACAATCTATTTAACATTTCCCCCACCCGCCCCAAACCACAATTGGCCCTAGGGTTGAAGGTTAGATTTCATCCCCAAGTTCCACTCACCTGATAATGATCATGAACTGACACATGCTGAGCTCCAGGGGTACAAGATACTTGGACTTATCCAGATGGGGCAGAGACCTCTCCTTAGGGTAGCGTTCCACTATCACCTGGGGGGGGCGGGGGGGTGAGAGAACAGGTGAAAGGCAGTAGCCAGAGACAGTCAAGTCCAGTCACAGCACATGCTTAATTTAAAACATAAAAGATGTAGGAGCAGGAGTCGGCCATTTGGCCCCTCGAGCCTGCTCCGCCATTCAATGAGATGATCTGATCTTGGGCTCAGCTCCACTTTGCTGCCCGCTCCCCATAACCCATCACTCCCTTATTGTTCAAAAAACTGTATCTCCGCCTTAAAGATATTCAATGACCCAGCTTCCACAGCTCTCTGGGGCAGAGAATTCCACAGATTTACAACCCTCAGAAGAAATTCCTCCTCATCTCAGTTTTAAATGGGAGACCCCTTATTCTAGATTCCCCGAGGGGAAACATCCTCTCTGCATCTACCTTGTCGAGCCCCCTCAGAATCTTATATGTTTCAATAAGATCCCTTCTCATTTTTCTAATTTCCAATGAGTATAGGCCCAGCCTGCTCAACCTTTCTTCAGAAGTCAACCTCGTGAACCTCTGAACTGCCTCAATGCAAGTATATCCCTCCTTAAATAAAAGGAGACCAAAACTGCACACAGTACTCCAGGTGCGGTCTCACCAGCGCCCTGTACAGTTGTAGCAAGACTTCCCTGCTTTTATACTCCAACCTCCTTGCAATAAAGGCCAACATTCCATTTGCCTTCCCAATTACTTGCTATACCTGCGTGCTAACTTTTTGTGTTTCATGCACAAGGATATAAATTTCACAACAACCTCCTCATTGCCAAGGGTCTGGGGCCACCAATTCACAAGACGAGTCTCTCCTCTGGATTCAAACTTTTTTTGGGGGGGGCATTCAGATTACGACCCATTCAAAACTGGATAGGTTGTCACACCAGCGTTAGTGGGAACGGCACTGCTGCTCTGCTTGAGGGGCAAGCTTAGCTCTCCTGCCCCCATTGCAGCCAGGAGAGAGAGGCCAGTGTGCAGTGGCTCCCTTATCCCTCAATCTTTTTTTAAAAAATAGGATAAAGGCGTCGCTGGCAAGGCCAGCATTTATTGCCCATCCCTAATTGCCCTCGAGAAGGTGGTGGTGAGCTGCCTTCTTGAACCGCTGCAGTCCGTGTGGTGAAGGTACTCCCACAGCGCTGTTAGGGAGGGAGTTCCAGGATTTTGAACCAGCGACGATGAAGGAACGGCCGATATATTTCCAAGTCAGGATGGTGTGTGACTTGGAGGGGAACTTGGAGGTGGTGGTGTTCCCATACGTCGGCTGCCCTTGTCCTTCTAGGTGGAAGAGGTCGCGGGTTTGGGAGGTGCTGCCGAAGAAGCCTTGGCGAGTTGCTGCAGTGCATCTTGTAGATGGTGCACACTGCAGCCACGGTACGCCGGTGGTGGAGGGAGTGAATGTTTAAGGTGGTGGATGGGGTGCCGATCAAGCGGGCTGCTTTGTCCTGGATGGTGTCGAGCTTCTTGAGTGCTGTTGGAGCTGCACTCATCCAGGCAAGTGGAGAGTATTCCATCACACTCCTGACTTCTGCCTTGTAGATGGTGGAAAGGGAGTCAGGAGGCGAGACACTCACCACGGAATACCCAGCCCCTGACCTGTTCTTGTTGATGGTAGATATAAATACTGTGGCAACATGGGCAGCCAGTGCTGGAGTGAGGGGCCGAAGATCACACTCTCCTGCAACATCGCAACCCCCTTCTCTCCCACCCCAAATTTCTTTTAAAAAGTCAACCTTTCAGCCCCAATCTCAAACCTCCAGCATCTCACCAAGCAAGCTTTTTGACTCCCTCCAGTCAGTTACCCCCATTGTGGGGACTGCTCACTATACAACAAAGCAGTGACAGGGAGCTGGCCCCTCCCATTTACAGTCTGCAGAGTTTAGATGTTAACATGGGTGGGGTCGGGTGAATCAATCATGTGAGCTTCACGAATAGCTGCCAGTTACGTTGCATCAAGCAGCACAGATCAAAATGCACTACATTAAAAAAAAACTCCTTAGAATGAATTCAACAGTTACTATTTTAAGCAAAGCCACTTGGAGGGTTATGTGCAAGAATTTAAAACAAGCCAAATTTGTCAACAACTGAAACGCAAATTAAGGTTGTGTATTTAATAAAAAGGCAGAATCAAGAGTTAGTCACTAAATGAAACAACAGGTTCAAAACCTGCTTAATGATCGAAGCAAAAAAGACACACACACACACACACAGACAGAGACAGAGGAGAGACACACAAGACACTTCTCTCCCACCACCACCACAATAAAAATAACAGCTTCCAAAACTTTTGCTCCAGAGAATTCTCACCGGCAGTTTGTTGGGAAACTTGCTGCGGATATCATCAACTTCACTTTTCCTTAGAGCTGGGAAGAAGGGAGTAAAAAAAAAATGAAATTTACAAGAGGTCAGAAAAAAAAAGTTTATAGAAAAATTCTGAAATTTACAAATCCGAAATGTTAACAAAAAAAGTTTGTCGAGTTTTAGAACTTGGTAAAACTTTTACGAAATGACGAAAAAAGTTGCAGAAAGTTCTGAAACAAATTCTGAAATTAACAGATGCAATTTACAACCGGAGGATGGACGCCTCACCCAGGCTGCGCCGCTCCTTGAAGGGTTTGTGCTCGGGGGGTGTCATGGCTGGGCTACTCGTGAATCTTGACTGTCCTGAACCGGCTTCAACTCCTGGCCTCCCCACTACCAAAGCTGGAGCCGGCGGCCTCTCTTCATAAAATGGTCCGTTTGGGCTCGACCTGATCCAGCTGGCCGCGATTGGCTCGTGTCTCACCTGACTGACCAGTCACCTCGGCCTCCAAGTTAAAGCTGTTAACCCGTTTCGAGAATGGCCAGTGTTGATTTAAGCAGGTCAACTCGAGGGGTTTTCCTCAAATCTGTGAAACAGATGCTCAGTAATTAAACAGAGAGGGTCTGGTTCTGGGCCCCACCCTACACTGCAAACACTATCATAGGATGGTATAGCACAGAAGGAGGCCATTCAGCCCATCGTCCTCTTTGAAAGAACTCTGCAATTAGTCCCACTCCCCCCAGCTCTTTCCCCATGGCCCTTGCAATTTTTTTCACCCCCGCCAGTATTTATCAAATTCCCTTTTGAAAATTACTATTAAATCTGCTCCCTCCGCCCTTTCGGGCAGCGCGTTCCATCCAGATCACAACAACTCGCTGCATAAAAAGAAATCCGCAAAATATGAAGGGCGCGCCCGGTGTGGGTCCCGAGCCCCACACAGAGCAGGCAAGGGCCCAGGCTCCATCCCCGGCCTGTGCTGAGTGAGCTGTTCTCACCCTGGGCTGTGGCTGGGGAGCTCCAGTTGGCCTCAGTATCCCCAGGACAGGGAGGGGCACCGATCGCAGCACCTTCCACCATAGCACCAAGGCTGACAGCTAACTCAACACGGACCGGGGATGTAACCTGGGCCTGTTTTAATGGACCAATAGGGGTGACACTGAGTTCCCCAGTGTCTCAGCAACAACGTGCATTTATATAGCGCCTTTTAACGTAGTAAAACGTCCCAAGGCGCTTCACAGGAGCGATTATCGAACAAAATTCAACTCCGAGCCACATAAGGAGATATTAGGACAGGTGACCAAAAGCTTGGTCAAAGAGGTCAGTTTTAAGGAGCGTCTTAAAAGGAGGAGAGAGAGGCGGAGAGGTTTAGGGAGGGAATTCCAGAGCTCAGGACCCAGGCGGCTGAAGGCACGGCCGCCAATGGTGGGGCGATGGAAATCGGGGGGATGCACAACAGGGCCAGAATTGGAGGAGTGCAGAGATCTCGGAGGGTTGTGGAGCTGGAGGAGATTGCAGAGATAGGGAGGGAGCGAGGGCCATGGAGGGATTTGAAAACAAGGATGAGAATTTTAAAATCGAGGCGTTGCCGGACCGGGAGCCAATGTAGGTTAGCGAGCACGGGGGGATGATGGGCAAACGGGACTCGGTGCGAGTTAGGACACGGGGCAGCAGAACAAAAGTGGCCCTTTAATGGCACCGCTATTATAATAAGTGAACAATTGGTCCAATTAAACAAACATGCTTAAATAGAGCCACACAAGACTGGAAGTAACCTTAACAACGACAATATTATTGTTAGTGTTGATAAGACACTCTGTACCCAGGAGGGAAAAAGGGTTAGAACCTGGGACCTTTCTAGTCTGTGTGCTTTTGTATCGTAGCTCGTGGTTGCACGGCGCCATTAGGCCATGAAGGAGGCCGATTGTGCGACTGAGTCCAGAATATCAGAGACAGTACAAACATTTACCCTCATTGAAAGCCAGTGAGGTGAACAGCGCAGTTCGTGAAGGCTCCACAAGGTGGCGGTCCATTGCAGTACTGGGAGTTTATCCCGAAATAAGAATTAGGAGCAGGAGTAGACTATTCGGCCCCTCGAGCCTGCTCCGCCATTCAACAAGATTATGGCTGATCTTCGACCTCATCTCCACTTTCCTGCCCGATTCCCACATCCCTCGATTCCCCGAGAGTCCAAAAATCGATCGATCTCAGCCTTGAATATATTCAACGACTGAGCCTCCACAGCCCTCTGGGGTAAAGAATTCCAAAGATTCACCACCCTCTGTGTGAAGAAATTCCTCCTCATCTCAGTCTTAAATGGCCGACCCCTTATTCTGAGACTGTGACCCGTGGTTCTAGACTCTCCAGCCAGGGGGAAACAACCTCTCAGCATCTACCCTGTCAATCCCCCCTCAGAATCTTATATGTTTCAATGAGATCACCTCTCATTCTTCTAAACTCCAGAGAGTATCGGCCCAATCTACTCAAACTAATCTCGTTTCCCTGCTGAATCATCTCACTCCCTTTCCTCAGCCACAGTTCCGGCCACTGTCCTACCTCAAGGAGGCAGTGCAGGAAAGGGCAAGTGAGCTGAAGGTAACTGCGCTCCGAGAGGTTGAAGAGTCTGCCATTCTGGAGACGAGAAGCTCAGGGGAGAATTTAGAAAGAACAGGCCTGCATTTATATAGCGCCTTTCACCCAAAGCGCTTTACAGCCAATTAAGTATTTCTTTGAAGTGTAGTCACTGTTGTAATGTGGGAAACGCGGCAGCCAATTTGCGCACAGCAAGCTCCCACAAACAGCATTGTGATAATGACCAGATCATCTGTTTTTAGTGATTTTGGTTGAGGGATAAATATTGGCCCCAGGACACCGGGGGAGAACTCCCCCTGCTCTTCTTCCAATAGTGGCCATGGGATGTTTTATGTCCAATATTTATCCCTCAAACAACATCTAAAAAACAGATGATCTGGTCATTATCACATTGCTGTTTGTGGGAGCTTGCTGTGCGCAAATTGGCTACTGCGTTTCCCACATTACAACAGTGACTACATTTCAAAAAAAGTACTTCATTGGCAGTGAAGCGCTTTGGGACGTCTGGTGGACGTGAAAGGCGCCGGAGAAATGCAAGTCTTTTCTACCTGAGGGGGCTGACGGAATCTCGGTTCAACGTCTCATCCGAAAGACGGCACCTCCGACAGTGTAGCGCTCCCTCAGTACTGCCCCTCCGACAGTGCGGCGCTCCCTCAGTACTGCCACTCCGACAGTGCGGCGCTCCCTCAGTACCGCCCCTCCGACAGTGCGGCGCTCCCTCAGTACCGCCCCTCCGACAGTGCGGCGCTCCCTCAGTACTGCCCCTCCGACAGTGCGCTGCTCGCTCAGTACTGCCCCTCCGACAGTGCGGCGCTCCCTTAGTACTGCCCCTCCGACAGTGCGCCGCTCCCTCAGTACCGCCCCTCCGACAGTGCGGCGCTCCCTCAGTACCGCCCCTCCGACAGTGCGGCGCTCCCTCAGTACCGCCCCTCCGACAGTGCGGCGCTCCCTCAGTACCGCCCCTCCGACAGTGCGGCGCTCCCTCAGTACCGCCCCTCCAACAGTGCGGCGCTCCCTCAGTACTGCCCCTCCGACAGAGCGGCGCTCCCTCAGTACTGCCCCTCCGACAGTGCGGCGCCCCCTCAGTACCGCCCCTCCGACAGTGCGGCGCTCCCTCAGTACCGCCCCTCCGACAGAGCGGCGCTCCCTCAGTACCGCCCCTCCGATAGTGCGGCGCTCCCTGAATACTGCACCGGGAGTGTCGGGCTGGATGATGTGCGCAAGTCTCTGGAGTAGGGCTCGAACCCACGACCTTCGGACTCAGAGGTGGGCTCGGTGCTTTGTTTAAAACGCAACGTCAGGAAACATAATTGACAAGATTTGCACATCCATTTCTAGTGAGCCACAGTTTCATCAGCTTGAGTTTGTCAAAGGTTGATAAGAAGATCATTATTTTTGTTCCTTTTCTCTCTCCATATTGGCATGAGACTGTTGCATTTTTTGATCTTGTCTATTTTTTGTCTTCTTTCGGTTAATTACATTGTCATTGTTTTAATGCAATTAAGCGGTAAACGACTTTAACATAGAGAAAGATCTCAAGGCGTTTCACAGAGTTGTAATTAGACAAAGGTGGAGGCAGAGGAAAAGAAGGTGATACTAGGAGCTGCAATTGAAGAGGTGGGCTCCAGGAGGTGGAGGGGCTTAGGGAGGGAATTCCAGAGTGTGGGGCCCAGGCAACTGAGGCACGGCCACCAATAAAAAGACTCGCATTTCTCCAGCGCCTTTCACCACCTCAGGACGTCCCAAAGCGCTTTACAGCCAATGAAGTACTTTTTGAAGTGTGGTCACTGTTGTAATGTAGGAAACGCAGCAACCAATTTGCGCACAGCAAGCTCCCACAAACAGCAATGTGATAATGACCAGATCATCTGTTTTAGTGATGTTGGTTGACGGATAAATATTGGCACCAGGACACCGGGGAGAACTCCCCTGCTCTTCTTCGAAATAGTGGCCGTGGGATCTTTTACATCCACCTGAGAGAGCAGACGGGGCCTCGGTTTAACGTCTCATCCAAAAGACGACACCTCCGACAGTGCGGCGCTCCCTCAGTACCACCCCTCCGACAGTGCGGCGCTCTCTCAGTACCGCCCCTCCGACAGTGCGGCGCTCCCTCAGTACAGCCCCTCCGACAGTGCAGCGCTCCCTCAGTACTGCCCCTCCGACAGTGCGGCGCTCCCTCAGCACTGCCCCTCCGACAGTGCGGCGCTCTCTCAGTACTGCCCCTCCGACAGTGCGGCGCTCCCTCAGTACAGCCCCTCCGACAGTGCGGCGCTCCCTCAGTACTGCCCCTCCCACAGTGCGGCGCTCCCTCAGTACTGCCCCTCCGACAGTGCGGCGCTCCCTCAGCACTGCCCCTCCGACAGTTCGGCGCTCCCTCAGTACTGCCCCTCCGACAGTGAGGCGCTCCCTCAGTACTGCCCCTCCGACAGTGCGGCGCTCCCTCAGTACCGCCCCTCCGACAGTGCGGCGCTCCCTCAGCACTGCCCCTCCGACAGTGCGGCGCTCCCTCAGTACTGCTCCTCTGACAGTGCGTCGCTCCCTCAGTACTGCCCCTCTGACAGTGCGGCGCTCCCTCAGTACTGCCCCTCCGACAGTGCAGCGCTCCCTCAGTACTGCTCCTCCGACAGTGCAGCACTCCCTCAGTACTGCCCCTCCGACAGTGCGGCGCTCCCTCAGTACCGCCCCTCCGACAGTGCGGCGTTCCCTCAGTACTGCCCCTCCAACAGTGCGGCGCTCCCTCAGTACTGACCCTCCGACAGTGCGGCGCTCCCTCAGTACCGCCCCTCCGACAGTGCGGCGCTCCTTCGGTACTGGCACTGGGAGTGTCCGCCTAGATTTAGTGCTCAAGTCTCTGGAGTGGGACTGTGAACCCACAACCTTCTGACTCAGAGGCAAGAGAGAGAGTGCTACCCACTGAGACACGGAAACACGAATAGTGGGGCAAAGGGGAGGATGACGGGGATGCAGAAGAGGCCGGAGTCGGAAGGATGGAGAGATTGGCGGAGGGCGTTACAGAGATAGGGAGGGGCGAAGCCATTGGGGGGATTTAAACAGAAAGGGGTTTCTTTAAAGTGCAGTCCTAGACTAGATCTCCAGTCAACACTTGAAGTAGCCGATCTCAGCCAGAGCTGGGGTTGGGATAGATGAGCCTGGATTCCCACTTGCTAGCCAGCAACCCCTCCCCTCGCTGGGGAGGCCCTTGAGCGTGATGGCCCTACCGGTCAAATAACCTCTCAGCTCACAGACTCTGGGGTCACACAGGAAGAGTCGCCACTTAGTGAGGTGCCATCAGTGCCTGTGGGATGGCACCCCTGGCCGGGGGCGGGGGGCAGGGGGGGTGTGGAGAGAGGGGAGCGGTGGCACACCAGGCCCACCCAGCCAATGGCTAGCTCCCGCTGTTAACCTTTAACCTCCTCACCGTAGGATGGTGGAATTTGCGAGCTCATTCCTCAGGCACCATTTTGACTGTTACCATGGCAGCTGAAACATGTTTCGAGACAGTAGACACTGCGGTGGGGGTGGGGGGTTAGAAGGTTGCAAGATCCCCGGTTGTTTTATCAACAAGCTCACCTGATGTGCAGTTAAGTTGCCTCCTTATCAGCCTGGGCCTGTGGAGCCTCAGCACTGTTCAGAGCTGGGAAACCTTGGGCTGACTTTCCCCCCTTCCCCCCCGCCCCCGAGCCCAGGGAAAGCCGCTAACCCTCCATCCTGCTTCAGCTCAGACCTGGGATCTTCCCCTATGCTGCAGGTCAGTCTCGCTCCTCAGTTTCCACCCAACCTTCCGTCCTGACCCCCACAGACCGAACCCCACCCCGCCTTCCTTTCTCTAAGTGCGTGTGTTCTACCTGAAATTATACTGCCAGTAACTTGACCAATGTGGTACCCACAGTCAGATCATGAGATTTTTTTAAATATTAAAGATGGTGGCAGATTCAGGAGAAATTCACTCCACAGCACCACCTAGTGGCCAGAGCTCGCAACTACACTGTGACCGTTGACATAGCAAAATTGAATGGGAAATGTTGACGTAGTCATTTACAACGGGAGACATCGCCAGAAAATCGTGAACAAAAAGCGTGAGAACAGTAAGTAAGTTTTGTGGACAGGAAGACTTTTAATAATATATAGATGTGTTTTGCAAGCATAAAATCTCAGGAATCTGGACTCTATCCCTCTCCCTGGCAACTGTCTGAGGCCGAACCAGACTGTTCGCAACCTTGGCATCATATTTGACCCCGAGATGAGCTTTGGACCACATATCCACACCATAACTAAGACCACCTACTTCCACCTCCGTAGCATTACCCGACTCCGCCCCTGCCTCAGCTCATCTTCTGCTGAAACCCTCTAGACTTGACTATTCACGCTCTCCTGGCTGACCTCCCACATTCCACCCTACGTAAACTTGAGCTCATCCAAAACTCGGCTGCCCCGTGTCCTAACTCGCACCAAGTCCCGTTCACCCATCACCCCCTGTGCTCGCTGACCTACATTGGCTCGGTTAAGCAACGCCTCGATTTTAAAATTCTCATCCTTGTTTTCAAATCGCTCCATGGCCCTCGCCCCTTCCTATCTCTGTAATCTCCTTCAGCCCCACAAACCTCCGAGATCTCTGCGCTCCTCTAATTATGCCCTCTTGCGCATCCCCCGATTTTAATCGCTCAACCATTGGCGGCCGTGTCTTCAGCCGCCTGGGCCCTAAGCTCTGGAATTCCCTCCCTAAACCTCTCCGCCTCTCTCTCCTCCTTTAAGACGCTCCTTAAATCCTCTCTCTTTGACCAAGCTTTTGGCCATCTGTCCTAATATCTCCTTATGTGGCTCGGTGTCAAATTTTGTTTGATAATCGCTCCTGTGAAGCGCCTTGGGACGTTTTACTACGTTAAAGGTGCTGTATAAATACAAGATGCTGTTGTTAAATCTACTTCAACATTGGTTTGTGACATTGAATTTCATATTCTAACTACCAGACGAGCCCTCTGACAATGCAGCACTCCCTCAGTACTGCACTGCGGTGTGTTAGCCTGGATTACGCGCTCAAGTCTCTGGAATGGAATATGGGATAGGAACATAGGAACTGGAGGAGGCCATTCAGCCCCTCCACCCTGTTCTGCCATTCAATCAGATCTGTATCTTAACTCCCTCTAATCCGTGCTGTCCCACAGATTGGGTGCTAGAGGGCAGTCGGTGTGGTGGAACCTGTACCCCAGCGAGAGCTACAGCGCCCTCAGGGGCAAAAAAAACTAATTTAAAAAAAACCCTTGATCCTCACACAGGATAATTGCTTCTCAACTTCTCCTGCATCGCCCGGGGACAATACTTTAAACTTACTTCAAACAATGAGCTCTTCTCTTCAAGGAGAAGATATGTTTTTGTTGTGTGTCTGTGTGTGTGTGTCTGTGTGCCAGGGATAATAATGAGATCATTTGAAAAGTCTCCCACCAGCCAATTGCAAGATTCCTGCTCTCAGGAATCAAAGGGCTGCCAGGCCACGCCTCCCTCGGGGCGCCACGTGACCGGCCCAGCCTATCGGCAGCTGCCTGCCTGTTACATTGTGTCGATTTCTCAGTGAAACCGACTCGATACATTTCAGAAGAGTTACATTGTGTCGATTTCTCAGTGGAAACGTACTAGATACATTTCAGAAGAGTTACATTGTGTCGATTTCTCAGTGGAAACTGACTGGATACATTTCAGAAGAGTTACATTGTGTCGATTTCTCAGTGGAAACTGATTGGATACATTTCAGAGGAGTTACATTGTGTCCAGATCCTTGTTACTTTCCCTGGAGAGGGGGGTGGGGGGAAAGGAGAGGTGAGAGGAGAACCCCCGGGGCTCACCATGGCTCGGAAGGCGGGTGCAAGCGCCCCCAACCCCGGGCTCGACAGGAACCGGATCGGGGAGAGGTTGGAAGCCAGCTTGGCCGGGCTGCAGGAACTTCGGCTGCTCCGGGAGAGGCAGGAAGAGACGGTGCGGCGGGTGCTGGCGGGGCAGCAGGAGCAGGAGCAGGAGGAGGAGGAGGATGCAGCCGGCAGCGATGGACAGAAGATCCCGGGTGGTCTCCAGCCCGTGGGAGGAGCCGGCAGCGAGCAGGTAGGAGAGGGGCCGAGGGGACCCCGGGATGGATTGGATAGGATCAGACTGGGATGTAATGGATGGGATCAGACTGGGATGGATTGGATGGGATCAGACTGGGATGTAATGGACGGGATCAGACTGGGATGGATTGGATGGGATCAGCCTGGGATGTAATGGATGGGATCAGACTGGGATGGATTGGATGGGATCAGACTGGGATGGATTGGATGGGATCAGACTGGGATGGATTGGATGGGATCAGACTGGGATGTAATGGATGGGATCAGACTGGGATGGATTGGATGGGATCAGACTGGGATGGATTGGATGGGATCAGACTGGGATGGATTGGATGGGATCAGCCTGGGATGGATTGGATGGGATCAGACTGGGATGGATTGGATGGGATTAGACTGGGATGTAATGGATGGGATCAGACTGGGATGTAATGGATGGGATCAGACTGGGATGGATTGGATGGGATCAGACTGGGATGGATTGGATGGGATCAGACTGGGATGGATTGGATGGGATCAATCTGGGATGGATTGGATGGGATCAGACTGGGATGCAATGGATGGGATCAGACTGGGATGGATTGGATGGGATCAGACTGGGATGGATTGGATGGGATCAATCTGGGATGGATTGGATGGGATCAGACTGGGATGGATTGGATGGGATCAATCTGGGATGGATTGGATGGGATCAGACTGGGATGCAATGGATGGGATCAGACTGGGATGCAATGGATGGGATCAGACTGGGATGCAATGGATGGGATCAATCTGGGATGGATTGGATGGGATCAGACTGGGATGCAATAGATGGGATCAGACTGGGATGGATTGGATGGGATCAGACTGGGATGGATTGGATGGGATCAGACTGGGATGGATTGGATGGGATCAGACTGGGATGCAATGGATGGGATCAATCTGGGATGGATTGGATGGGATCAGACTGGGATGCAATGGATGGGATCAGACTGGGATGGATTGGATGGGATCAGACTGGGATGGATTGGATGGGATCAGACTGGGATGCAATGGATGGGATCAATCTGGGATGGATTGGATGGGATCAATCTGGGATGCAATGGATGGGATCAATCTGGGATGGATTGGATGGGATCAGACTGGGATGGATTGGATGGGATCAATCTGGGATGGATTGGATGGGATCAGACTGGGATGGATTGGATGGGATCAATCTGGGATGGATTGGATGGGATCAGACTGGGATGCAATGGATGGGATCAGACTGGGATGCAATGGATGGGATCAGACTGGGATGCAATGGATGGGATCAATCTGGGATGGATTGGATGGGATCAGACTGGGATGCAATAGATGGGATCAGACTGGGATGGATTGGATGGGATCAGACTGGGATGGATTGGATGGGATCAGACTGGGATGGATTGGATGGGATCAGACTGGGATGCAATGGATGGGATCAATCTGGGATGGATTGGATGGGATCAGACTGGGATGCAATGGATGGGATCAGACTGGGATGGATTGGATGGGATCAGACTGGGATGGATTGGATGGGATCAGACTGGGATGGATTGGATGGGATCAGACTGGGATGCAATGGATGGGATCAATCTGGGATGGATTGGATGGGATCAATCTGGGATGCAATGGATGGGATCAATCTGGGATGGATTGGATGGGATGTAAAGCTCCCCCTAAACTACCTCAACCAAGTGCCTCTGGTCCAACCTCTGGAGTAAAGGTGGGTGAATGGAGTTGAGAGTGCAGATCAGCCATTGAATGGCAGAACAGGCTCAAGGGGCTGAATGGCCTCCTCCTGTTCCTCCTGCAGCCAGTGACAGACCTTTGAGACTGGCCAGTCTGAGCTGGGTTTGATCCCAGGGCTCAGAGATGAAAGGGCTGATTCTAACCCAGTACCCCAACCACGGCTCTTGAGCTCAATATCCAATGCATCAGAGATTTTACAGAGCTCGCCTCTGAGTCAGAAGGTCATGGGTTCGAGCCCCAGTCCAGAGACTTGAGCCCATAATCCAGGCTGACACTTCCAGTGCCAGTACTGAGGGAGCACTGCACTGTCGGAGGTGCCGTCTTTCAGATGCGACGTTAAACTGAGGCCCCGTCTGCCCTCTCGGGTGGATGTTAAAGATCCCGCGGCACCGCCAAAACATAGATTAACTAGTCACGCGCCTCATTGAGGGATCTTGCTGTGCACAAGATGGCTGGCGTGTCCGCCCACAGTTCAAAGTAATTGGCGTTTTACCGGGATAGTAAAGATAATCCCAGAAAATATACATCTGGGGCAACGGGACATGGTGGGTGGGTGCAAGGGAAAGTTCGCAACAGATGCCAGGAAGTGCTCCTCTACACAGGGGTTCTGGGAGACCCGGTCTCCGTGTGCCGCCTCCACTGGTCGATCAGCCCCTTTTATTCCAGAGGGAGGCTTTTAGGTCCAGTCTTTCCCAGGCCTCCTAGTCTGCTGTCAGGATCAGGGAGCCGGATTTAGCAAGGGAGACGGTCTCCCGGAACCCCGACTGGCCAAGCGGGTTGCAGATGTTGATTCAACAGCCGGAAGGGGGCTGGCCAGGAAGGCTGGTGGAGGCCAGGGCACGCGGGGCCCCTTTAAGACCCAGCTGCACAGCGTACTGGGGGAGACAAGAGAACAGGGTGCGGGGCCCCTTTAAGACCCAGCTGCACAGCGCGCTGGGGGGAGGCAAGAGGACAGGGTGCGGGGCCCCTTTAAGACCCAGCTGCACAGAGCGCTGGGGGAAGACAGGAAGCCAAGGTGCGGGGCCCCTTTAAGACCCAGCTGCACAGGGCGCTGGGGGAGACAGGAAGAGGCACAATAGACTGAAGAGCATCCTTCATCGAAAGCAACCTTGCGGCGGGTCTCACACACACACACTGTCGGCCAATCTTTGCCTTTTCAAATGCTGATTAGACTCCGTGCCTCTGTGTTTTGATTCTATGGCCCTGGTTGGATAGTTAAGCTGCCTGGAAACTGTCCTGGAGAGCGTTTGAATGGGGGCTACTTTGCACCTTGGCTCCCTTTTGAAAATGTGGCACTCGGCATCATTTAAAGCGGGGGGTTGTCCTGTGCCCTCTGCGATAGTCTGTGTCGAGCAGGGCTCCGTCATTGAGGGGTTGTTGGGGAGCTGGGGTGGGGCGGGGGGAGGTTGCTTTGACACTGAGACACTCCGCACGGGCTCACGTGCGTTCCGTTCTGGGCACCGCACCCCGCGAGGGATATGTTGGCTTTGGAGGGGTGCGGCGCGGATTCACCAGAATGATACCGGGGGCTTAAAGGGGTTAAATTGTGAGCACAGACTGGGCTTGTATTCCCTCGGGTTTAGAAGATTAAGGGGTGATCCAGTCAAGGTGTTTAAGATGATTAAAGGAGTCGATAGGGTAAAGAGAGAGAGAAACTATTTACTCTGGTGGGGGGAGTCCAGAACAAGGGGGCACAATCTTAAAATTAGAGCCAGGCCGTTCAGGGGTGATGGGCAACACGGTGGCATAGTGGTTAGCACTGTTGCCTCACAGCGCCAGGGACCCGGGTTCGAATCCGGCCACGGGTGTCTGTCTGTGTGGAGTTTGCACATTCTCCCCGTGTTTGCGTGGGTTTCCTCCGGGTGCTCCGGTTTCCTCCCACAGTCCAAAGATGTGCGGGTTAGGTTGATTTGGCTATGATAAATTGACCCTTAGTGTTAGGGGGATTAAATACGTGGGGTTACGGGGATAGGGTGGGATATGTGTCGGTGCAGGCTCGATGGGCCGAAATGGCCTCTATCTGCACTGTGGGGATTCTGTGAAATGTCAGGAAGCACTTCTTCACACAAATTGTTGGTGGAAATCTGGAACTCTCTCCCCCCAAAAACTGTGGATGCTGGGGGTCAATTGGAGCTTTCACGACTGAGATGGATAGATTTTTGTTGGGTAAGGGTATTGAGGGATACGGAGCAAAGGCAGGTAAATGGGATCGGGTAACGGATCAGCTATGATCTGACTGAATGAGGGGAGCAGGCTCGAGGGGCTGATTTACCTCCTCCTGTCCCTATCAGAGGCAGAGCTACCCCTGCATTCAAAGAGCAAGTGAGAGGAGCACTGGTTAATTCCCGCGACAGCGTGATTGTAAGTTGGAGTTACAGGGTCAGTCCTTCCTGGGGCCAGCCCCTGGGACATGCCTTTAATGAGACGTGGCTTCACACTGTGTCTCCCAACCTCAGTAAAGTGCGGTATTTTCGTGCTGCGTCCGTTTGAACCTAGTGTCAGATTGGCACAGTGGGTAGCTCTTTCTCGCCTCTGAGTCAGAAGGTCGTGGGTTCGAGTCCCACTCCAGAGACTTGAGCACAAAAATCCAGGTCGACGCTCCCAGTGAAAAAAATTGCATTTCGATAGCACCTTTCACATCCTCAGGATGTCCCAAAGCACTTTACAGCCAATGAAGTACTTTTGAAGTGTAGTCACTGTTGTAATGTGGGAAACGCGGCAGCCAATTTGCGCACAGCAAGCTCCCACAAACAGCACTTGGATAATGACCGGATAATCTGTTGTAGTGATGTTGATTGAGGGATAAATATTGGCCCTACGACAACGGGGAGAACTCCCCCTGCTCTTCTTCAAAATATTGCTGTGGGATCTTTTACGTCCACCCGAGAGGGTAGACAGGGCCTCAGGTTTAATGTCTCATCTAAATGACGGCACCTCCGACAGTGCGGCGCTCCCTCAGTACCGTCCCTCCGACAGTGCAGCGCTCCCTCAGTACCGTCCCTCCGACAGTGCGGCACTCCCTCAGTACTGCCCCTCCGACAGTGCGGCGCTCCCTCAGTACTGCCCCTCCGACAGTGCGGTGCTCCCTCAGTACTGCCCCTCCGACAGTGCGGTGCTCCCTCAGTACTGCCCCTCCGACAATGCGGCGCTCCCTCAGTACCGCCGCTCCGACAGTGCGGTGCTCCCTCAGTACTGCCCCTCCGACAGTGCGGCGCTCCCTCAGTACCGCCCCTCCGACAGTGCGGCGATCCCTCAGTACTGCCCCTCCAACAGTGCGGCGCTCCCTCAGTACTGCCCCTCCGACAGTGCAGCGCTCCCTCAGTACTGCCCCTCTGACAGTGCGGTGCTCCCTCAGTACTGCCCCTCCGACAGTGCGGCGCTCCCTCAGTACCGCCCCTCCTACAGTGCGGCGCTCCCTCAGTACTGCCCCTCCGACAGTGCGGCGCTCCCTCAGTACCGCCCCTCCGACAGTGCGGTGCTCCCTCAGTACTGCCCCTCCAACAGTGCGGCGCTCCCTCAGTACCGCCACTCCAACAGTGCGGCGCACCCTCAGTACTGCCCCTCCGACAGTGCGGCGCTCCTTCAGTACTGCTCCTTCGACAGTGCGGCGCTCCCTCAGTACTGCCCCTCCGACAGTATAGCACTCCCTCAGTACTGCCCCTCCGACAGTGCGGCGCTCCCTCAGTACTGCCCCTCCGACAGTGCGGCGCTCCCTCAGTACTGCCCCTCCGACAGTGCGGCACTCCCTCAGTATTGCAATTCCGACAGTGCGGCGCTCCCTCAGTACCGCCCCTCCGACAGTGCTGCGCTCCCTCAGTACTGCCCCTCCGACAGCACGGCGCTCCCTCAGTACTGCAATTCCGACAGTGCAGCGCTCCCTCAGTACTGCCCCTCCGACAGTGCGGCGCTCCCTCAGTACTGATCCTCTGACAGTGGATGAGCGCCCCACCAGGTGTGGTGATGTGCGGGGTGGGAGGGATGTCATGCAGACTGGGCAGGTTCCAGGTTCGATTGCTGTGCTGGGTGGGCTGATCATAATTGGGGCACGAAGGTAAGGTGCTGTGGTTGTCCTCACGTCCTGAGTTGGATATATATTACTGTTCCTTCATCGTCGCTGGATCAAAATCCTGGAACTCCCTCCCTAACAGCACTGTGGGAGTACCTTCTCTTCTTAGGCAGTCCCTCGGAACCGAGGATGACTTGCTTCCACACTAAAAATGAGTTCTCAGGTGACTGATGAGTCCAATGTGGGACCTACAGTCTCTGTCACAGGTGGGGCAGACGGTGGTTGAAGGGGCGGGTGGGTGGGGTGCTTGGGTTGACGTGCGCTCCTTCTGCTGTTTGCGCTTGACTTCCGCTTGCTACCAGCGAAGAGACTCGAGGTGTTCGGCGCCTTCCCGGATGCTTCTCCTCCACTTTGTGCGGTCTTGAGCCTGGGATTCCCAGGTGTCGGTGGGGATGTTACACTTTTTCAAGGAGGCTTTGAGGGTGTCCTTGAAGCGTTTCCTCTGCCCACCTGGGGCTCTCTTGCTGTGTCGGAGCTCCGAGTAGAGTGCTTGTTTTGGGAGTCTCGTATCGGGCATGCGGACGATGTGACCCGTCCATCGGAGCTGATCGAGCGTGGTCAAAGCTTCGATGCTGGGGATGTTGGCCTGAGCAAGAACACTGACGTTGGTGCACCTATCCTGCCAATGGATTTGCAGGATCTAGCGGTGTACCTTCACCACACGGACTGCAGCGGTTCAAGAAAAAGAGACCTTGGTTAGACCATACTTGGAGTACTGTGCTCAATTCTGGTCTCCATATTATAAAAAAGATATTGAGGCACTGGTGGAGGTGCAAAAAAGATTTACAAGGATGATAAGAACATAAGAAATAGGAGCTGGAGTAGGTCATTCGGCCCCTCGAGCCTGCTCCGCCATTCAATAAGATCATGGCTGATCTTCTACCTCATCTCCACTTTCCTGCACTATCCCCATATCCCTTGATTCCCTTAATATTCAAAAATGTATCGATCTCTGTCTTGAATATACTCAACGACTGAGCCTCCACAGCTCTCTGGGGTAGAGAATTCCAAAGATTCACCACCCTCTGAGTGAAGTAATTTCTCCTCATCTCAGTCCTAAATGGCCGACCCCTTATTCTGAGACTGTGACCCCTGGTTCTAGACTCCCCAGCCAGGGGAAACATCCTCCCTGCATCTACCCTGTCAAGCCCTGTAAGAATTTTGTATGTTTCAATGAGATCACCTCTCATTCTTCTGAACTCTAGAGAATATAGGCCTAGTCTACTCAATCTCTCCTCATAGGACAATCCCCCCATCCCTGGAACCAGTCTGGTGAACCTTCGTTGCACTCCCTCTATGGCAAGTATATCCTTCCTTAGGCAAGGAGACCAAAACTGTACACAATACTCCAGGTGTGGTCTCACCAGGGCCCGGTATAATTGCAGTAAGACGTCTTTACTCTTATACTCAAATCCTCTTGTAATAAAGGCCAACATACCATTTGCTTTCCTAATTGCTTGCTGTACCTGCATGTTAGCTTTCAGTGATTCGTGTACAAGGACACCCAGGTCCCTCTGAACACCAACATTTCCCAATCTCTCACCATTCAAAGTGGATAACTTCACATTTCTCCACATTATATTCCATTTGCCATGTTCTTGCCCACTCACTTAGCCTGTCTATATCCCCTTGAAGCCTCCTTTGCATCCTCCTCACAACTTACATTCCCACCCAGCTTTGTATCACCAGTAAACTTGGATATATTACATTTGCTCCCCTCATCCAAATCATTGATGTAGATTGTGAATAGCTGAGGCCCAAGCACTGATCCTTGCGGTACCCCACTAGTTATAGCCTGCCAACCCGAAAATGGCCCGTTTATTCCTACTCTCTGTTTTCTGTTCATTAATCAATCCTCAATCCATGCTAGTATATTACCCCCAATCCCATGAGCCCTAATTTTGTTTAATAACCTCTAGTGTGGCAAATGCCTTCTGAAAATCCAAATACACCACATCCACTGGTTCCCCCTTATCTATTCTGCTAGTTACAACTTTAAAAAACTCTTAACAGATTGGTCAAACACGATTTCCCTTTCATAAATCCGTGTTGACTCTGCCCAATCCTATTATTATTTTCTAAGTGCCCTGTTACCACGTCCTTAATAATAGATTCTAGCATTTTCCCTGCTACTGATGTCAGGCTAACTGGTCTGTAGTTCCTTGTTTTTCCTCCCTCCTTTCTTAAATAGTGGGGTTACATTTGCTACCTTCTAATCCACGGGAACCGTTCTAGAATCTATGGAATTTTGGAAAATGACAACCAATGCATCCACTATCTCTATAGCCACCTCTTTCAAAACTCTAGGATGTAGGCCATCAGGTCCAGGGGATTTATCGGCTTTCAGTCCCATTAATTTCTCCAGTACTTTTTTTTACTAATACTAATTTCTTTCAGTTCCTCATTCTCGCTACAGCCTTGGATCACCACTATTTCCGGGAAGTTTTTGCATCTTCTTCCGTGAGGACAGACACAAAGTATTTGTTTAATTTCTCTGCCATTTCCTTATTCCCCATTATAATTTCTCCTGTCTCAGCCTGTAAGGGACCCACATTTACTTTCACTAATGTTTTCCTTTTTACTTACCTATAGAAGCTTTTACAGTCTGTTTTTATGTCTTTCACTAGTTTACTCTCATATTCTATTTTCCCTTTCTTTATCAATTTCTTGGTCCTCCTTTGCTGAATTCTAAAATCCTCCCAATCCTCAGGCTTACTACTCTTTTTGGCAACATTATAAGCCTCTTCATTTGATCTAATACTATCTTTAATTTCTCTCGTTAGCCACTGTTGGACCACTTTTCCTGTGGGGTTTTTGTGTCTTAAAGGAATATATATTTGTTGTAAATTATGTATTAATTCTTTAAATGCTAGCCATTGCTTGTCTACTATCATACCTTTTAATGTAGTTTCCCAATCTACCGTAGTCAACTCACCCCTCATACCTGCGTAGTTTGCTTTGTTTAGATTTAAGACCCTAGTTTCAGATTTAACTAAATCACTTTCAAACTCAAAATAAAATTCTATCATATTGTGGTCACTCTTCCCTAAAGGCCCCTTTAGTACAAGGTTATTAATTAACCCTTTCTCGTTGCACAATACTAGATCTAAAATAGCCTGTTGGCTAGTTGATTCCTCAACATACTGATCTAGAAAACTATCTTGCATACATTCCATGAATTCGTCCTCCACACTATTACTGCAAATTTGGTTTGCCCAGTCTATATGTAGATTAAAGTCCCCCATGATTACAGTATTACCCTTGTTACATGCGCCTCTAATTTCCTGATTTACACTCTGCCCTACATTACAACTACTGTTTGGGGGCCTATAAACAACTCCCACCAATGTTTTCTGCCACTTGCTGTTTCTTAGCTCCACCCAAACTGATTCTACTTCTTGATTTTCAGAGCTAAGATCCTTTCTCGCTACTGTCTTTATCCCATCCTTTATTATCAGGGCTACCCCTCCTCCTTTTCCATTTTGCCTATCTCTTCTCAAAGTTAAGTATCCTGGAATATTTAGTTCCCAACCTTGGCTACTTTGTAACCACGTTTCCGTTATGGTTATTAGATCAAACCTGTTCATTTCTATCTGCGCTATTAATTCATCTGTTTTGTTGTGACTGCTTCGCGCATTCAGATATAGTGCTTTTAGCTTTGACTTATTTCTATTTTTCCCTGATGTCACCTTAGTCACTGATGCCTTATTACCTTTGTTCCTCTCTCTGTCCCTTCCTGACCCACTCTGCTTATTTTTACCCAAAACTCTACTCTGCTCTAGAGCCTTGACATTTCTCTCGCTGCTTTTAAATTTACTCTTTCCTGAATCCTCCCACCCCCTCTTCATTAGTTTAAAGCCCTGTCTACTGCCCTAGTTATTCGGTTTGCCAGGACGCTGGTCCCAGCCCGGTTTAAATGGAGCCCTTCCCAACGGAACAGCTCCCTCTTTCCCCAGTACTGGTGCCAGTGCCCCATGAACTGAAACCCCTTCCTCCCACACCACTCTTTGAGCCACGCAATTAAACCTCTACTCTGTTTGTCCCTATGTCAATTTGCGCGTGGCTCAGGTAACAATCCAGAGATTATTACCTTTGAGGTTCTGCTTTTTAATTTGGATCCTAGCTCCTCAAAGTCCTTCAGCAGAATCTTATTCCTAGTTCTACCTATGTTGTTGGTTCCTACGTGGACCACGACAACTGGATCCTCCCACTCCCACTCCCAAGTTCTTCTCCAGCCGCGAGGAGATGTCTTTAACCCTGGCACCGGGCAGGCAACACAATCTTCGGAACTCTTGGTCACGGCTGCAGAGAACAGTATCTATCTCTCTGACTATACTGTCCCCTACCACAACTACATTCCCTTTCACACCCTCCACTTGAATGGCCTCCTGCACCATGGTCAGCTTGCTCATCCCTCATCCACACAGGCAGCAAGAACCTCATACCTGTTGGACAAGGGCAAAGGCTGAGGCACCTCCAGCACTGCACCTGGGGGCCCCTTACCTGCCTGAGTTGCAGTCACACCCTCCTGTCCCACTACCTAACCTAAGGGGTGTGACTGCCTCCTGGATCAAAGTGTCCAGGTAACTCTCCCCATTCCTGATGCCCCCCCCCCAATGTCTGCACTTCAGACTCCAGCTCAAAAACTCTGAGCTGAAGTTCCTCAAGATGCAGGCACTTGCTGCAAACGTGGTTGTCCAGGATCACAATGCTCTCCACAAACTCCCACATGCTGCAGTTGCGGCACACCACCTGCCCTGCCATCCCTATATGACCTTGTTTTATTTAATTACATTTAATTAAATTTGTAATTAGGTAACTTAGTTTACAGTGTAGTTTCTTGACTACTTACTTGATCCAGATTAAGTTAAGGGTACTGAAATTAACTATCTACCTGTAACACAAAGGACGACAAGTAGTTGAGGCAAAAAGCAGCAACTCCTTCCCCCTCTTCTCCGACTTCCCACTCTTTCCAAATTCCCAAATAAAACACACTGTTCAAGTCCACTCCGTTTAATCCCGCTCTGTGCAGACTGTGATGCCAGAACTGAGAGGTTCTACCCATCAGGAAAGATTGAACAGGCCGGGGCTCTTTTGTCTAGAAAAGAGAAGACTGAGGGGTGACCTGATCGAGGTCTTCAAGATTATGAAAGGGGTCCGATAGGGTAGGCGTAGAGAAGATGTTTCCACTTGTGGGGGAGACCAGAACGAGGGGCCATCAATATAAGATAGTCACTAATAAATCCGAGAAGTCGCACAACACCAGGTTATAGTCCAACAGTTTTATTTGAAATCACAAGCTTTCGGAGCGCTGCTCCTTCTTCACCTGACGAAGGAGCAGCGCTCCGAAAGCTTGTGATTTCAAATAAAGCTGTTGGACTATAACCTGGTGTTGTGCGACTTCTCACTTTTGTCCACCCCAGTCCAACACCGGCATCTCCACATCATGACTAATAAATCCAATAGGGAATTCAGGAGAAACTTCTTTACCCAGAGAGTGGTGAGAATGTGGAACTCGCTACCACAGGGAGTGGTTGAGGCGAAGAGCATCGATGCATTTAAGGGGAAGCTGGATAAACACATGAGGGAGAAAGGAATAGAAGGATATGGTGATGGGGTGAGATGAAGAGGGGTGGGAGGAGGCTGGTGTGGAGCATAAACACCGGCACGGAGCAGTCGGGCCGAATGGCCTGTTTCTGTGCTGTAAATACTGAGTAAAACCCACCGCCATCTTTTCAAGGGGCAATAAATGCTGGCCTTGCCAGCGACACCCACATCCCGAGGTTGAACACAAAAGAAAACTTCAGCAATCTCGCAGCAGGGCCCTCGGGCAGTGACTGCACGACTGAAGTGTGTACACAGGCTGCGGTTTCTCGCTCCCCCCATCCAGATTCCACAGCCTGGCTGTGTACAAGGAGAGCGGGGGGGGGGTAATTTTCTCTTAAGTATAGGCTGCAGAGTGACACTCCCATTGGGCCTTGATGGATGCTAATCCCTTAATTGTTCGCATGTCTGGCGTAGTCTAGTCAAAGGTTGAGCTGATCGCAGAATCTCAGCCTCCGAGCTATCTCGTGGGTGTAAATATGAATTAGGGTTCATGCTGCAATGCCCTAACAACTTAAGCCCTCCTTAAATATATATTATGAACACAACTCTCGTTCCCTTGGTGTCTCAGGTAAGAGGCAGCGTCTTTGCTTGTTGGCGGCACGCACCAGCATGATCCCATTAGGTGCCAGCTATGGCTCAGTAGCACTCTCTCTCTCTCTCGCCTCTGAGTCAGAAGGTCGTGGGTTTGAGCCCCACTCCAGCCATTCGAGCTCCAGACCGACACTCTCAATGCAGTGCTGAGGGAGCGCCGCACTGTCGGAGGGGCGGTACTGAGGGAGCGCCGCACTATCGGTAGGGCAGTACTGAGGGAACGCCGCACTGTCGGAGGGGCAGTACTGAGGGAGCGCCGCACTGTCGGAGGGGCAGTACTGAGGGAGCGCCGCACTGTCGGAGGGGCAGTGCTGAGGGAGCACCGCACTGTCGGAGGGGCAGTGCTGAGGGAGCGCTGCACTGTTGGAGGGGCGGTACTGTGGGAGCGCCGCACTGTTGGAGGGGCGGTACTGAGGGAGCGCCGCACTGTCGGAGGGGTGGTACTGAGGGAGCGCCGCACTTTCGGAGGGGCAGTACTGAGGGAGCGCCGCACTGTTGGAGGGGCAGTACTGAGAGAGTGCCGCACTGTCGGAGGGGGCAGTACTGAGGGAGCGCTGCATTGTCGGAGGTGCCGTCTTTCGGATGAGACATTAAACCGAGGCCCATCTGCCCTCTCGGGTGGATGTAAAAGATCCCACGGGCACAATTGGAAGAAGAGCAGGGGGAGTTCTTCCCGGTGTCCTGGGGCCAATATTTATCCCTCAACCAACATCACTAAAAACAGATGATCTAGTCATTTATCACATTGTTGTTTGTGGGAGCTTGCTGTACGCAAATTGGCTGCCGCCTTTCCTACATTACAACAGTGACTACACTTCAAATAGTATTTCATTGGCTGTAAATCACTTTGGGACGTCCTGAGGTGGTGAAAGGCGCTGTAGAAATGCAAGTCTTTCTTTCATTGACCCAGAAATGTACTTGGCTGTCTCTCTTTATAGCAATGCGCGGCTTCCATTGCGTTGACGAGTTGAAGAGGGATCGGCCGCCGCGGAGGTACAGCGGTCTAGTTCTCGGAGCTCTGGCCCTCGCACGCTCCGCTCGCCCGATCCGTCGCGCCTTCCCGGCAGTCGGCCATTTTGTAATGGGCGAAGTCGCTTGAAACCGCGTTACAGCGCCCCTTGGCAATCGAAGGGGGCGGTAAGAATGTCTGCGGCCCCCGACCTCCGGCGCTCGTTTGGTCGGCGCTACGGCAACGCCGTGAGTCACGTGGCCGGGAGCAGTGACGGCTGCCGGGGACGCCCGCCCTAGACCGCTGCGTGGGGAGTCTGTACAGGAGGGCGGTCGGCGCCCGTGGAACCCGCACCCCCCCCCCCCTTTACGGGCCTGCGCGAGGCATCCGTGGAACCGAAGCTCGGCAGGGGCGGGGGGGGGGGGGGGGTGGAAGTAGATTCAAGCTCGAAGAATGCGACTCATCCCAATTCTGCTGTGTCATCGAATTCCATTGTGAAGGGACAATAACCCGGGACTGGGACAAAATAAACAGGAGCCTTCGAGGCAGAAGAGGAGCTCAAGTCACCCGCAGGCAGTCCTCACTGTTGCTGACATGTCACTGGGCTGTGTCGGCGCCAGCCTTGGCCCGCGGCCTAGCAGTTAACCCGTTCCCAGCCGAGGCCTGGTCCTCCTGGACTGGGGAGCAGGCTGGCATGGCCTGTGAGGATTCGAGCGCGCGCGCGCGCCCCCCCCCCCCCCCCCCCCCCCCGCGCCCCCCCGCGCCCCCCCCCCCGCGCCCCCCCGCGCCCCCCCCCCCCCCCCCGCGCCCACCCCCCCCCCCCTTCTTTAATGAAAGCCACTGCAGAAATACCGGGCGCAGCGCATCCCCCAGCCAGATACTAAACCCCAGGCCCCCGTCCGCCCTCGCAGGTGGGTGGAGAAGATCCCACGGGGATACGGGAAGGGGGGAGTGGGGGGTGGGGAAGGAGGGGCAGAGTTCGCTCCGGGGGCCAACACTCCTTCTTTCACAGTCAGCCATGGCTCAGTGGGTAGCACACTCGCCTCTGAGTCAGAAGGTTGTTGAGCACTCCAGGGACCTGAGCACCTAAACCTAGGTTGACACTCCAGTGCAGTGCTGAGGGAGTGCAGCACTGTTGGAAGAACCGTCTTTCGGATGAGACGTTAAACCAACTGCTCTCTCAGGTGGACATAAAAGATCCCATGGCACTATTTCGAAGAAGAGCAAGGGGAGTTATCCCCAGTGTCCTGGGCTGATATTTATCCCTCAATCCACTAACAAAAAAAAACCCCCAAATTATCTGGTCATTATCACGTTGCTGTTTGTGGGAGCTTGCTGTGCGCAAATTGGCTGCCGCGTTTCCCACATTACAACAGTGACTACACTTCCAAAAGTACTTCATTGGCTGTAAAGCGCTTTGGGACGTGCGGTGGTCGTGAAAGGCGCTGTAGAAATGCAAGTCTTTCTTTTACCAGCACCGCGGATTGAGGGGAAGGGACGTTTGGGAGAACAGGCCGGGAAGATGTGAGTTGGGGCATCGGGAGGTGGAGTCAGAGGAAGGGAGGTGACCAGGGTTTGTGGGGGAGGGGACAGAGTTCTGGACTAGTCGGAGTTTATGTTGGGTGGAGTGGGGGTGGGGGTGCGGCTGAGGGGGGCCGAGCCTCAATCGAGCCGGGGACCCAGGCCGGATAACACGGGCTCGGTGCGTCCCCCCCGCCCATGGCAGGCGGCCATTGTGGAACCGGGTGCCCGAGCCGCGCGTTATCCCAGCGTGCATTTAGCGGGGCGCCTGATGACAGCCCAGCGATGACCCCTCACTTCCCTTTCTCCCCGCCCACCCCCCCGACACACACACACACACAACCCTGGTTGGAAAAAGCAAGCGGCCAAGCAGGGTACCAAGCCTGGCAGCGATGCCTTCCACAGTCTAATTGCCCAACTATCAAGGGTCGCGTGGGAAGAGCTACACGGAGCCTGTGGAACCTCGTACCCCAGTGGGAGGGCAAAAAATAAGGGCGTACAGTGGTTTCTGTGAATCGGTTTGGCTGAGTGAGGGTGCAGGCAAAGAGTTAAAGCATTTAAGTTGCTCCCAAAAAAAAAAAGGAATAGGGATCCTAGTTGTTACTTTGAGCTAATTTGCAGATAAGAGGGTTTCCCAGGCTGCAGCAGATGCTGATGAAATAATTACCGCTCTCTATCACTGGGCCCTGTGTTTGTTAAAGCGCGCCAGTCTGCTCTGCCAGCTCTCTCAGGTAAATATGTGGCAATCAGATAAGGGCCCATGAAACTCGGGGCCGGGGCTGGGCTCTCGGCACCTGACACCGCAGAACAATGTGTTTCTGGCGTCGGATTCTGGCTGGAATTTAATCACTGGTTTCGCATGAATGCTATTAGCTGGAGCAGCTGCACTCTCCTGTTCTTTATATGAACCCCTCGATTAGATTCCAGCCTGTAACTCACTCCCGGGTATCTGTTATTCTATATAAACCCCCTCCCCCGAACCCCTCGATTAGATTCCAGTCTGTAACTCACTCCCGGGTATCTGTTATTCTATATATAAATCCCCCGAACCCCTCGATTAGATTCCAGCCTGTAACTCACTCCCAGGTATCTGTTATTCTATATATAAACCCCCCGAACCCCTCGATTAGATTCCAGCCTGTAACTCACTCCCAGGTATCTGTTATTCTGTATATAAACCCCCTGAACCCCTTGATTAGATTCCAGCCTGTAACTCACTCCCGGGTATCTGTTATTCTATATAAACCCCAGGAACCCCTCGATTAGATTCCAGCCTGTAACTCACTCCCGGGTATCTGTTATTCTATATATGAACCCCTCGATTAGATTCCAGCACTGTAACTCACTCCCGGGTATCTGTTATTCTATATATAAACCCCCCGAACCCCTCGATTAGATTCCAGCCTGAAACTCACTCCCGGGTATCTGTTATTCTATATATAAACCCCCCGAACCCCTCGATTAGATTCCAGCCTGCAACTCACTCCCGGGTATCTGTTATTCTATATATAAACCCCCCGAACCCCTCGATTAGATTCCAGCCTGAAACTCACTCCCGGGTATCTGTTATTCTATATATAAACCCCTCGATTAGATTCCAGCCTGTAACTCACTCCCGGGTATCTGTTATTCTATATATAAACCCCCCGAACCCCTCGATTAGATTCCAGCCTGTAACTCACTCCCGGGTATCTGTTATTCTATATATAAACCCCCCCAATCTGCAACCGCCCCTCAAAGCTGTTCCCACCACCAGTGACTGGCTCTAAACACCATTAAACTTGTGCTCAAAGTTCTCTCTCTCTCCAGAGTCTGCCCAATCTGTCGTTATCTACTGAATCTACACCATTCAAATTGACACCACCTGCACCCACCGTAACCCATTAGCGGAGCGCTATTGCATAAGTGCTCAGTACTCAATCTGTTCTTCTGTTTGTAGAGGTGTGTATTGTGCAAGCTCTCGCCACCACCCCCCCCTACATATCTCGCTGGGAGTTTATGGCTGCAATTACACCTGCCCACATACAAACGGCGGCAAGATTGAGAGTTAGAGTTCAGGGCTAGTTATTCATTAACCAGGTGCTTTGCGCAACCTCTTGCATTTATATAGTGCCTTTAACGTAGTAAAACGTCCCAGGGCGCTTCACAGGAGCGTTATTGAACAAAATTTGACACCGAGCCACATAAGGAGATATTAGGGACAGGTGACCAAAAGCTTGGTCAAAGA
Organism: Squalus acanthias; assembly: GCA_030390025.1. Lineage (NCBI taxonomy): Eukaryota > Metazoa > Chordata > Chondrichthyes > Squaliformes > Squalidae > Squalus > Squalus acanthias. Next base: position 26,504,820 of record CM059450.1, on the reverse strand, counting down.
GGTCGGTTTTAAGGGGTGTCTTAAAGGAGGAGAGAGAGGTTTAGGGAGGGAATTCCAGAGCTTAGGGCCCCAGGCAGCTGAAGGCACGGCCACCAATGGTGGAGCGATTAAAATCGGGGGATGCTCAAGAGGCCAGAATTGGAGGAGCGCAGAGATCTCGGAGGGGGTTGTGGGGCTGGAGGAGGTTACAGAGATTACGTGCACAAGCGATGAGAGTGGGATTCGACCCGCGACGTTCGGTTTCGGGGAGCGAGAGTGCTACTGACTGAGCCAAGCTGGCTTGTCGTGGATCCAGATTCTAATGCAGCTTGTTGTTGTTTTTTTTCCCACAGTCCTTTTCACTGGGACCTGCTGAATTTGAGGAACATCAGCTGCAGCATCTCAACCGACAGGTGACGGAGCTTCACCTGGGTCGCATCGGGCACCGCCACGCCCAGCTCGACCTCGGGGCACCGAACTCCAACCTCGTCCCGACAACAAATCTCTCCCGCTCAGAGACTGCCTGCGGGCCGGGGAGGCCCTCGTGCGCCTGCAGGGCCTCCGCCGAAGGGGCGGTGGTCGGCTGCCCGCCTCTCGCCGAGCCCAGCGCCGCAGGCTTGGTGCCCGGTGTGACTGAAGACCCGAACGGGGGGCTCTGGAAGGCGGAGGTCGGCGGCGAGCGGGCAGCCGCGGTCCAAGGCAAAGAGCGCCTCGTCTCCCTTGGGCTCGTGAAGGCGCCCAGCCCGCACGGGGCGCCGCGGGCCGCCCCTCCCGGAGAACATTCGGAGCTGGATCGTGGCTCGGGGGAGCTCAAGCGGCTGGGGTCGGGGACGCAGCTCGCCGAGGGGCCAATGGACAATCCGGACTCCGACTCCAGGCCCAGCTCAGGTGATGAGGGGGCGTGGTGTCGTCTGTTGTCACCGATACTGACGCTTAAAAAACACAGGCACCACGGAGGGAGGATATATTGGCCTTGGAGGGGGTGCAGAGCAGATTCACCGGAACGATACCGGGGGCTAAAAGGGTTAAATTATGAGGACACGTTGCGGCTTGTATTCCCTCGAGTTTAAAAGATTGAGGGGTGATCTAATCGAGGCATTTACAATGATTAAAGGATTCGATAGGGTAGATAGAGAGAAACTATTTCCTCTGGTGGGGGGAGTCCAGAACAAGGGGGGCAGAACCTTAAAATTAGAGCCAGGCCGTTCAGGGGTGATGTCAGGAAGCACTTCTTCACACAAAGGGGGGTGGAAATCAGGAACTCTCTCTCCCCCACCCCACCACCTCCCCCAAAAAAAGTTGAGGCTGGGGGTCAATTGAAAAATTCAAAACCAATAGATTTTTGTTGGATAAGGAGTATTAAGGGTTACGGAACCAAGGCGGGAAGATGGAGTTAAGATACAGATCAGCCATGATCTGATCGAATGGCGGAACAGGCTCGAGGGCTGAATGGCCTCCTCCTGTTCCTACGGTCCTATCGCTGGGCCATGCACCAGTTCTTGGCCTCGAGGTCGTGACCTGTCCCCTGGGTGGATGCGACCTAGGGGCGAGCCAGCCTCTAACCTGACCCCTTCTCCTGATCTCTGTCCCGAAGGCTGATCCAATCTCCATCGGTGGGGGTGGGTACCCAGAATATTACATCAGAATAAAAGCCGGGGAACTGAGGCCAGAGTTGCGGGGACTGGAGGGATGGGCTAACCGGAGAGTTAGGGCAGGGTTGTGGCTAGTGGCTAGCGTATTGGACATGTGGCTGGTTGGGAATCCAGATGATTGGGAATGCAGATGTGGCTGATCGCATGTCTGATTAGTAAATAAAAATTGAGTAATAGGCCGGGTGGGTGGGCATGTGCTCTCAATGTTCCTGTTGAGCTTCTGTGTGTCGATCTTTCTGTGCGGTTGTTGGTGGAATGGTAAAACAAAAAGCGGAGTGCGTGTGTTTTTTGATTGTTGAGTGTTTAACACCCGTGGTCACAGAATGGTGGTAGATGTTTGCTAAGTAAATACACCCGTGTTAGGTACATTTATCTGCATTGTGTGGAGTGTGTGCAAGGCGTTTTCTGCTAAAGTTACCGCATGTGGCTAAAACTGTATCGCTGTAGCCAAACCTGTGGCCGGTCACTGATTTTTATTGGGCAGTACTGAATTAGGGGGACGGGAGGGGTGGGATAATGGGAGAGTTAGAGGGACGGGAGGGGTGAGACAATGGGAGAGTGAGGGGGACGGGAGGGGTGGGGCAATGGGAGAGTGAGGGGGAGGGGTGGGGCAATGGGGGAGGGGAGGGGTGGGGCAATGGGAGAGTGAGGGGGACGGGAGGGGTGGG
>CM059450.1:26407517-26502321 GCA_030390025.1 Squalus acanthias | reverse complement strand
GTACTGGCGCTATTCCTCCGGGTACTGGCGCTATTCCACCGAGTACTGGCGCTATTCCTCCGAGTACTGGCGCTATTCCTCCGAGTACTGGCGCTATTCCACCGAGTACTGGCGCTATTCCTCCGAGTACTGGCGCTATTCCTCCGGGCACTGGCGCTATTCCACCGAGTACTGGCGCTATTCCGCCTGGTAGTGGCGCTATTCCTCCGGGTACTGGCGCTATTCCTCCGGGTACTGGCGCTATTCCGCCGAGTACTGGCGCTATTCCGCCGGGTACTGGCGCTATTCCTCCGGGTACTGGCGCTATTTCTCCAGGTACTGGCGCGATTCCACCGACTACTGGCGTTATTCCACCGAGTACTGGCGCTATTCCGCCGGGTACTGGCGCTATATCTCCGGGTACTGGCGTGCTATTCGACCAAGTCCGGCGTCACTGCCGAGCAATCTGGAGCGGGAATCCGGGGTCAGTGGGAAGGGCCAGCTCTCAGAGGTCAGTTGCCTCGGTGCAGACTGGGAGCACCTGGGAGTTCCGTGCTCAGCACGGCTAACCCTAGAAGGGGCTTCAATGATACGAGGCGTCTGAGGTATGAGGGAAGAATGGAGCGAGCTGGGCTATTCGGCCTGGAGAGGAGCAGTCCGAGCGCTGATCTTATATGAGAAAGACTCGCATTTCTATAGCGCCTTTCACGATCTCAGGGCGTCCCAAAGTGCTTCACAGTCGAATGAAGTACTTTTGAAGTGTAGTCACTGTTGTAATGTGGGAAACACGGCAGCCAATTTGCGCACAGCAAGCTCCCACAAACAACATGCTAAGCAGGAAACGCCCAGCTCCCACTCTGCGCAGATGGACCAGATCATCTGTTTTTTTAGTGATGTTGGTTGAGGGATAAATATTGGCCCCAGGACTCCCCCTGCTCTTCTTCCAACAGCGGCCGTGGGATCTTTTACATCCACCTGAGAGGGCAGACGCGGCCTCGGTTTAACGTCTCATCTGATAGTGCGGCGCTCCCTCAGTACTGGCACTGGGAATGTCAGTGGGGAGTGGGAACCCACGACCTTCTGACTCAGAGGCGAGAGAGAGAGAGTGTGCTAGTAACTAGTAGGATGGGACCGAGATGGGCCGAATGGCCTCCCTCGTTCAATAATGACCCTGGCGGCGACGCTTACCGTTCGGGCAGATCTTGGAAGCCTGCGTGAGGTAGTGCAGTGCTCGGTCATAGTCCCCGATGTTGTATAGAGACACTCCGGCGCGGTAGAGAGCCTTGGTGTTGTCAGCTTGTCGGTCCAATACCTTCAGGCAGTAGTCCCTCACCCGCTCGTAGTTCACCTTCTCCGACAGGAGGAGGCACGCTGGAGGGGACAAAGACAGCCAGCAATCAAACCGCCTCTGCCCCCTCCCCACGCTCTCCAACCGAGGCACCACTGAGCCGTAAAGATCGCGAACGCCCCGTGTTCATTCGCTGAGCCGCAGCGCCCCCCAGGGCAAGGATGGGGGAGTGAATAAATATCAGGCTCCTGCTCTTGATTGTCCCTTGCATATTACATAGGATTACATATACACTTAATGGCACAGTTTTAAAGAGTGTGCAGAGACAGAGGGACCTGGGAGTTAATGTGCATAGGTCCCTGAAGGTGGCGGGACATATTGAGAGAGCGGTTAGCAAAGCACATGGGATCTTGGGCTTCATAAATAGAGGTATTGAGTACAAAAGTAGAGAAGTTATGCTGAACCTTTATAAAGCGCTGGTTAGGCCACAACTGGAGTATTGCGTCCAGTTCTGGTCACCACACTTTAGGAAGGATGTGAAGGCTCTTGAGAGGGTGCAGAGGAGATTTACCAGAATGGTTCCGGGGATGGGGGATCTTAGCTACAAGGACAGGTTGGAGAAGCGGGATTTGTTTTCATTAGAGCAAAGGAGGTTGAGGGGTGATTTGATAGAGGTGTACAAGATTATGACGGGTTTGGATAGGCTAGACGGGGAAAGGCTGTTCCCACTAGTTGACGGTACAAGGACTAGGGGACACAGATTTAAGGTTTTGGGCAAGAGATACAGGGGGGGATGTGAGGAAAAACTTTTTTACGCAGCGAGTGGTGAGGACCTGGAACTCGCTGCCGACGGAAGTGGTGGAAGCGGAGACACTCAATGTTTTCAAGGAGAGACTGGATAGGCACTGGAGGGAAATAAACTTGCAGGGCTACGGGGATAGAGCGGGGGAATGGGACTGACTGGATTGCTCTACAGAGAGCCGGCACGGACTCGATGGGCCGAAAGGCCTCCTTCTGTGCCGTTATGACTCTTTGACCGTGGCTACGGGGAAAGGGCGGGGGAGTGGGACTAGCTGAGAGTCAGCATGGGCTCAAGAGGTCGAATGGCCTTCTTCCGTGCTGTAACCATTCTATGATTCTTGCTCTTTCCCCCATAGCCCTGCACATTTTTTTCCCTTCAAGTATTTATCCAATTCCCCTTTTGAAAGTTACTATTGAATCTGCTTCCACCGCCCTTTCAGGCAGCGCGTTCCAGATCACAACAACTCGCTGCGTAAAAAAACATTCTCCTCATCTCCCCTCTGGTTTTTTTGCCAATTATCTTCAATCTGTGTCCTCTGGTTACCGACCCTCCTGCCACTGGAAAGTTTCTCCTTATTTACTCTTTCAAAACCCCTCATGATTTTGAATAGCTCTGTTAAATCTCCTCTTAACCTGGGTATTGGTGAGACCACACCTTGAGTACTGCGTACAGTTTTGGTCTCCTTATTTAAGGAAGGATATACTTGCATTGGAGGCAGTTCAGAGACGATTCACACGGTTAATTCCAGAGATGAGGGGGTTGACTTATGAAGAAAGGTTGAGCAGGTTGGGTCTATACTCATTGGAGTTTAGAAGAATGAGAGGTGATCTTATTGAAACATATAAGATACTGAGGGGGCTCGACAAGGTAGATGCAGAGAGGATGTTTCCCCTCGTGGGGAAATCTAGAACTCGGGGGGACATAGATTCAGAATAAAGGGTCGCCCTTTTAGAACTGAGATGAGGAGGAATTTCTTCTCTCAGAGGGTCGTAAATCTGTGGAATTCTCTGCCCCAGAGAGCCGTGGAGGCTGGGTCATTAAATACATTTAAGGTGGCGATAGACAGATTTTTGCAAGATAAGGGAGTGAAGGGTTATGGGGAGCGGGCGGGGAAGTGGCTTTTAGCCCAAGATCAGCCATGACCTTATTGAATGGCGGAGCAGGCTCGAGGGGCCGAGTGGCCTATTCCTGCTCCTATTCCTTATGTTCTCTGCTCTAAGGAGAACAACCCCAGCTTCTCCAGTCTATCCACGTAACTGAAGTCCCTCATCCCTGGAACTGTTCTACTTAATCTCCTCTGCACCCTCTCCAAGGCCTTGACCTCCTTCCTAAAACGTGCAGTGCACAGAATTGGCCACCCTACTCCAGCTGGGGCCTAACCAGTGCTTTACAGAGACAAGCCATCGAATTGCTTATCTGAGGATAGATAAATTCCAATTAGCATAGTGACCGCCTTTCACCTGATTTTGAATTCACATTCTAACTTGAGGTTGTGAACATAGGAACAGGAGGAGGCCATTCAGCCCCCTCGAGCCTGTTCCGCCATCCAATGAGATCATGGCTGATCTGCGAGCTAACTCCATCTACCCGCCTTTGCCCCATATCCCTTTGGTTAACAGAAAGCTATCAATCTCAGATTTAAAATTAACAATCGATCTCGCATCAATTGCCGTTTGCGGAAGAGAGTTCCAAACTTCTACCACCCTTTGTGTGTAGAAGTCCGAGGCCCAACCATGCTCAGCTGCTTCATCAATGACCTGCCCTCCAACATAAGGTCAGAAATGGGGATGTTCGCTGATGACTGCACAATGTTCAGCGCCATTCACTGAACACTGTGTTTCCTAATACGATAGCAAAATACTGCGGATGCTGGAAATCCAAAATAACAACAGAAAACGCTGTATACTTCCAGCGTATACTGTGTTTCCTAACTTCACTCCTGAAAGGTCTGGCTCTAATTTTTAGACTCTGTCCCCTCGTCCTAGACTCCCCAACCAGCGGAAACAGTTTCTCTCTCTCTACCCTATCTGTTCCCCTTAATATCCTTGAAAACTTCGATCAGATCACCCCTTAACCTTCTAAATTCCAGGGAATACAGCCCTAGTTTGTGTAATCTCTCCTCGTAATTTAACCCCTGGAGTGCAGCTATCATTCTGGTAAACCTACGCTGCACTCCCTCCAAGGCCAATATATCCTTCCTAAGGTGAGAATCTCATCCCTTTTAAAACATAGAAGATAGGAGCAGGAGTAGGCTATTTGGCCCCTCGAGCCTGCTCCGCCATTCGATGAGATCATGGCTGATCATCCAAATTCAGTACCCTGTCCCTGCTTTCTCCCCATGTCCCTTGGTCCCTTTAGCCTTAAGAAATATATCTAACTCCTTCTTGAATATATTTAATGATTTGGCCTCAACTGCCTTCTGTGATAGAGAATTCCACAGGTTCACCACCAAACTTGGAGATATTACATCTAGTTCCCTTGTCGAGATCATTAATGTATATTGTGAATAACTGGGGTCCTAGCACCGATCCCTGCGGTACCCTACTAGTCACTGCCTGCCACTCGGAAAAAGACCCGTTTATTCCAACTCTTTGCTTCCTGTCTGCCAACCAGTTCTCTATCCAAGTCAGTACCTTACCCCCAATCCCATGTGCTTTAACTTTGCACACCAATCTCTTATGCGGGACCTTATCAAAAGCCTTCTGAAAGTCCAAATACACCACATCCACTGGTTCTCCCTTATCTATTCTACCAGTTACATCCTCAAAAAATTCCAGTAGATTAGTCAAGCACGATTTACCTTTTGTAAATCCATGTTGACTTTGTCCGATCCTATCACTGTTTTCCAAGTGCTCTGCTATTACATCTTTTATAATGGACTCTAGCATTTTCCCCACTACCGATGTCAGGCTTACCGGTCTATAATTCTCCGTTTTCTCTCTCCCACCTTTTTTAAATAGTGGGGTTACATTAGCTACCCTCCAATCCATGGGAACTGTTCCAGAGTCTGAGACTGAGAGCAAGCTTTGACTCGGAATCACAGAGTGGTACAGCACAGAAGTAGGCCACTCGGCCCATCGTGCCAGTGTCGGCACATTTTCAAAAGATGCTTGTATCTTGGATCCTTTTCGTGGGAGAAACGAAAAGGTCGTAAGACAAGCAATGAAAAGGAGACGGAGGGGGAGAAGGCAAGAGCAAGTTGCTCGGTACCTGCCAAGTTGTTGTAACAGTCGCACTCGGTGCCATACAGCAACTCCGTCTGCTCGGGACTGAGTTTGATCTTCTCGCCCCCGAACGCCTGCAGGGGGGTGGGTTCCTCAGGGTCCAGGCCCCGCAGGTGCATGAGTGCCCAGTGGTACCTGCTGATGGCCTCACGCACTCTCTTCTGCTTGTAGTAATTGTTCCCCTCCATCTTGTACTGGATGGCCTGCTGAATCCGCGTCTCGAATTGGTCCTCGGGGCGATTCTAGGCAAGGAAGAAGGGAAAGAGGTAGTGAGGGGCGGAATTAGAGATCTCAGAAACATTCTTCACCCCAGCCCACCCAAATTTATCTCCCCTCCTGATTCCTTGCTGGGGTACAGGGTCCCAGCAGGTGCTGAAGGCCCAGTGGTCATTATTCAGGTGGCGCTACCTACTCCCACCTCCGTATCATCGCCCGTCTCTGCCCCTGCCTCAGCTTATCACAGAATCCCCACAGTGCAGATAGAGGCCATTTCGGCCCATCGAGCCTGCACCGACACATATCCCACCCTATCCCCGTAACCCCACTTATTTAATCCCCCCACTAACACTAAGGGTCAATTTATCATAGCCAAATCAACCTAACCCGCACATCTTTGGACTGTGGGAGGAAACCGGAGCACCCGGAGGAAACCCACGCAGACACGGGGAGAATGTGCAAACTCCACACAGACAGTCACCCGAGGCCGGATTCGAACCCGAGGCCGGATTCGAACCCGGGTCCCTGGCGCTGTGAGGCAACAGTGCTAACCACTATGCCACCGTGTTGCCCTGTTATCTACTGCTGAAACCCTCATCCGTGCCTTTGTTACCTCTAGACTTGACTATTCCAACGCACTCCTGGCTGGATTCCCTAGTTCTACCCTCCATAAACTTCAGGTCATCCAAAACTCGGCTGCCCCGTGTCCTAACTCGCACCGAGTCCCGTTCACCCATCACCCCCTGGGCTCGCTGACCAAATTGTCTCCCTGTCCGGCAACCCCTCAATTTTAAAATTTTCATCCTTGTTTTCAAATCCCTCCGTGGCCCTCGCCCCTCCCTATCTCTGTAACCTCCTACAACCCTCCGAGATCTCTGCGCTCCTCCAATTCTGGCCTCTTGAGCATCCCCCGATTTCCATCGCTCCACCATTGGCAGCCGTGCCTTCAGCTGCCTGGACCCTGAGCTCTGGAATTCCCTCCCTAAACCTCTCCGCCTCTCTCTCCTCCTTTAAGACGCTCCTTAAAACCTGCCTCTTTGACCAAGCTTTTGGTCGCCTGTCCTAATATCTCCTTATGTGGCTCGGTGTCAAATTTTGTCTGATTTACGCTCCTGTGAAGCACCCTGGGAGGTTTTACTACATTCAAGGCGCTGGATAAATGCAAGTTGTTGTTGTTGTTATTCGACCATGAGTGTTATCACAGTTGTCCTCACACTTCCCAGCTGGAGGCACAGGATGGCAATTGGGAGCGGAAAACCCTGACTGATTCCCCTCTCCCCCACTGATGGAGTAACACTGAGGTTGTTTGTAACGCCCCCGCCCCACCCCTATTAACACCCAGGCCGAGAATAGCGGTCTGAGCACAGATGGGGATTGACGCAGCCTGGGGTCTTCGATGGAGAGCTCAAAAACGTTCTACGATAGCAAAATACTGTGGATTTGGAACGTTCTGTTTGGTTCGCTAGTAAAGAGAAGGTTCAGGCGTGACCTGATACAGACCTGTAAAATTATGAAGGGGTTCGCAAGGGTAGACATTTGTGGGGGAGACTAGAACTGGGGGTCACAAAATGGGGCAGCGCTGTAATAAGTCTCTGAGTGCAGTCTGTGCCACTCCATTTTGCATTTCTACAGCGCCTTTCACAACCTCAGGACGTCCCAAAGCACTGTACAGCCATTGAAGTACTTTTAAAGTGTAGACACTGTTATAATGTAGGAAACGCGGCCGCCAATTGCGCACAGCAAGCTCCCACAAACAGCAATGTGATAATGAACAGATAATCTGTTTTAGTGATGTTGGTTGAGGGATAAATATTGGCCCCAGGACACCGGGGAGAACTCCCCCTGCTCTTCTCCCAACAGTGGCCGTGGAATCTTTTACATCCAACTGAGAGGGCAGACGGGGCCTCAGTTTAACGTCTCATCCGAAAGACGGCACCTCCGACAGTGCGGCGCTTCCTCAGTACTGACCCTCCAACAGTGCGGCCCTCCCACAGTGCGGCGCTCCCTCAGTACTGCCCTCCGACAGTGCGGCACTCCCTCAGTACTGCCCCTCCGACAGTGCGGCGCTCCCTCAGTACTGCCCCTCCGACATAGCGGCACTCCCTCAGTACTGCCCCTCCGACAGAGCTTCGCTCCCTCAGTACTGCCCCTCCGACAGTGCTCCCTCAGTACCGCCCCTCCGACAGTGCGGCGCTCCCTCAGTACCGCCCCTCCGACAGTGCGGCGCTCCCTCAGTACCGCCCCTCCGACAGTGCGGCGCTCCCTCAGTACCGCCCCTCCGACAGTGCGGCGCTCCCTCAGTACTGCCCCTCCGACAGTGCGGCGCTCCCTCAGCACTGCCCCTCCGAGAGTGCGGCTCTCCCTCAGTACTGCCCCTCCGACAGTGCGTCGCTCCCTCAGCACTGCCCCTCCGACAGTGCAGCGCTCCCTCAGTACCGCCCCTCCGACAGTGCGGCGCTGCCTCAGTACTGCCCCTCCGACAGTGCGGCGCTCCCTCAGTACTGCCCCTCCGACAGTGTTGCACTCCCTCAGTACCGCCCCTCCGACAGTGCGGCACTCCCTCAGTACCGCCCCTCCGACAGTGCGGCACTCCCTCAGTACCGCCCCTCCAAAAGTGCGGCGCTCCCTCAGTGCTGCCCCTCCGACAGTGCGGCGCTCCCTCAGCACTGCCCCTCCGACAGTGCGGCGCTCCCTCAGCACTGCCCCTCCGACAGTGCTGCGCTCCCTCAGTACTGCCCCTCCGACAGTGTGGCACTCCCTCAGTACTGCCCCTCCGACAGAGCGGCGCTCCCTCAGTACTGCCCCTCCGACATTGCCACGATGAAGTACGTTTTGAAGTACGGTCACCGCTGCAATGTGGGAATCGCGGCCACCAATTGCGCACAGCAAGCTCCCACCAACAGCGATGTGCGAATGACCCAGACCGTCTGGGTTTTTTTCAGTGATGTTGGGCGAGGGATAAATATTGGCTCTGGGACTGCGGGGAGGGAGAGCTCCCCCACCATCCCGCCCTGCCTGCTCTTCTTCCAAACAGCGGCCGCGAGATCTTTAACGTCAAATCACTAAAAGTTGTGACGCAGGTTAGCAAGGCCATAAAAAAAGCAAAGCAAGCACTAGGGTTTATTTCTAGAGGGATAGAATTGAAAAGTAGGGAAGTTATGCTAAACTTGTATCGAACCTTGGTTAGACCACACTTGGAGCACTGCGTACAGTTCTGGTCGCCATATTATAAAAAGGATATAGAGGCACTGGAGAGGGTGCAGAGAAGATTTACAAGGATGATACCAGAAATGCAAGGGTATACATATCAGGAAAGGATGAACAGGCTGGGTCTCTTTTCTCTTGAAAAAAGAAGGCTGAGGGATGACCTAATAGAGGTCTTTAAAATGATGAAAGGTTTTGAGAGAGTGGATACAGAGAGAATGTTTCCACTTGTCGGGGAAGAGCATAACTAGAGACCATCAATATAAGATAGTCACCAAGAAATCCAATAGGGAATTCAGGAGAAACTTCTTTACCCAGAGAGTGGCGAGAATGTGGAACTCACTACCACAGGGAGTGGTTGAGGCGAATAGTATAGATGCATTTAAGGGGAGGCTAGACAAGCACATGAGGGAGAAGGGAATAGAGGGTTATGCTGATAGATTTAGATGAGGAAAGACGGGAGGAGGCTCGAGTGGAGCATAAACACCGGCACGGACTGGTTGGGTCGCATGGCCTGTTTCTGTGCCGTATATCCGGTGTAAACGGCAGCCGCGGGATCGTTAATGTCCGCCCGGGAGGGACACGCGGTCCGTCCTGCTCTCCCCCCCTCCTCAGCGTCCGCAACCGGTGCCTCCCCCACGCCCCGGGCAACCGTCGCCAGGGCGCGCCCTCCCGCCTCCCACACCCCCTTTAAGGAGGCTTCAGCCCTCCCCCTTCTCACCTGCGTTGCCATGGCCCTGGCAGTCACCTGGCAACCGTGCGGAGGGGGACAAAAAAACCCACACACACACTGCCTGTGACCTCCCCTGCAGCCTGACCCGGAAGGGAACATCAAGAGCCCTGCCCAGGGCTGAAGCTGGCCTGGGCTCTGCCCACTCACCCCTGTCATGTGACCAGGGCCCAGTGCCCAGCCAGTCAGAACTCTCTATATATATATATCATTTAAATAATGTGTGCTCTCTATCTTTGTTTTTCTTTCCATCTGGGACCCAAAAAATCCATCTTTCTTTTTTTTCTCCCCCGACCCAATTCAATAATTTATCTTTTTCGTCGCCGTAAAACGTCAGGAACAGCCACCGAATAAAATCCGCTAGATCCAGAAAGAAAGACTTGCGTTTCTACAGCGCCTTTCACAACCTCAGGACGTCCCAAAGCGCTTTACAGCCAATGAAGTACTTTTTGAAGTGTGGTCACTGTTGTAATGTGGGAAACGCGGCCGCCAATTTGCGCACAGCAAGCTCCCACAAACAGCAATGTGATAATGACCGGATCATCTGTTTTAGTGATGTTGGTTGAGGGATAAATATTTGGCCCAGGACACCGGGGAGAACTCCCCCTGCTCTTCTTCCAATAGTGGCCATGGGATCTTTTACATCCACCTGAGAAAGCAGACGGGGCCTCGGTTTAACGTCTCATCCGAAAGACGGCACCTCCAACAGTGCAGCGCTCCCTCAGTACTGCCCCTCCGACAGTGCGGCGCTCCCTCAGTACTGCCCCTCCGACAGTGCAGCGCTCCCTCAGTACCGCCCCTCCGACAGTGCGGCGCTCCCTCAGTACTGCCCCTCCGACAGTGCGGCGCTCCCTCAGTACTGCCCCTCCGACAGTGCAGCGCTCCCTCAGTACCGCCCCTCCGACAGTGCGGCGCTCCCTCAGTACTGCCCCTCCGACAGTGCAGCGCTCCCTCAGTACCGCCCCCTCCGACAGTGCGGCGCTCCCTCAGTACGGCCCTCCGACAGTGCGGCGCTCCCTCAGTACTGCCCCCTCCGACAGTGCGGCGCTCCCTCAGTACCGCCCCCTCCGACAGTGCGGCGCTCCTCAGTACTGCCCCTCTGACAGTGCGGCACTCCCTCAGTACCGCCCCCCTCCGACAGTGCGGCTCTCCCTCAGTATGCCCCACTCCGACATGCGGCACTCCCTCAGTACTGCCCCTCCGACAGTGCGGCGCTCCCTCAGTACTGCCCCCCTCCGACAGTGCGGCGCTCCCTCAGTACTGCCCCTCCGACAGTGCGTACGCTCCCTCAGTACTGCCCCTCCGACAGTGCGGCGCTCCCTCAGTACTGCCCCTCCGACAGTGCGGCGCTCCCTCAGTACTGCCCCTCCGACAGTGCGACGCTCCCTCAGTACCGCCCCTCCGACAGTGCGGCTCTCCCTCAGCACTGCACTGGGGAGTGTCGGCCTGGATTTTTGCGCTCAAGTCTCTGGAGTGGGACCACGAACCCACAACCTTCTGACTCAGAGGCGAGAGAGAGATACCCACTGAGCCACCGCTGACACTGTAAGCATAAGAAATAGGAGCAGCAGTATGCCCCTCGAGCCTGCTCCGCCAACCTCAACTCTACTTTCGTGCCCGATCGCCATACCCCTTGATTCCCTTAGTTTCCAAAAAGCGATCGATCCGGCACAGTGACGATGGGCCTGATGGCCTCCTTCTCTGCTGTATCATTCTATGATTCTATGTTTACAACAGTCACCACACTCCAAAGTGGTGGGTGTGATGCTCTCCACAGTCGAATAGCCGGTCGAATCTTTCTGGGCTCAGGCACAAACGATGGGCGTTTGAGTGAGCAGCCGGGGAGGAGTGGAGTGGGGTGGGGACCTGGAGCTCATTGAGGGAGTCACTCCCCCCACCCACCCCAGGAAGGACAAGAATTGTACTCAAAAGTGTAATCCTCACCAATTATTCATATGTGAGCCTAGCCAACAAATCTCAGTCAGCTATTCAACTATAGCAGCATCGCAACAGGACCCAATCGTCCTCGCCAGGGCATTCACTTGCTCGCAGGGGTTACTGGATGCGGGTGGCTGGGCGCGGCAGGGGCAGAACTGCTGATTTCCTCCTCTCCAGTTTAGCCCAAAGTGGGGGGTTTAACCAGCAACCATCCTGGTCTTAATAGCGCCCACCAGTTACCTACAGAGCCTTTGGGAAAGCCTTCCTGCCCTGTCTTACAGTCACTGTTGAGGCCTCCCCAGGGTGCTCTAACCTCTGCCAACACCACTTGACCGGAGGCACCACCCAGGGATTATTCGCCTATCAGTCTCCGGTTCTGGCAAAGTCCATGAAACGGCCGAGATTGAGAGCACGCCTCGCTCGGAAATCACGAGCGTAATCGTGCGTCGTACCAACACATCAGGTCAGAGAAAAGAAGGAAAGTCTTGCATTTCTCCCGCGTCTTTCACCACCTCAGGATGTCCCAAGCGCTTTACAGCCAATGAAGTACTTTTTGAAGTGTGGTCACTGTTGTAATGTGGGAAACGCGGCACCCAATTTGCGCACAGCAAGCTCCCACAAACAGCAATGTGATAATGACCAGATCATCTGTTTTAGTGATGTTGGTTGAGGGATAAATATCGGCCCCAGGACACCGGGGAGAACTCCCCCTGCTCTTCTTCCAATCATGGCCGTGGGATCTTTTACGTCCACCTGAGAGAGCAGACGGGGCCTCGGTTTAACATCTCATCCGAAAGACGGCACCTCCGACAGTGCAGCGCTCCCTCAGTACCGCCCTTCCGACAGTGCGGCGCTCCCTCAGTACTGCCCCTCCGACAGTGCGGCGCTCCCTCAGTACTGCCCCTCCGACAGTGCGGTACTCCCCCAGTACTGCCCCTCCGACAGTGCGGCGCTCCCTCAGTACTGCCTTTCCGACAGTGCGGCGCTCCCTCAGTACTGCCCCTCCGACAGTGCGGCGCTCCCTCAGTACCGCCCCTCCGACAGTGCGGGGCTCCCTCAGTACCGCCCCTCCGACAGTGCGGCGCTCCCTCAGTACCGCCCCTCCGACAGTGCGGCGCTCCCTCAGTACCGCCCCTCCGACAGTGCGGCGCTCCCTCAGTACCGCCCCTCCGACAGTGCGGCGCTCCCTCAGTACCGCCCCTCCGACAGTGCGGCGCTCCCTCAGTACCGCCCCTCCGACAGTGCGGCGCTCCCTCAGTACTGCCCCTCCGACAGTGTGGCGCTCCCTCAGTACTGCCCCTCCGACAGTGCGGCGCTCCCTCAGTACCGCCCCTCCGACAGTGCGGCGCTCCCTCAGTACCGCCCCTCCGACAGTGCGGCGCTCCCTCAGTACTGCCCCTCTGACAGTGCGGCGCTCCTCAGTACTGCACTGGAGTGTCTAGATTTTTGTGTTCAAGTCTCTGGAGTGTGACTTGAACCCAAAACCTTCTGACTCAGAGGCGAGAGAGAGATACCCACTGAGCCACGGCTGACACCGTGTCAGAGGTGAAAGACAAGCCTGGAGTGCACACCACTGTGTCAGAGGGCAGTTACCCATCTGGCGTAACTGCGTTCAGTCCTGGGCACCGCACCTCAGGAAGGTTATCTTGGCCTTTGAGGGAGTGCAGCGCAGATTCACCGGGGTTGATACCGGGGTTAAACAGGTTCAGTTATGAGGACAGGTTATATAGACCAGACTTGTGTTCCCATGAGTTGAGAAGATTGAGGGGTGATCTAATCGAGGTGTTTAAGATCATTAAAGGATTTGATCGGGTAGAGGGAGAGAAACTCTGGTGGTGCGGGGGCGGGGGGAGTCCAGAACAAGAGGGCGTCACCTTAAAAGTAGAGCCAGGCCATTCAGGGGCGATGTCAGGAAGCACTTCTTGACACAAAGGGTAGTGGGAATCGGGAACTCTCTCCCCCCAAAAGGCTGTGAATGCCGAGGGTCAATTGGAACTTTCAAGATTGAGACTGATAGATTTTTGTTGGGTAAGGTGTATCGAGGGATCTGGAATTAAGGCAGGTAAATAGAGTTGAGGTACAGATCAGCCGGGATCTAATTGAATGGCGGAACTGGCTCGAGGGGCCGAATGGCCTCCTCCTGTTCCTGGAGTGACTTTTTTAACATACGTGTCACGGTGGGCTTCCCAGTTTATGATCGGATGGGATCAGCCTCACACACTATCCATCGCAGAAGGAATTTCTGTTCAACCATTTGAATCCCCCCCTCCCCAATCTTCTTCCCTCCCCTCCCCAATCTTCTTCCCTCCCCTCTTGAAGTCGCTGATTCTTTGCGAGCTTCACCACTCCACGGGAACTGGGAGCAGAAAAGACTAAAAGATATATTTTTTTAAATGATTAAGAGTCTTGCTACGGTGAAAAGGGCAACAAGGCAACAGGAAGTAAGGTTTTGCAGTCAGAAAATGCGCACAATATATTACTAGTCGATCTCCCGAGCGTTGCACTTCAGGAGTGAAGGTGAACGTAGGAACACAGGAACAAAAGGAGGCCATTCCATCCCCTCGAGCCTGTTACCATAGGAACAGGAGGAGGCCATTCAGCCCCTCGAGCCTGTTCCGCCATTCGATGAGATCACGGCTGATCTGCCACCTAACTCCATCCACCCGCCTTTGCCCCATATCGCTTAATACCTTTGGTTAACAAAAATCTATCAATCTCCGATTTAAAATTAACAATTGACCCCCAGCATCAATTGCCGTTTGCGGAAGAGAGTTCCAAACTTCTACCACCCTTTGTGTGTAGAAGTGTTTCCTAATTTCACTCCTGAAAGGTCTGGCTCTAATTTTTGGGTTATGTCCCCTAGTCCTAGACTCCCCAACCAGTGGAAATAGTTTCTCTCTCTCTACCCTATCAGTTCCCCTTAATATCTTGAAAACTTTGACCAAATCACCCCTTAACCTTCTAAATTCTATGAAATACAACCCTAAGCCGGGTTAGAGGGCGGGGATAATTGGACCAGGGCGCGCAGACGTAATTCATTTTAAACTCACACATTCTGCTTATTTTTATTATAAATTCCTCTGCCCACAATCGTAATGGAAAGGGTTCGTTGTAAATTAGCAAGCTATAATTACACCCGCCCGCCAGTGATGGCGCTACAGCACCTCCTCTGGTGGGAGGGTGTCATTGCAAATGTGACATGTTTACATAGGACTTTATAGATGCGGATTTCGGAACTTATAATGGGAAAATTTGACAGGACTTCTTTAAAGGGAAAGGTGGATAAATATTGGAAGCACGGGAAGGGCACAGGGAGAGAGAAAGTGGGTGGAATTAGTTTTGGTTTAGTCTAGCAAAGAGCAGGCACAGACATGACGGGCCGAATGGCCTCCTTCTGTGCTGGAAACCTCGATGGTTCCTCAGCCAGCTTTCAGATGATGTCTTCCTACTAAGCATTGGCAGGCTGCTTGACTGTGGGAGCCACCAGCCAAATTTCAGCCGCCGAATACGGATCAGGGGAGGGAACACCGACCGATTCTCGCTCTCGACCAGGAGTGCAGGGGTCAATCCAATTCTTGCTGCTACCCTGTGGGAGTTCGACCGGAGATTATAGCTGGGGCGCTGTTGATCTTTACGGCTCATACAGATGGGGTGCATTTACCTGGGGCCCTCAATCAACATCACTTAAACAGACGATCCGGTCATTACCGCATTGCTGTTTGTGGGAGCTTGCTGTGCGCAAATTGACTGCCGCGTTTCCTACATTACAACAGCGACCACACTTCAAAAAAAGTACTTCATTGGCTGTAAAGCGCATTTAAAAAGTGCTTGGATGTGCCCTTGAAGTGCCGTAACCTGCAGGGCTACGGACCAAGAGCTGGAAAGTAGGATTAGGCCGGATGGCTCTTTTTCGGCCGGCACGGACACGATGGGCCAAATAGCCTCCTTCTGCGCCGTAAACTTCTGGGATTCTAACTGAGGCTTCAAGGGCGTTGCACAAACAGCTCTGAGGTGCTTCAGTCAGCACTTGATTCTAGATGATCAAATTAATTTTTTACCCAATGAAAAGACTTTTTCAAAGTTCCAGTGCTTGAGGGTTACAAACAGCCGTAGTATTTATTTACAGAGGACAATAAATCAGTTTTTACACAGCGCAGCACAGGGAGCTGCTAACACAGGGCTAGGCATGGTTCGGGAAGGTCTTTGCCCGTGAGATACAGGCCCATGTCCCCGCAGCCGAGTCTGGAGGAACAGGAACCCGCTATGTTGACCTTGGAGAGAGGACATCACCACCCGGCTGTGACTTCCGAGTGGCCGCTTGCCAGGAAACGAGCGACTGGCGTAAGACGAGTGTTCAGCCCTCGGACAAAGCACGCCCCTGTCCGCTCATGAATCGATTCTGAAAGAAATGCAGAATTGTAGCCGTGAGTGAGACAGAAGGTAAACCAGCGAGCCAGTGGAGGAAAATTATTTGGATATCATTTTATCTGACCATTACCAGCATTCCCTCCAGCTCATCGATCTGCTCCTTATCCAACAGCGCCCTGTAAAACAAGGCCATCAGTAAGGGTGCACGTTATAGTCAGTATTGTATGGACAAAAAAGCGACATGTGGGACTGAGCATGACTGCACTTTCAAAGAGCCAGCACCGGCACGACAGGCCGAATGGCCTCCCTCTGTGCCGTATGTTTCTATGAATCCATCTCCCCACCCCATGCTTCTTCTTCTCTTAATCAAGTGGCCGTTCTTCGAGTCTAGGCCCAGAGCTTCTCGGCCACGGGGGGCATCGCAGACAAGCACGATCTTTTCGACACTGGTTGCTTATTTTAAACGGGGGGGGTGGGGTGGCGGGTGAACCCTGGCTGGGTCGGCTCCCGAATGGCACTGAGGCACACTACCGCCTCCCTCCCTCCCCTGGCCAAAGCCAGGAGGAAAGTGAGTGGCAGGTGGGGCCCCCCTGACCAACAGGCTGAGTGGTCGGGGCGTGTATCCATTCAAGCCGCCAGGGGGAACCAGAGCGCTGTTTATAGTCGGCTTATGTGTCAGCTGTGGCTCAGTGGGTAGCGCCCTCGCCTCCGAGTCCAAAGGTTGTGGGTTAAAGTCTCGCTCCAGAGACTTGAGCACAGAAATCTAGGCTGACACTCCCAGTGCAGTACTGACGGGGTGCTGCACTGTCGGAGGAGCAGTACTGAGTGAGCGCCGCACGGTCGGAGGGGCAGTACTGAGGGAGTGCTGCACTGTCGGAGGAGCAGTACTGAGGGAGCGCCGCACTGTCGGAGGGGCAATACTGAGGGAGCGCCGCACTGTCGGAGGAGCAGTACTGAGGGAGCGCCGCACTGTCGGAGTGGCAGTACTGAGGGAGCGCCGCACTGTCGGAGGGGCAATACTGAGGGAGCGCCGCACTGTCGGAGAGACAGTACTGAGGGAGCGCAGCACTGTCAGAGGAGCAGTACTGAGGGAGCGCCGCACTGTCGGAGGGGCAGTACTGAGGGAGCGCCGCACTGTCGGAGGGGCAGTACTGAGGGAGCGCCGCACTGTCGGAGGGGGTAGTACTGAGGGAGCGCCGCACTGTCGGAGGGGCAGTACTGAGGGAGTGCTGCACTGTCGGAGGGGCAGTACTGAGGGAGCGCCGCACTATCGGAGGGGCAGTACTGAGGGAGTGCTCCACTGTCGGAGGGGCAGTACTGAGGGAGCGCCGCACTGTCGGAGGGGCAGTACTGAGGGAGCGCCGCACTGTCGGAGGGGCAGTACTGAGGGAGCGTCGCACTGTCGGAGGGGCAGTACTGAGGGAGTGCTGCACTGTCGGAGGGGCAGTACTGAGGGAGCGCCGCACTGTCGGAGGGGCAGTACTGAGGGAGTGCTGCACTGTTGGAGGTGCCGTCTTGCAGATGAGACGTTAAACCGACGCCCCGTCTGCCCTCTCAGGTGGACGTAAAAGCTCCCACGGCCACTATTGGAAGAGCGGGGGAGTTCTCCTGGTGTCCTGGGCCAATATTTATCCCTCGATCCAACATCACTAAAAAACAGATGAGCTGGGTATTATCAATTGCTGTTTGTGGGATCTTGCCGTGCACCAATTGGCTGCCGCATTTCCTACATTGCAACACTTCGGGGGGAAAAAAAAGGTACTTCATTGGCTGTGAAGCGCTTTGGGACGTCCGGAGGTGGCTGTACAAATGCGAGTCTTTCTTTCTTATTATAGTCTCCCCTGTGCTCGCTGACCTGCATTGGCTCCCCGGTTAAGCAGCGCCTCGATTTCAAAATTCTCATCCTCGTCTTCAAATCCCTCCTCGGCCCCCCTCCCTATCTCTGTAACCCCCTCCAGCCCCGCGACCCTCCCCGAGATCTCTGTGCTCCTCTAATTCTGGCCTCTTGAGCATCCCCTGATTTTAATCGCCCCACCATTGGCGGCCGTGCCTTCAGCCGCCTGGGCCCCTGAGCTCTGGAATTCCCTCCCTGAACCTCTCCGCCTCTCTTTACGACGCTCCTTAAAACCGACCTCTTCGACCCAGCTTGAAAAAGTGCAACATCCCCACCGACAC
This sequence comes from Squalus acanthias, assembly GCA_030390025.1. Lineage (NCBI taxonomy): Eukaryota > Metazoa > Chordata > Chondrichthyes > Squaliformes > Squalidae > Squalus > Squalus acanthias. The sequence continues at coordinate 26,484,397 of CM059450.1, read as the reverse complement.
CTGAGAATCCCTAGCCCAAGACCGCACAAAGTGGAGGAGAAGCATCCGGGAAGGCGGCGAACACCTCGAGTCTCTTCGCCGGGAGCAAGCGGAAGCCAAGCGCACGTCAACCCAAGCACCCCACCCACCATCTGCCCCACCTGTGACAGAGACTGTAAGTCCCACATTGGACTCATCAGTCACCTGAGAACTCATTTTCAATGTGGAAGCAAGTCATCCTCGGTTCCGAGGGACTGCCTAAGAGAGGAAATAAAAGTGGCTGTTGTAGTCGGGACATTACGGTAACAGTCTTGCGCGGCCGCTGTTAGGAGTAATACGGTAGCCACGCTTTCCCCCCGCCCTCTCCTCATGAATATTAATGAGCGCTCATGCATATTCCGATCAGGCACCTCTCCAGGCTGCCGTTCATGTGCCGGACGTTGTGGGTCAGAGCCCGGGTGACGGCGGTCAGCTGCTGCAGGGCGGCGGCCAGCACGGCCGCCTCGGTGTGGCCGGGGGGCAGCTGGCTGAGGAGGCCGCTCTGGCCGTGTGCCGCTTGCTCCGGCTCCGACTCCGGTTGAGGATTCGACTCCGGTTGAGGATTCGACTCCGGCCTCCTCAACCGGGCGCTCGCATCTCCCGCCTCCGCCATTTGCAAAAAAAAACCCGCGGCAGCGGCGCCCTGGTGCTGGACGTCGGACGTGACGCCCTTGCGTCATCGCCGCACGGGGTTGTGGGAGTTGTAGTCCATGTCTCCAGAAGCTTGCTTGCTTAACAAAAAAGACTTGCATTTATATAGCCCCTTTCACAACCTAAGGACATCTCAAAGCCCTTTACAGCCAATGAAGCACTTTTATTGAAATGTAGTCACTGTTGTAATTTGGGAAACCCGGCAGCCAATTTGCGCACAGCAAGCTCCCGCAAACAGCATTGTGATAATGACCAGATCATCTGTTTTTTAGTGATGTTGGTTGAGGGATAAATATTGGCCCAGGACACCGGGGAGAACTCCCCCTGCTGTTCTTCAAAATAGTGCCCGTGGGATCTTTTACGTCCACCTGAGAGAGCAGACGAGGCCTCGGTTTAACGTCTCATCCGAAAGACGGCACCTCTGACAGTGCAGCACTCCCTCAGTGCTGTCCCTCCGACAGTGCGCTGCTCCCTCAGTACTGCCCCTCCGACTGTGCAGCGCTCCCTCAGTACTGCCCCTCCAACAGTGCGCCGCTCCCTCTGTACTGCCCCTCCGACAGTGCAGCACTCCCTCAGCACTTCCCCTCCGAACAGTGCTGCGCTCCCTCAGTACTGCCCCTCCGACAGTGCGGCGCTCCCTCAGTACTGCCCCTCCGACAGTGCAGCACTCCCTCAGTACTGCCCAAGGACAGTGCAGCACTCCCTCGGCACTGCACTGGAGTGTCAGCCTAGTTTTATGTGCTCACAACCTTCTAGACTCTGAGGCGAGTGTGCTACCCACTGAGCCACTGCTGACGCAACACAAGAACCAGCAGCAGGAGCAGGCCATTCAGCCCCTCTCCACCCTGCTCTGCCATTCAATAAGATCACGGCTGATCTTCCACCGCAACTCTACTTTCCCACCCGATCCCTTGATTCGAGTCCAAAAATCTATCGATCTCAGCCTAGAATATACTCAACCACTCAGCAACCACCGCCCTCTGGGGCGGTGAATTCCGAAGTATCACCACCCTCCGAGTGAAGAAATTCCTCCTCATCTCAGTCCTAAATGGCCGACTCCTTATTCTGAGACTGTGACCCCTGGTTCTAGACTCTCCAGCCAGGGGAAACAACCTCTCAGTATCTACCCTGCCAATCCCATTCAGAGCTTTACTCTGTCTAACCCGTGCTATACCTGCCCTGGGAGTGTTTGATGGGACAGTGTAGAAGGAGCTTTATTCCTGGGATGAGAGGGCTGTCCTATGATGAGAGATTGAGTAGAATGGGCCTCTACTCTCTGGAGTTTAGAAGAATGAGAGGTGATCTCATTGAAACATACAAGATTCTAAATGGGATTGACAGGGTAGATGTTGAGAGGTTGTTTCCCCTGGTTGGAGCGTCTAGAACTAGGGGGCATCGTCTCAGGATAAGGGGTCGGCCATTTAAGACTGAGATGAGGAGGAATTTCTCAGAGGGTTGTGAATCTTTGGAATTCTCTGCCCCAGAGGGCTGTGAATGCTGAGTCATTGAGTATATTCAAGGCTGAGATTGATAGATTTTTGGACTCTAGGGGAATCAAGGGATATGGGGATCGGGCGGGAAAGTGGAGTTGAGGTCGAAGATCAGCAATGATCTTATTGAATGTCGGAGCAGGCTTGAGGGGCGGTATGGCCTACTCCTGTTCTTAGTTCTTATGTTTACTCTGTATCTAACCCGTGCTGCACCTGCCCTGGGAGTGTTTGATGGGACAGTGCTGAGGGAGCTTTACTCTGTATCTAACCCGTGCTGTACCTGCCCTGGGAGTGTTTGATGGGGACAGTGTAGAGGGAGCTTTACTCTATCTAACCCGTGCTGTACCTGCCCTGGGAGTATTTGACGGGACAGTGTAGAGGGAGCTTTACTCTGTATCTAATTCGTGCTGCACCTGCCCTGGGAGTATTTGACGGGACAGTGTAGAGGGAGCTTTACTCTGTATCTGACCCGTGCTGTACCTGCCCTGGGAGTGTTTGACAGGACAGTGTAGAGGGAGGTTTACTCTATCTAATCCGTGCTGTACCTGCCCTGGGATTGTTTGACGGGACAATGTAGATGGAGCTTTACTCTGTATCTAACCCGAGCTGTACCTGCCCTGGGAGTGTTGGGACAGTGTAAAGGGAACTTTACTCTATCTAACCTGTGCTGTACCTCTCCTGGGAGTGTTTGATGGGACAGTGTAGAGGGAGCTTTATTCTGTATCTAACCCGTGCTGTATCTGCCCTGGGAGGGTTTGATGGGACAGTGTAGAGGGAGCTTTACTCTGTATCTAACCCGTGCTGTACCTGCCCTGGGAGTGTTTGATAGGGACAGCGTAGAGGGAGCTTTACTCTGTATCTAACCCGTGCTGTACCTGCCCTGGGAGTGTTTGATGGGGACAGTGTAGAAGGAGCTTTACTCTGTATCTAACCCGTGCTGTACCTGCCCTGGGAGTGTTTGATGGGGACAGTGTAGAGGGAGCTTTACTCTGCATCTAACCCATGCTGTACCTGCCCTGGGAGTGTTTGATGGGGACAGTGTAGAGAGAGCTTTACTCTGTATCTAACTCGTGCTGTACCTGCCCTGGGAGTGTTTGACGGGACAATGTAGAGGAAGCTTTACTCTGTATCTAACCCCTGCTGTACCTGCCCTGGGAGTGTTTGATGGGACAGTGTAGAGGGAGCTTTACTCTGTATCTAGCCCGTGCTGTACCTGCCCTGGGAGTGTTTGATGGGACAGTGTAGAGGGAGCTTTACTCTGTATCTAACCCGTGCTGTACCTGCCCTGGGAGTGTGATTACTGAGAATTGTGATGCGCATCATGGGACGAACCAGACCCTTCCCCTGCTCTCCATCCAGAACGCAGGTGGATGCTGCTTACCCTTTGCCATATCAATGCCCTTTTGGGAGCTGCTTGGTATCGGTTGGCCTCGTGGTCTTCTGCTGGCCTGGAGCATTTATTCCGATTGGTCGAGCTGTTCATGAAGACAGCTTCCCTCTCCATACAGGTTTCAATGAGATCACCTCTCATTCTTCTCATCTACTCAATCTCTCCTCATAGGACAACCCTCTCATCCCAGGAACCAGTCTGGTGAACCTTCGTTGCACTCCCTCTGTGGCAAGTATATCCTTCCTTAGGTAATGAGACCAAAACCGTGCACAATACTCCAGGTGTGGTCTCACCAAAGTCCTGGACAATTGCAGCAGGATTTCCTCACTGAACTGAATAGATCCCAACTAGTGCCATTTGTAATCTTATAATTTATATTGAACTACATATTACTTATATATCCATTTCAAATACCTCGGTCATTTTCCAGCAATCTTTCCCCAGCCCAGTGTTGCCCAAAACTTTAGCCAGAAGTGATGAATTGGGAATCCAGATGTGCCCAATTGCATTTTTGATTAGGAAATAAAAATGAGTAACGGAACCTTTTCAATACTCACTTGCAGTGTATGCACACATACTTTAAAGTTTTTGTTCGTGCCTTTGTAAAATGGTAAGACTAAAAGAGCGTGCGAGTGTTTTTTGATTGTTGTGTGTGCTTTACTTCCTTGGTTACTGTTTATTGGTTCTCTGCTAAACTGCTGTTGTATAACAAGGTGGCGGGGCTGGGGGAGAAATTTGGACTTCATCACCACTGTTTCGAGAGGGGAGCTGTCGTCGTGATCAACTTATCGTTCCAGGCCTGTGGAAGACTGCAAGGCCAACCAATACCGTGCAGCTCCCAACAGGCATGGTCATGACAAAGGGTAAACAGCATTCAACTGCGTTCTGGATGGAGAGCAGGGGACGGCTCTGGTTCGTCTCATGGTGCGCATCACAATTCTCAGTAATCACACTCCCAGGGCAGGTACAGCATGGGTTAGATACAGAGTAAAGCTCCCTCTACACTGTCCCCATCAAACACTCCCAGGGCAGGGACAGCACGGGTTAGATACAGAGTAAAGCTCCCTCTACACTGTCCCCATCAAACACGCCCAGGGCAGGTACAGCACGGGTTAGATACAGAGTAAAGTTCCCTCTACACTGTCCCCATTAAACACTCCCAGGGCAGGTACAGCACGGGTTAGATACAGAGTAAAGCTCCCTCTACACTGTCCCCATTAAACACTCCCAGGGCAGGTACAGCACGGGTTAGATACAGAGTAAAGCTCCCTCTACACTGTCCCATCAAACACTCCCAGGGCAGGTACAGCATAGGTTAGATACAGAGTAAAGCTCCCTCTACACTGTCCCATCAAACGCTCCCAGGGCAGGTACAGCACGGGTTAGATACAGAGTAAAGCTCCCTCTACACTGTCCCATCAAACACTCCCAGGGCAGGTACAGCACGGGTTAGATACAGAGTAAAGCTCCCTCTACACTGTCCCCATCACACACTCCCAGGGCAGGTACAGCACGGGTTAGATACAGAGTAAAGCTCCCTCTACACTGTCCCATCAAACACTCTCAGGGCAGGTACAGCACGGGTTAGATACAGAGTAAAGCTCCCTCTACACTGTCCCATCAAACACTCCCAGGGCAGGTACAGCACGGGTTAGATACAGAGTAAAGCTCCCTCTACACTGTCCCCATCAAACACTCCCAGGGCAGGTACAGCACGGGTTAGATACAGAGTAAAGCTCCCTCTACACTGTCCCATCAATGTGCAGCCATCCTCATCAGGAGTTCTCTTCACTGCACGAGTTGAAGACATTTTTTTCATATCCCACACCAGCCCTCTGAATCAGTAAGATTGAGTAGATTTAGGACCCTTTTGCGCTGGAGACCCAGTTAATAGGAACTGGACCGAGACCCGTCGAAATTTACAGGAGAGTTTATTTTTAAAGTAACTTAACTGTTCAGTTCAGTTAAGTTGCCAATTCAGTGACTTTAACGTTACGTCATTTCAGCTTAAAATCCTACATAACAGATGGGTCCAGGAAGGCTAATTTTTTCAATCCATTTGGTTTAGTAAAAGGAAAAGGAATGATGGCTTTATGTAACACCGTATCATATCTCTTCTGGATTAACACTGATCTACCTGTCACTTCCGCAGGACATCCCAAAACACTTCAAACCCAATTAAGTATCTTTGAAGTGTAGTCACTGTTGCAATGTATAGAAACGCGGCCGCCAATTTGCACACAGCAAGATCCCACAAGCAGCAATGAGATAAATGACCAGATATCTGTTTTAGTGATGTTGGTTGAGGGATATTGGCCCCAGGACCCCGGGGAGAACTCCCCCTGCTCTTCTTCCAGTCGTGCGGTGGGATCTTGTATGTCCACATGAAAAGGCAGATGGGTCCTCGGTTTAACGTCTCATCTGACAGTGCAGCACTCCCTCAGTCAGTGGGAGTGTCGGCCTAGATAATGTGCTCACGGCTCTGGAGTGGGGTTTGAACCCACGGCCTTCTAATTCAGAGGCAAGAGTGCTACCCACGGAGCCACAGCTTGGTGGTAGCTGAGTATTAACCAAACTGGGACATGTAGTGTGGTAAGCGTTTTACTGATAATGAGGTACTGCGATTACAATGAAATGTATGGCCGGTTAACCTGATTTTGGTTGTGTTTAAGGAGGCGTGCTGGTTGGGTTACCAGTGCCGTGGCATCTTTTACACCCGCCTGAACGGTAGATGGGGCCTCGGTTTAACGTCTCATCCAAAGGGTGATGCAGCACTTGCTCGGTACTGCACTGGAGTGTCAATCTAGAGTGTGCATTCGAGTCCAGGAGTGGGGTTTGAACCCACAACCTTCCGACTCCGAACCAAGCTGACAGTAACGAGAGAAATCGGTTGTGCGCCGTCCCAGTGGAATCGGAAGTTGAGCTTCTTGGGTACATCTCAGTAACAGCGGTGCTTCATAATCGCGCCTGCAGCAGGTGGAGTCACAAATGATGCACAGACAGGCCGCTTACAGCAAATCTTTTATTTACTGAATTTTCCATTTTCCATTTAAAATCTCTCGGTTTTGTACTACCTTAACATTTCACTACCGCTAGGCAGCGCCGTGCCCAATTACAGACACAAACTCCATTGTACACACATTTATTATACCAGACAGTCCCATTTTCCTGCATTGCCATTGGGTCCCTCCCTCCTCCCCCCTCCCCTCCGCCCCACAGGTTAAAAAGAGACAATGCAAGTCAGCATTACAAATCAAGGAGAATGCAGAACAGCGGGGCCCATGTGGAGCGTGGCCTTCAGGGTTTTGCTGTACAAAGGTTGCTCGCGGCGCGGTCTAGCCGCGGAGTTCACGGTGGCGACTCCGCGCGCTTAGCGCTGCCCGTCACACTCGCCCTCTGCGCAACCGCTCGAGGTCCGTCAAGGGGAAAGCAGTGAATAGCCGCGGTGAAGTGTCAATTGTAACTATAGGACTCCGACGCCATTTTGGGCTGATGAACAGTTTCTGTTTTTAACAATTATTTTTGGAACTGGCTGCTCTCCCCGTGGCATTGCTCCTGGCATGTATGAGGATGGACTACTATTGAAGGATAGGAGCTTTATACCACGTACAAATCATTATTCTGGTGCTATACTGTAGCTGTGAGCAATTTAGTGTGACCCTTTTAAGACTAAAGATGCAATATTTATGCCTTTCAGAGGCTAGTTGAGCTTAGGAAGATCCTTGGATTAATTAGAGGTCAACTGTTCCGAGGCAGATCCTTGGGTCAATTAGAGGATAATTGTTACGAGGCAGATGTTTGGGTCAATTAGAGGATAATTGTTACGAGGCAGATCCTTGGGTCAATTAGAGGCAAGACCCAAGTGTAACGCCTGGAGCCAATCACCAGGTATTTTCTGTTGCTGTGGAGGTTTCTCTAGGCATTGCAAAAGATTGGCCTTCTTTCTCTTTTCTTTAAAATGCATCGCACACAAATTTGCACGAGTTACACCTGAATTGTGACTGGTGCGTCTCAAAAACTTTAAATATACATATATTATTCCGTACAAAAAAAAAAGATTTAAAGACCGAGACGATCAGAAAGGACAGCTTGGTCTGGCCCCTAGCAGATCTATTGGGTGTCGTTTGCGTTACACTTTCTCCTGAACTGCACAGGCGCTAAAGGAGGGGGGAGGAGCAAGAAAGGAGTGGAACCCTTGTGTGGTTTCAGAGGGACATGTGCTTCGTGCTGAACCCAGCAAGTGTCCATAGCAGTGGACAGTGTTAATAAGAGTTTTTATACTGGCGGCGTGCTGCCCGCTGCAGGTCTGAAGCTCACCCTGATGGTGAGAAAGGCCCATCAACGTCTGCCTTATCCATTATGGGATGCAAAACCTCATGCACTAACCTCTGACTAACAGTCCAGGGGAAAAAGACCCATGGGCAACCTCAAGGCGACTCTGGGGAAATTCCTCCCGACTCACTAAGGAAGACAAGCTCATGGCGCTGGATCATGGCTATAGCAAAGCAAACACAGGGAGCTGGCCTTAGGGGTTCCTGCAGTGGGTCTCCGTTATAAACAGTGCAGCTCAGCACACTCTGAGACTGGCTCCTGCTGCCAAGCTTTAAGGAGGGAAGGCAATGCATGGAGTCACGAACTAGCAAAACTCATATGAAGTAGAGAAAAAAAAAAAGGGACCCAGGAGACTTTCTGGGACAGGCCAGTCTTGGCTTTCAGTTTATGGACGGTGAGCAACAAGGACCACACACAAATTTCGCTACTAGACTCCACAAGTTTTCAAAACATCGGCATTTACCGATTCCCCAGACTGCACAATTTTGTGATGTTCAAGGGGCCAGATTTTCTGCCTGGCTACAAGCAGGTGTAAAATCTAGCCCTGCGTTCCATGCGCCTTTTTCACATGCACGGGGGGGAGACGGCGGCTGCCCCGTGCATGTGTATCTGTATACAACCCAGGTAGAATTTAATCAGAATTTTAAAAAAAGAAATCTATAACCACAGGTTAAGTAGCCAAACCATTTTGCTATTTCTTTCTAAACGTTCACCTCCCAATTTTCACCCTCTTCCAAATATTCACTGAAAATCTAACCCTCTGAAAAGGAAGAATCCAAAAGGTATTATGCCAAGTCCTATGTATAGAAAAGACACTTCAAGTAGGTATTCTCTACCGATGTTGTATGGTGGCACTGACTGGGGGGTTCAGTGGACAAAGGGTCTCACCTCTATCAGTCTAGCCTGGCACTGCACCAGTTACTACTTGTCTAAATATTGTACTACCCCCTTCTCCTCGGCAGGTGCCCGCTAACATATACCTCTCGAATGCTATGGGGAGGGCCCGCCTACTCTTCGATTACGCGCAATCACGGATCGGAGACCTGTAGCCGACCGGAAGCGATGCTGGAGCTGCCACACGAGTCGTATCCCCCCCCACCCCCGTTCCCAACGATGGTACAGGCCCGCCCGGGCAGAGCCGGCCCCTGGTTCCTGACGCCAGTCGCGCGCACATCTGTGCCGACCGCTGGCCCGACATGCTGTGGACCAGCCAGCTGTGCGCCGGGCCTTTTCCCCGCTCTTCTGCCGCTCGGCACAATCGCGTGGGGAAAAGGAACTCTATAGAAGGAACGACAAATGCATTTATCTGAAAATAGTCCCATCTTTCCCCCCGCCCCCCCCACCCCGCCCCTAAACTCGACATTAAAAAGGCTGCGTCATACATTAATAACCGGCAGGCTAATGATTAGGAAACATCGCTCGAGAGTTGAAAAGCAATTTGTTTTTGTAAAAATTAAAAATAAACACGCACGCACACAAATCCGAAGCTTGCTGGAAGGCTGTGGCAGAAGACTGTACAAAGTTCGAAGCATCGTAAATACAAAAAAGCAACTTCATTGATCTGCTGAGTTTTTCCCTTTGCTTTTAGTTCAAGTCCCCAGTCCCACCCACCCCGCTCTGGAGCGTTAATTTGGGAGGCAAGGTTTCCCGAGAAGAGTTTTTAGGAGTAAAAACAAAAGCACCAAAAATTAAACAATTGAGAGCCTGCCCAAAAAGAGAGAGAGAGCTCATCCTGGACTGGCAAAGGGGCAAACTCGAACCCTTTCTTCCCCCCTCCCACCCCACAATAATTCTCTAAATCTAGTTCATTTAATGGTGCGGTAGGGTCTGCATTATCTGCTCACAAGACCGAACTCGATGGCTGCAGGTCCCAGAGTATGGAAAACTTTCTTGAACAGCGCTGATGTACATACTGGGAGAGGTGGTTAATAGAGAACGTTGGGGAGAAGATACACACGCACATATATATATATCTGCGTTATATTGACAGGACGGGATTTTTTGCCCCCTGTCCCCACAGCAGTAGTTATTCTCTTTCCCCCGCTCCCCACCCCTCTCCATTTTAAGAAGCTAAAATATTTGCGGGTACAAAGTCAGGCAACGCGTGGCAGTCACTGCACCAACCCAGGGGGGGCTGCCCTGCCCGCTGTGCGGAAAATGCAACGCAGTGGGTTGACACTCTGCGAGGCGCGAGGTCTGCTACTTTGTCGTGGCGTTGAGCTGTGTGAAAGTGGGAGAGAGAGAGAGAGAGGCTTCTGCGTGAAGTTCGATATCCCGTGGGGAGCAGGAGGCGCCGGCTTCATGAGGCGGATTCAGCTTCACACCAGTTAACGCGGGGTGTGTGCGGTATTGTGGATGGGCGAGTCTTTGCTCCTTCGGGTAGGGACAAGTGGAAAGGGTCTCTGTGCGCTAGGGGGCCTGGGGGACGGAACTCATTTTACAGATCCTGAAAGGGCCGTTACTTCTCCGGGAATTCCCACTCAAACATCCTTTTCTTCACGCGAGGGCAGAAGTAGCTTATGATCACGTCCCACAGCATGCCAAAAAAAGTGTTTGCCCCAGGAAAGACAGCCCCACTAGTTTATCCACCACCCCCCACCCGTTGGGTCATGCACAGAGCTGACAAGGTTTACTGCCCATCCCCTACTTTCCCTGAAGAGGTGGTGGCACTGGCCTTCAGCTTGATAACAATTGTTCGTACAACCGAAAGGCTTCGGAGGGGCAGGGGATGGGAGTCCCGTGTAGGCCAGACTGGGTAGGGGTCTTGCAGTAAAAACCCTAGTTCGCACTACAACTCGGCAGCTTTTCATGGTCATTTTATCTGGTGCCAGCCCAAAACTGCCAGATTTATTGAATTTTATCTTACAGCTTTGTCCTGGCTGCATTTGAACTCTCAGCTTGGGTTGCTAGTCCGGCTCTATACCACGACACCACCGTACCCAGACTTCCTCAGGTAAACCGTGCCTGACTGCGCCCCCACTTCCCTCTCAAATTCAATGCAAAAAAGCACGGTCGATACCCGACACGAACGCACGCACGTGACAGCCTCTCAAAGGCAAGGACCCCACGGATACCGAACTCGCTCCCATTTACAAGAGTCGGCACCGAAACACACCCCCCAGCAGAAAGCGGCAATCTGCCAATGGGCACCGTTCTGTGCAACTCCACCCAGGACTCGCCCACAGAGCAGGTCAGTGTTACGAACATATAGTTAAGGAAAAGTCAAAAGTGTTACTGGCCTGTGTATGCATGTGTGAGAGGGAGGAGAGTGAGTGTGCGCGAGAGAGAGAGAGAGGAGAGAGTGTGCACGCGCGCGAGGGGGGGGAAAGAGTGTGCGCGCGCGAGGGGGGGGGGGGAAGAGTGTGCGAGCGAGAGAGGAGAGTGCGCGCGCGAGAGTGCACGCGCGCGAGAGGAATGCGCGAGAGAGAAAGCGCGCGAGAGAGAGGAAAGAGTGCACACGCGAGAGAGGAGTGCGCGCACACGCGAGATGAGAGAGCGCACAAAAGAGGAGAGAGCGCGCGAGAGGAGAAGTGAGTGTGCGCACGAGAGGAGAGTGTGCATGCGAAAGAGTGCATGTGAGAGAGAGGAGTGTGCGCGTGAGAGTGCGCACGAGAAAGAGGAGTGTGTGCGAGAGTGTGCGTGAGCGAGTGAGGAGTGTACGTGAACAAGAGCGTGCGAGCGAGAGCGTGCACAAGTGTGCATTTGTGCATGAGTGTGAGAGAGTATGTGCGCGCGCGAGAGAGTATTTTATACATTCCGCATTAACTACTGTGGTACGTCTGTTGAGGAAAAGCTGAAATGCCCTGTAAAGCCAGGCACTCACTTTGTTTAAACAAGAGTAAAAATAAAATTAAAAACAGAACATCTAACACTAGCCGAAAACTTGAGTAAAATCCCCACAGCCACCTGCTGCTCCACTGGAATGAAACTATGTTGGAGGCTGGCTGAGATCCCGGGCTGTGGGGACGCACACGGTCGCGCTTTCATCGGTAGCCATAGTAACTGTTGTAGTAGCGGTTTCGCTCCTCGTAATAGCGGTGCCACTGGAGACAGAAGGAGAAGAACAAACGGCACATTAATGGTTAAAAAGTCTCGTCTCTACCCACCCCATCATCACTGTACCTCGCCCGACTCGCACTGCACTACACGCCCACAGCACCTTACCCCAAGTGGCCATTCGTTACACGCAAGCCTGGACACTGTGCGTTGGTGCGTTATTCAACCACGGGGAACATCACAGCATAGCCTGATCCTGCCTTTGCTCAGCATGCGTCTCTCACACGCACTCAACAACACGCACGACTGGCTAATGATGAATGGGGGGGAATCCCTGGCTAATGTTTCCCCTCCCAGGTCAGAAGGGGCACAATTGCCAATTGTGCCACTGCCTCACCCCCCTACTGCTCTGGCTGACGTTGGCTGGCTTGTAGACTATAGACCAAACCCTGGGACATTCTGGGCAGGCACATCAGGGTTCCCAAAAGCACGTGCATGCATCCACCCCCACCCCGTGCCCAGGTTACGGGGGATCCAGTCAGCGACAGACTGGTCCAGATCACGTTACTGCAGGAGCGCCGGTGAGCAGAGACAAGCACCTACCTCGCGAGCGTACTCCCGGTAATAATCCCGGTATCTGTGGTAGTCGTAGGGCTGCGCATAGGCCCGGTCGTACTGCTGCCTGTATCGGTCGTAGGCTTTATGGTAATCCTGTGGCAACAAATGACGGGTCAGTGCGTTATTACAATGGCGGGGCAAGTATTGCTGGCCGACAGGTACCACTTTGGAAACCGTGTTGAGAATCCTTTACCCAAATCTCAAAGAGATAAGCAAAGAACGTTCCCCAAGGAATCCTGATAAAGGAACCAGCAGCTCATCTCATGGGGAGAAAGCAGGGACAGGGTACTGAATTTGGATGATCAGCCATGATCTCATGAAATGGCGGAGCAGGCTAGAGGGGCCGAATGGCCGACTCCTGCTCCTATCTTCTATGCTCACCAGACTTTCAGGTGCAAAGCAAGAGGAGAACAAACCGAGGGGGCAAAACCCAGGTCAGGAAAGAGATTGTTAAGTCCCGTGTTATATTCTTGTCCGATTCTCTGGTGTGCATTTCCGGTAACACATTCTTACCTTGGTTCGAACGGAGCCAAGGCGGGCGGACGGAGTTAAGATCAGCCGTGATCTCATTGAATGGCAGAACGGGCTCGAGGGGCTGAATTGCCTCCTCCTGTTCCTACGTACCAGTAATCGAGCGTCTCTCTCTTACCTCTCTGTATGCCGGGTTGTTGCCGTAGGCGGCACCCCAGCCCTGCCCGTACTGCGGCCGATCGTAGCTCCTGTTGTCCCACCTGCCCATGCGGTTACCACCTAGCAGAACAGAGAGCCAAACGTGAGGGCGGTTTATTTATTGCGCGCGCATCTCAAACAAACGTTTGGGTTCTGAGACGGGGTGGGAACAGAGTCTTGAAAACCCCCACGCCACAGAACCTGATTGCCGGGAAGTAGCCATGCAGTACTGGTGGATGGGCTGCCAATCAGCGGACTGCTTTGTCCTGGGTGGTGTCGAGCTCCTTGGGATAGAAAGCCACATATCCAAATTTGCCGATGACACAAAGATAGGCGGCATTGTAGGCAGTGTCGACCAAAGCATAAAATTACAAAAATATATTGATAGATTAAGTGAATGGGCAAAATTGTAGCAAATGGATTTCAATGTAGGCAAATGTGAGGTCATCCACTTTGGACCTAAAAAGGATAGAACAGGGGACTTTCTAAATGGTGAAAAGCTAAAAACAGTGGAGGTCCAACGAGACTTGGGGGGTCCAGGTACACAGATCATTAAAATGTCATGAACAGGTACAGAAAATAATCAAAAGCTAATGGAATGCTGGCCTATATATCTAGAGGACTAGAATACAAGGCGGTAGAAGTTATGCTGCAGCTGTACAAAGCCCTGGTTAGACCTCACCTGGTGAGACCACACCTGGAGTAGTGTGCACAGTTTTGGTCTCCTTACCTAAGGAAGGATATACTTGCCATAGAGGGAGTGCAACGAAGTTTCACCAGACTGATTCCAGGGATGGGGGGATTGTTCTGTGAGGAGAGATTGAGTAGACTAGGCCTATATTCTCTAGAGTTTAGAAGAATGAGAGGTGATCTCATTGAAACATACAAAATTCTTACAGGGCTTGACAGGGCAGATGCAGGGATTATGTTTCCCCTGGCTGGGGAGTCTAGAACCAGGGGGTCACAGTCTCAGAATAAGGGGTCAGCCATGTAGGACTGAGATGAGGAGGAATTTCTTCACTCAGAGGGTGGTGAATCTTTGGAATTCTCTACCCCAGAGGGCTGTGGAGGCTCAGTCGTTGAGTATATTCAAGACAGAGATCGATAGATTTTTGAATATTAAGGGAATCAAGGGATATGGGGATAGTGCAGTAAAGTGAAGACGAAGTATATCAGCCATGATCTTATTGAATGGTGGAGCAGGCTCGAAGGGCCAAATGGCCTACTCCTACTCCTATTTCTTATGTTCTTATGTTCACACCTGGAGCACTGTGAACAGATCTGGGCACAACACCTTAGGAAGGATATATTGGCCTTGGAGGGAGTGCAGCGTAGGTTTACCAGAATGATACCCGGACTCCAAGGGTTACATTATGAAGAGAGATTACACAAACTAGGGTTTTATACCATGATCTTTAGAAGTTTAAGGGGTGATTTAATCGAAGTTTTCAGGATGTTAAGGGGAACAGATAGGGTAGAGAGAGAGAAATTATTTCCGCTGGTTGGGGAGTCTAGGACTAGGGGCATAGTCTAAAAATTAGAGCTAGACCTTTCAGGAGTGAAATTAGGAAACATTTCTATACACAAAGGGTGGTAGAAGTTTGGAACTCTTCCGCAAACGGCAATTAATGCTAGATCAATTGTTCATTTTAAATCTGAGATTGATAGATTTTTGTTAACCAAAGGAATTAAGGGATACGGGGCAAAGGTGGGTAGATGGCGTTAGTTCACAGATCAGCCATGATCTCACTGAATGGCGGAACAGGCTTGAGGGTCTAAATGGCCTCCTCCTGTTCCTGTGTTCCTTGTGTTGTTAGGGCTGCACCTATCCAGGCAAGTGAGAGTATTCCATCACATTCATGACTTGTGCCTTGTAGGTGGTGAGAGGCTTTGAGGAGTCAGGTGGTGAGACAGTCGCCGCAGAATACCCAGCCTCTGACCTGCTCTTGTATCCGAAGCATTTACGCGTCTGGTCCAGTTGAGCTTCTGGTCAATGGTGACGCCCCCAGGATGTTGATGGTGGGGGATTAGACTATGCTAATGCCATGGAATGTCAAGGGAGGTGGTTAGACCTCCTCTTGTTGGAGATGGTCATTGCCTGGCACTTGTGTGGCGCGAATGTTACTTGCCACTGATCAGCCCAAGCTTAAATGTTATCCAGGTCTTGGTACATTCGGGCACGGACTGCTTGAGGAGTTGCGAATGGAGCTGAACACTGCAATCAGCGAACATCCCCACTTCTGACCTTATGATGGAGGGAAGGTCATTGATGAAGCAGCTGAAGATGGGTGGGCCGAGGACACTGCCCTGAGGAACTCCTGCAGCGATGTCCTGGGGCTGAAATAATTGGTCTCCAACAACCATTTTCCTTTGTGCTAGGTATAACTCCAGTGGAGAGTTTTCCCCCTAATCCCCATTCAGGATTAGTTAGGGGATCCCCAGTTTACTAGCCCTCTTCAAAAAAACAGTTGTTTAAGAGAATTAACGTGTGAGAACAGAAGGAAGAGACTGTTCTTTTTGATAAACAAGGTTAAGGTCCTGTTCCGCCCGGGGCGGTGTCTCACCGTAGTTCCTGTCTCTGTCGTTACGGTTGCGGTAGTTACGTCGATCCTGCCGCTTCTCCTGCTGTGGCCGGGCTTTCTTTGCCTCGTCTCGGTACTTGCTCACCAGTTTGTTGGCCTGCTCCTTCTCCAGCTCCACGTAAGTCACCTTGTCCAGGAAGTCGCTCGTCTCGGGGAGCGTAAAATTCACTGAAAAAAAATCAACACACGAGAGATCAAGAAAGAGAGTCAGCTGAGAAAGCTGGACGCAACAACTCCCTCCAACTGGCCTGCTGGTTAATAGTACAGCAGAGCCATTCAGACCAGGAGGGCCCTGGTTCCACCGCCAGCTTCTGCTGAGTTAGCTGGTCTCTGCTGGGGCGCTGTTTCACCCGCAACAACTATCTGCAGTGCCTTCTGGGTTAGCGGGGAAAGGGACGCGACTCCTCTTGACCGCACTCCGATGCCCGGACAGCAGGCACGTTGATGTCAGGGAAGGACAGGATTGGGCCGAGCTGCGACGCTCTTCGAACAGCCCGCCCTTGCTCGTCGCCGAGACTCTCACGTGAATAATGGGCGCGGGGTGGAGGGGGTGATCGTCACCTCCGCTCCCGAAGGTGCCGACTCTTGCTGCGTCGCAGTCCCGAGGCTGCCATCGGCCCTTTGTCCGTTTGTCATAGGATCCTGTGCCGGCTCTTTGAAAGAGCGATCCAATTAGTTCCACTCCCCCTGCTCTTTACCCGCAGCCCTGCACATTTTCCCTTTTCAATTATTTATCCAATTCCCTTCTGAAAGTTACTGTTGAATCTGCTTCCACCACCTTTTCAGGCAGTGCGTTCCAGATCATGGCAACACACTATGTAAAAATAATTCTCCTCCTCTCCCCCCTGGTTCTTTCTCTAACGATCTTAAATCTGTGTCCTCTGGTTACTGATGCTCCAGCCAGCGGAAACAGTTTCTCCTTATTTACTCATCAAAACCCCATATCATTTTGAACACCTCTTATTAAATCTCCCCTTAACCTTCTCTTCGCATGAGAGAGAGTCCAGACATTGGCCATGGCCGGGGGGGGGGGGGAACCACAGCCGGCTCAACCCTGCACTCGGCCAACACCCACAAGCCCACGCAATTCCAGCAACACATTCAGGAGGAGAGTAGGCAAACATTAGAGGTGTAGCATGTACCAGAAACACATCACAGAGCACCAGGCCCTGTCCACACTCAGTGTCACCACCCCCCCCCCCAACCCCTCACCTTTCATTTCATGCAGTGCAAAGTCTGGTACGTCCTCGCCCTCTTCCGCAATCCGCAGCTTCATCCTCGTCTTCCAGTCCTCGTCGCTCGGGCAGATCACCATAGCCTGGCGGTAAAACCCTTTGAACGGGATCATCTTCCGCCGCTGAGCCGAGCTGTATACATTGGTCTGAAAGGGAGGCGGGTGCAGAGGCCGTTAACGGGTGAAATGTTATCCCCCCTGGTCAGAACGCTAACAATTCTGGCCTCTTGCGCATCCCCCGATTTTAATCGCTCCACCATTGGCAGCCGTGCCTTCAGCTGCCTGGGCCCCTAAGCTCTGGAATTCCCTCCCTAAACCTCTCTGCCTCGCTTTCCTCCTTTAATACGCTCCTTAAAACCTACCTCTTTGACCAAGCTTTCGGTCACCTTTCCTAGTATTTCATGTAGCTCGGTGTCAAATTTTGTTTGATAATCGCTCCTGTGAAACGCCTTGGGATGTTTTACTACGTTTACGGCGCTATATAAATACAAGTAGTTGTTGGTAGATGGACTGACTCCTGTTACCCCCATGGCAGATGGAGCGACTCCAAATTCTTTTCTCTCTCCTGATGGCACCGACTCTGACTAGGATGAAGCCCCACAGTCGCCATCAGCCCTTTGATACCTCGCCAAAGTGGCGAAAGATGAGGGGGGAGCGGGAACGAGGGGCCGAACATTCGGAGTTAGGGAGGTGGGGGGGGGGGACTTGCAGCAGGACTCGCAGCAAACAAAGTCTGTTTAAACAGCGCGCTACAGCAGTCGACAGAGTCTATTTAAACAGCACACAGTCTACAGAATCTATTTTTTTTTAAAAAGTCTCTACAAACTACAGCTTTAAAGATCAGTCAATTTGAATCGGTGAGCCTCCAGTGTGGGACTTGCACCCCTTTACCCCCAATATTTTGCGTTTGCATATAGTGACACCGCTATTCCCGACCAGAATTGAGACGATTGGGTAATTTCCCCCTTCAATCACGCCTGGAGACCGCACTGCTGTAAGTGACTGGGATTGATTTTATGCACATCATTTGTATTATATAGCTATCCTCCACTCACTGCATTTTGCTGGAGAAATAATCCTGCTTTTAGCAGGAGACATTGCTGCAGTTTTAGTCACGAGTTCTGTTTGCTGTAGTTTGTAAAAAAAAATTTTTTAAATAGATTCTGTAGACTGTTTGCTGTAGTATGCTGTTTAAATAGACTCTGTAGACTGCTGTAGCATGCTGTTTAAACAGACTTTGTTTGCTGCAAATCCTGCTGCAAGTCCACCCCCCACCCCGCCTCCAACTCATTGGCTGACACAGTGGTGTTAATAGACGATCTGACTATTTAGTGGGCCACCACTTCAGAAGGACGGTACCTGATCGAGGATGTAGTTACGCTTCTTGCAAGCAGCGATCTGGATCAGTTTGCTCAAGGACTGCGTCGCCTGCTGGATTAGAAGATTCCGACGCTCCACATTCATTTCAGGACCCTCCAGTCCTTTGACCTGGGAGAACAGAACCGAAGAGTACACAGTGAGCGGTTTTATATTAAACAGCTAATCCAGCTGTGGGTGTTCACCACCCCCCCTCTTCTCTCAAACGCACCGACTCGTGCTGGGGGACAGTTCCACGGGCAAGTCTGGGCGGAATCTACAGGATATTCAACTGTGAGGGCATCACAGCTGAGCCTGTTCCTGCCCTCACTGACCCCCCCCCCCCGCATCCCCAAGCTGAATGACCAGTTAACCCATTATTTTTGGGGTCCTGGTTGAGCCTCCTGACCCACAGTCAAGTGAGCCAAGCTAATCTAAGCAGCGTTACAATTCCTCGAACTTACAGTCAATGAGGTCGGCAAACCAGCTCCCAATTCTCTGAAGGACTTTGGGGCTTTTCAATACCAGTTTTAAGGAAACTAAAGGATTGACTAGAACCCTGGATGAATTACCCCCTAAAAGGAGCAGAGTTTGGTTAAAAGAACCGTTAAACTGACTGTGCAACAAGGCATGCTAGGAAGGTTGACCAAATTCAAGAAGTGTTATGCAGACTGTCTGGAAGGCTACAGATAAGGAGACCAGGTGTTGTTTGGCGTCAGTCTGTGTAACCATGGGAGAGAGAGAGAGAGAGAGAGAGAATGGAAGGTTACTGTAAAGCTTGTTTTCGTCAGCAAGAAGTGGAGCAAACCAGCCATTTTAGTAAGTTCAAAGGAGACCATCCAGGAGACCGACCGAACACAGTCCATGAGACAGGCCAGAAGAACACACAGGATCTCGATGGATTATTAACCTCTCAAGTCTCCCGAAGCAGAAGAATTGGCCATTCTGAGTTTCGAGTTGAATTTCTAATTAAGGTTGTATGAATCTCCATCTGTAAACCTTGTTGTATTTTAATCTTAATAAAACCAAGTAGTTAAAAAAGAGTTTAAAGCCTCAGTTGATCTTATGTCTGATTACCCTAAAGAGTAAATGGAGAGTAAAACACAAACCCAACATCTCTTACCCTCATCCTGTCCAGAATGTTGAGTGTTCCCAGTACGGTGTACCTTTTCTCTGGATTCTCAGCCACATGATTCTTCACCCAGGTAGTCTTGCCAACCCCTGGCATCCCAACCATCAGTATAACCTGTAAAAAAGAAAGACTTGTATTTATACCGTGCCTTTCACGACCTCAGGACGTCCCAAAGCTCTTTACACTTCAAGAAAGTACTTCATTGGCTGTAATGTGGGAAACGCGGCAGCCGATTTGCGCACAGCAAGCTCCCACAAGCAACAATGTGATAATAACCAGATCATCTGTTTTTAGTGATGTTGATTGAGGGATAAATATTGGCCCAGGACACCGGAGAAAACTCCCCTGCTCTTCTTCGAAATAGTGCCATGGGATCTTTTACGTCCACCCGAGAGGGCAGACGGGGGCCTAGGTTTAACGTCTCATCCGAAAGACGGCACCTCCGACAGTGCAGCACTCCCTCAGCACTGCACTGGAGTGTCAGCCTAGATTTTTGTGCTCAAGTCTCTGGAATGGGACTTGAACCCACAACCTTCAGACTGAGAGGCGAGGGCGCTACCCACTGAGCCACGGCTACAATGAACCTCAATCCCAATCCAGAGTAGAACATATACACACACTTTAACATTCTCACCATTAGAGTAACCCAGCAAGGTCCAAAAACTTCTTCAAAATAAATGTGGGCGATGCGCAATATTGAAGAGCTGAAGTTCACAAAGGCCATCCCTTGTCTGTGCTAAATTTCATCCAAGGCGACCGCTCCCCAGTGCACTCCCGAGCTTTGGGGTTCTTCCATTCCCACCTCACCACCACCCCCCACCCGCCAAATCGCTAACATCCCTCAAACAGTGCAAAAACTGAAATAAGTGGATGGCAACAGGCAGACAAACACCAGTCACATTTTACACAGCTTCTTGTAACAGAGCAGTTGTGTTTTTTTTTTAATTCTCAGGATGTGGGTGATGCGGGCAAGGCTGCACGTTGCCCATCGCTAGTTGATGCCCTCTGAAGGGCTCAGCAAGCCCCCTTAGTTGTAGAAACAATTGCAGAAGACCGCCCACTGCCACCTTCTCAGGGCGTTAAGATTCAGCCGTGCAGTGTGGACTGGAGGCCCGCGTAGGGGGGAGGCTGGGCAGGGGTTGGTCTCTGCAGGGCATTACTGAACCAGTTGGGTTTTTGCTACCATCCGACAACTTTCACGGTCTTCATTTTCAGGTGCAGATGACCAGATTTACTGAATTAGGTAACTTTCCCACGGTGGGCTTTGAAGTCTTGATTGCTAGACTGCTAGTCCAGGACCAATGTTTAATACGCTACCGTACTGTATAATAAAGGATATCGAGGTACAGTTCTCTGGTGCTAGCAGCACTCCTGTACCTCACTCAAGCATGTGTGAGCCTAGGCTGTGACTGCCAGACTATTTAACCACACAAGAACATCAGAATTAGGAGCAGGAGTCGGCCATACGGCCCCTCGAGCCTGCTCCACCATTCAATAAGATCATGGCTCATCTTCGACCTCAACTCCATTTTCCCACCCTATCCCCATATCCCTTGATTCCCTCAATATCCAAAAATCTATCGATCTCAGTCTTGAATATACTCAACGACTGAGCATCCACAGCTCTCTGGGGTAGAGAATTCCAAAGATTCACCACCATCTCAGGGAAGAAATTCTTCCTCATCTCAGTCCAGCCAGCCAGCCAGCGAGAAACATCCTCCCAGCATCTACCCTATCAAACCCTGTAAGAATTTTATATGTTTCAATGAAATCATCTCTCATTCTTTTAAACTCGAGCGAATATAGGCCTAGTCTCCTCAATCTCTCGGCACATCAACTCAACCAGATCCTGTCTCACCTGCCAACCACACGCGAGCACTTCACACCTTTGGGGGGGGGGGGGGGGGGGGTGAGATAGTGGGGGTTCGTTGAATAATCAACATCAGGAGCCTCGGCAGCTTTCTCTCCTCCTAGCCAAGGGACCAAAGGTCAACTGTAGCAGTCCAACTGCTGCCCTGGTCGGGACCAGCTAACTTAGGACTGGGAATCGGCCCTGGGAGCCTATTGTATGGCTCAGTACATCATGTGGGTCACTGACCAATTGTGAGGAGAAGGGGGCTCTTTCTAACGCGCTGTATTCAGCGAGGATTCAGAGGTTATTTTTGGTACTTCGAAGAAATGTTAGAAACTTATAGCACAGAAAGAGGCCATTCGGCCCATCATGTCTGCGCCGGAACTTACTTCACAGGCATCCTTAGTTTTGGGCCCAACTGCTCCACGAACGCGGTCCTCCAGGGGAACGCTCTGGACGAGAGCGTAATCCTCTGGGATCGGGAAGAAAGGTTCCTCCTTGTGGCCAAAGTTGCACTCCACCGCACAGTTTTTCGACAGAACGTGAGGGAACAGCGCTTTCTCGCCAAGAGACTCTTTGCTGACTGTGAAGGCGACTCCGAGACATGCTCCATTCTTCGAAAAGGAAAGTTCCACCTCCTCGCCATCAAAATTCTGTGAACAGAAAGCAGCAAACTGGTTAGAGTGGGCTGCAGGCAGTCAGACAACACATCCTCGAGCCCTCACCGCTGAGATTTGCGACAGGTCGAGCCACTTCCAACACACAGGCTTCCCGATCTCTTAGTTCTGGGACAAGGGTTTAAATCCAGCCCAGACTGATGGGATGAAATTCTCGTGTGTCTGGTAACTCGAAGGGTTCTGTGGGAACCGAATGCGGCAGTCTCAATCCAGTCCTTAGACCAACAGTACAAAACAATCTCAATTCAGCAATCTCACTCAGTGGCTAAAGGACGGCTGGTGTGGGAAATCTAACAAGGTCACAATGGTACTCTAAGATTGGGATAGTGTAGAGGGAGCTTTACTCTGTATCTAACCCGTGCTGTACCTGCCCTGGGAGTGTTTGATGGGACAGTGTAGAGGGAGCTTTACTCTGTATCTAACCCGTGCTGTACCTGCCCCGGGAGTGTTTGATGGGACAGTGTAGAGGGAGCTTTACTCTGTATCTAACCCGTGCTGTACCTGCCCTGGGAGTGTTTGATGGGACAGTGTAGAGGGAGCTTTACTCTGTATCTAACCCGTGCTGTACCTGCCCTGGGAGTGTTTGATGGGACAGTGCAGAGGGAGCTTTACTCTGTATCTAACCCGTGCTGTACCTGCCCTGGGAGTGTTTGATGGGGACAGTGTAGAGGGAGCTTTACTCTGTATCTAACCCGTGCTGTACCTGCCCTGGGAGTGTTTGACGGGACAGTGTAGAGGGAGCTTTACTCTGTATCTAACCCGTGCTGTACCTGCCCTGGGAGTGTTTGATGGGGACAGTGTAGAGGGAGCTTTACTCTGTATCTAACCCGTGCTGTACCTGCCCTGGGAGTGTTTGATGGGACAGTGTAGAGGGAGCTTTACTCTGTATCTAACCCGTGCTGTACCTGCCCTGGGAGTGTTTGATGGGGACAGTGTAGAGGGAGCTTTACTCTGTATCTAACCCGTGCTGTACCTGCCCTGGGAGTGTTTGATGGGACAGTGTAGAGGGAGCTTTACTCTGTATCTAACCCGTGCTGTACCTGCCCTGGGAGTGTTTGATGGGGACAGTGTAGAGGGAGTTTTCTAACCCGTGCTGTGGGAATTGCTCGATTCCAATGGCCAAAATGGAAAGTGAGCTTAGTCCCAGCGCTAACCTTGAGGTGCACAGAATAAAATGTTGAGAGTATAATTCGGAGTCGAGGTAAACAACTCGCCCAATCAGGCTGCGTCGGGAGTACTTACAGCGAAACAACCAATTACGTCATTTTCATCGAACTGCTCTCCGTAATCCTCAAACTTGGAGTTTTCCCACTTTCTCCCAGCTCCGTCGTAGCCATAGGAAAACTCCGCGTCTCCTGCAATGTTTTAAAAACTGAGCATTACTGAAAGCGTGAAAAAAAGCAAACCCAGCGGCATGACGAGATGACCACTCCCCAAACACGTGGAAACATTAAGTCAGTCTGTCAGAGTACGGAGCGACAGGAAAGGATGAGACATCTGCACGGGCCCTGCGGGCTGTTGCTTACCCAGCTGTAGTGAGGAGCTGTCTAGGGACCAACCCACACGAACAATGTGTCGCTCACTGTCGCTCTCGGGCAGCTGCTTCACGGGGAACTTCTGGGTCATCTGGAATCGAATTTGGGAGAGCGCCCGTTAACGCAGACTTGCCAACAGGCAGCGCCCATTTAGACTTTCTCAATCCAAACCCCCCTCTCCCCACACGAATTTTCCCGAAACGGCCATTCCGCATGCCCCCGAGACAGGACGGTGAGTGTCTGCAGTCTATTCGACCACAGGGCTTAAACCCATTTCCACAACTTGGGTTCAGAAAAGGTGGGACCACGTACAATTCCACACGAGGGAGATTAGACATGCGGTGTAAGCGGGCTATTCAACTGTGGGCAGCCAATCCTCAACCCATTCTCACTCAAAAAAGGCACATTTCTGGTACAAGTCGCTGGATGGGAATCAGGAGCAATTACCTTGTCCCCGAGGCACTGCAGCTTCCTGTAACCACCCCCACCCCCCACCTCTCTCCCACTGAGACCGACTAACTATGCCCACAATAGGGGAAATAACACGTGAACTGATAAACATGAGGCGATTAACATGAATTTGTGGAAGAGTGTTAGATCGAATTATCAGGTGTTTTTTTAAAACTACACTGACACACAGTGGGCTGTATTGAGGGGTACAGCGGGGCATCTAAAAGCCACCAGTGACTTGGCGTGGATATAATGCCAGGGGCTCCAAGTGAATACATCCAATTGAGTCAGCTGCAGCTGACGGCAGAAGCGCTGGGACAATCAGTTCTTAAGAACATAAGAATTAAGAGCTGGAGTCGGCCATACCGCCCCTCGAGCCTGCTCCGCCATTCAACAAGATCATGGCTGATCATCGACCTCAACCCCACTTTCCCGCCCGATCCCCATATCCCTTGATTCCCCGAGAATCCAAAAATGTATCGACCTCAGCCTTGATAAACTCAACGACTGAGCATCCACAGCCCTCTGGGGTAGAGAATTCCAAAGATTCACCACCCTCTGAGTGAAGAAATTCCTCCTCGTCTCAGTCTTAAATGGCCGCCCCCTTATCCTGAGACTGTGACCCCTGGTTCTAGACACTCCAGCCAGGGGGAAACAACCTCTCAGCATCTACCCTGTCAATCCCCCTCAAAATCTTATATGTTTCAATCAGATCGCTTCTCATTCTTCTAAACTCCAGAGAGTATCGGCCCATTCTACTCAATCTCTCATCATAGGACAGCCCTCTCATCCCAGGAATCAATTCGTTGCACCGCCTCTAAGGCAAGTATATCCTTTCTTAGGTAAGGAGACCAAAACTGTGCGCAGTACTCCAGGTGTGGTCTCACCAAAGCCCGGTACAATTGTAGTCTTACCTTCACCTCGAAGCAGACTTTGCCCTTCGTCACTCCGTAGGTAGCCCGCGCACCTCCCCAGAGGTACGCAAACTTCTCGGGGGAGAGGGGCTGCCCACCATAGCGGTCTTTGGCTACTTGGAAGTGAAGGTCGGAGTTATCTGTTCGAAAGGGAGGAGAGGTTAAACACTCGGCACGTCCGAAACGCCAGGCTATTGGGTCCATAGCCAAAGCACAGCTCGCCCGAGATCGAGACACACCCAAACCGCTCTAATTTAAGATCACAGGTTAATAGAAAGAGGTCACAGTACAATCTTAAATGAGTACCCCAGTGGCTCAGGTGGTAAAGTCAACGTGTAACTAGACCAGACGTGCCGGGGAAACGGCCACATTGCAGCCAACCCGAGCTGCTCCCCACGCCGGAACCTGTAAGGTACAAAGTCTGTTCTGCTGGCCAATGTAAACCCCACGAGTCAGTTTTAACCTCTGCCGCGCGCGTTTAGCATCCAATATGTGCAGCGGCAAACGGTGCGCGCAACGAGCGCCCTCGAGGGACGACCTGTCGATAAAGCGTCTGGATGAACAGAGACTGGATGTCCGGAATTTTTTTTTAGATCTATCTGGAAAATTAACAAATTCACGAGACCAATAATCTTCACACATCTTCCGATGCCCCCACTTTCTGCAAACCCCCAAAGCCATTCTGCGCGATCGGTTAGACAGGCGTAATATAAAAGAGCATTTTTAAACTGATGGAGTGAACGTTGACCTTTG
Organism: Squalus acanthias; assembly: GCA_030390025.1. Lineage (NCBI taxonomy): Eukaryota > Metazoa > Chordata > Chondrichthyes > Squaliformes > Squalidae > Squalus > Squalus acanthias. The sequence goes on along the minus strand of CM059450.1, from coordinate 26,458,748 downwards.
CCTCACAGAACGTCACACTTACAGGTGTCGAGACAAACTAAACTGTCGTCAAATTCTTCTTCAGCCTCCTCATTCCCCACAGGCACCGGGGACCTGGCCCTGTAGGGATCAACAGACACAACTTAGAGATAGGAGCAGAAATCAGGGCGCGGGAGATCAGCAAAGTGGCAGGAGAGATTCAGGGCTCCGCGTCTGAGCACGAGTGCACACCAAACTAAAACTCAACAATCAACAGGGGACCACTCGCTCCTCCGAAAAGAATCTAGGTCCCACTCAGGGATTAGTTTGGAAGTTTGGGGGCTGGCTGGACATCTGTTTAGTGGTTACTGGGGATGGGGAAAGAGATGAAGTAATGATAATAAAGGAGGGACGTTACATAGAATTTACTGCACAGAAACAGGCCATGCGGCCCAACTGGTCCGTGCCAGCGTTTGTGCTCCACACAAGTTTTAGAGTGAGTGGCATCGCCACTTAATATAACAGGCAGCCCACATGGCATCAGGCATGTACATTATATCGAACTTTGGTACTTAAACTCACCCACTAATTGCTGGCATGGCTCCAAGGTAATTAGATTACAACCACCAGAAAACACTCAAATACTTGGTACATTGTAAACAGGATCAATATTTAAAACACATTTCACTCTTTCCCCCCCACCGTGCCAATTTTCTGCCCTCTACTCCTCTCTCGAAGACATCGACACCTCACAGGGTGTATTTGCACAGATGCTAGAAGCCCTCCAATTCTGCACCCAAGACATGTTTTTTTTTTGATGAGAGAGGTTTGACTGTATCAGCGGACAGCCTCAGAACAGGAGGCACCACAGAGCAGCCCAACAGTAGCATTGTGGTTTATGTCACTGGACTAGTAATCCAGAGGCCTGCAGCTGTGGAATTTAAATTCAGTTAATTAAATAAATCTGGAATAAAAAGCTAGTATCAGTAATGGTGACCATGAAACTACCGGATTGTCATAAAAACCCATCTGGTTCACTAATGTCCTTTAGGGAAGGAAATCTGCCATCCTTACCCGGTCTGGCCTATATATGACTCCAAACCCACTGCAATGTGGTTGACTCTTAACTGCCCTCTGAAATGGCCGAGCGAGCCACTCAAGGACAATTTGTGATGGGCAATAAATGCTGGCCTTGTGACGCCCACATCTATGAATGAATGAATTTTTAAAAAACACATGGGTTGCTGGACAGCAGTCAAGAGGGGGAACTCTAGATCTAGCCTATTTCCCCAAGCCCCGCACCCCCCTACCCCGGGGCACTGAGGCCAAGTGCAGTCCACTATCGCCACCCTGGTTAAGATCAGTTAGATCAGGTATCAAACCCACCTTGTTCGACTCTCGGGTTCACCGTAAAAAACTGAGAATCACACACACACACACACATCGATCGTCTAAAGGCATTGCACACGGAGAGTGAAGACCACGTATAGTCTTCCAAGTGAAAGGCCGTTAGAGGGAAGGGGACAATTCCACAGGGCGTGCAAACTGTTTAAAACTGTTCAATATATTATCATTAGAAGATCTTCCTTATTGGTGTTACTTGACCCCAGCGGTGAACTGGTTTAAGTGTTGCGGGCATTCTCTCACCGGTTGTAGTAAGTCTCCTCCCTGAATTCGTAGTACCCACGCCCGCGATCCTCGTGGCGCCTCTTCTGCCCGCGCCGCTCGTTGTCGGACGGCCGCTCCTCACTGCCCGAAGCGCGCTCCTCGCTGCCTCCCTCTCCGGGCTCCCGCTCGCTATTCGGTTTACCTGCCGGCACGGACGAAAAAAAATGTCCCGAGTTACTCACGTTGCTCGTTACACAGGAGTTCCGAGCCAAGTTCTGAAACGGGACAGTCACCGACACCGAGCTACCCGCATTCCCATCTCTCGCTGTTCAGTCTCAGCCAGAGCAGTCTTGGCCGGGACATTCCACACCAGGCTCCAGTAATTTAAACAACGAGGTTAAATCAACACATTGCTCAGGGTCTCTAGCACTTGTCAAACAACTGAAAACCTCAGGATCGACACAAAAAAATATATACCGGCAACTAGATGCAACTACACGTCAAGAAATAATACATTTGTGCGGGAGAAACTTCACAAAATAAAGGAAGTTGAGAATATAGGAACAGGAGGCAGCCATTCAGCCCCTCGAGCCTGTTCCGCCATTCAATTAGATCATGGCGGATCTGTGACCTAACTCAATCTACGCACCTTGGTTCCATAACCCTTAATGCCCTTGCCTAACAAAAATCGATCAGTCTCAGTTTTGAAATTTTCAATTGACCCCCCAGCCCCGAGTTCCCGATTTCCACTACCCTTTGTGTGAAGTAGTGCTTTCTGACATCACCCCTGAATGGCCTCGCTCCAATTATACGGTTATGCCCCCTTGTTCTGGACTCCCCCACGAGCCTAGTCTATGCAACCTTGTCCTCATAATTTGCTCATCTTCCACAGTTCCCAGCTTCTGGCCATTTACAAAATACTCTGCTCTCTCTTTCTTAGGTCCAAAGTGGATGAGCTCACACTTTCCCACATTGAACTTCATCTGCCAGTTTTGCTCACTCACTCAATCAATCAATGTCCCGTTGCAGCTTCCTGCTCCCATCCTCACTATTTATTGCTCAACTTAACTTAGTGTCATCAGCAAATTTAGATATACGGCTCTCTATCAATGTTCCCTGTAAGGTGTGCGGCTGTGCTGCGCTCCAGGGAACCCGTGCAGCCGGCTTTCCAAGGTAAAAATCGCGCAGTTCCAAAAAATACAGGGAACATTGCTCTCTATTCCTTCATCCAAGTCATTTCGACGTATAGTGAAAAGCTGAAGCCCCAGTGCAGGTCCCTGGGGGTGGTGCGGTGGGCCACACTTCCCTTTCACCTTGAAGGCCTGGGTCCAAATCGGGCCCAGACTACGGATTCTTAGGGTCCGATTTCAAATGAGTTCGGCAGTCTCTGTACAACTCCTAGTAAGCTTGGCCCCACAGCCCCTAATTCAGCGCTCCAGTCGAGAGAGAACCTGCATTTCTGTAGCGCCTTTCACGACCTCGGGGAATCCCAAAGCACAATTAAGTCCTTTTTGAAGTGTAGTCACTGTTGTAATGTAGGAAATGCAGCAGCCAATTTGCGCACAGCAAGCTCCCACAAACAGCAATGAGACAATGACCAGATCATCTGTTTCAGTGATGTTGGTTAAGGGATAAATATTGGGCGGAGTCCAGCAAATGCCAGTGCTTGGATCGATGACGAAGTCCAACACCGCCTTCAGTGTGCCAGTGCAGCCTTCGGTCGCCTGAGGAAGAGAGTGTTTGAAGACCAGGACCTCAAACCCGGCACTAAGCTCATGGTCTACAGAGCAGCAGTGATACCTGCCCTGCTGTATGCCTCAGAGACATGGACCATGTACAGCAGGCACCTCAAAGCACTGGAGAGGTACCACCAACGCTGCCTCCGCAAGATCCTGCAAATCCATTGGCAGCATAGGCGCACCAACATCAGTGTTCTCGTTCAGGCCAACATCCCCAGCATCGAAGCTTTGACCACGCTCGATCAGCTCCGATGGACGGGCCACATCGTCCGCATGCCCGACACGAGACTCCCAAAACAAGCGCTCTACTCAGAGCTCCGACACGGCAAGAGAGCCCCAGGTGGGCAGAGGAAATGCTTCAAGGACACCCTCAAAGCCTCCTTGAAAAAGTGCAACATCCCCACCGACACCTGGGAATCCCTGGCCCAAGACCACACAAAGTGGAGGAGAAGCACCCGGGAAGGCGCCGAACACCTCGAGTCTCTTCGCCGGGAGCAAGCGGAAGCCAAGCGCAAACAGCAGAAGGAGCGCACGTCAACCCAAGCACCCCACCCACCCGCCCCTTCAACCACCGTCTGCCCCACCTGTGACAGAGACGGTAGGTCCCACATCAGACTCAGTCACCTGAGAACTCATTTTTAATGTGGAAGCAAGTCATCCTCGGTTCCGAGGGACTGCCTAAGAGAGAAGAGAGAAATATTGGGCCCAGGACACCGGGGAGAACTCCTCCGCTTTTCTTCAAAATTGTGGCCGTGGGATCTTTTACGTCCACCTGAGGGGGCAGACCGGGCCTCGGTTTAATGTCTCATCTGAAGAGAGGCCACAGGTTTGGCGAGTGAGGGGACCGGAAGGATTGCACCCTGGTGCTCTTCTGGGGGCGAGTGCTAAGGCACATTGTTGGTGCAGAGTAGAGGCAGAGTGAAGCTGCTCAGGTATTGAGCTAATGCCGCTGACTCCCAGTCTGCAGACAGCAGCAATTCCACAATGATCCCGGCAGATTTACTGAGGCTGGCAGCCACCAGCCTTGTATAATTCAAGTAAATGTGCTGATCGGGATCCAGTGAGAGCCGGTCACAATTGTTACTTGTGGCTTGGTTTACTGAAGGTAAAGGACTTGTATTTACATAGCGCCTTTCACAACCTCAGGACGTCCCAAAGCGTTTCACAGTACAGTTTACAATGAAGTACGAAGTGTAGTCGCTGTTGGAATGCAAGAAACGCGTACGGCAAGGTCCCACATCCAGCAATGCGATAATGACCAGATCATCAGTTTTAGTGATGTTGGTTCAGGGATGAATATTGGCCAGGACAGTATTCAAGATGACATTTGTGCTCCCTTTTCAAGGAGTTAAGTTCGAATGAACCTCCCTGTATTTAAAAATCACAATTTTCTTTGACTCTTTAAGAAACGGACTGAACGTTGTCTGTCCACCTGCACTGTGGAAGAACACTCCAGCGGGATTGATGTAGATGCTGTCCTTCCAAATCTGGGTTGTGCCCGAAGAGCGTTCTGATCTGTAGAATACCCGAGTGAACTGCTTACCCGGTGGTTAGATGCGGAGTAAAGCTGCTTTTACCCTTTCGTAGTCCTGGGTGGCAGGGAGCATGAACCAGGCAAGTCGCGAGGCTGTGAAAGGCGCTACATAAATGCAAGTCTTCCTTTCTTTGAATAAGCCAGCCTGGATAATTTCAGCCAAATTCATTTAACGTGGCAGAGGACGAAAGTCGGCCAACTTCAACATTAGCAGAAACAGCTCCCCATGTGGGGGAACAGAGGGATTAAAATGGGAGTAACAGCAAAGATCCAGGTACTCAGTCATAAACAGAGATCAACAAGCCCAAGAGTGGACGACTGGCTTGGGTAGGGGTCTGCACAGCCCATTACGACAGGGGTTACTAGCAGAAGCACCAGAACAATACAAGCTGGCTGCCCGGGTTCGTTTTTCCAACGAGTTCCACTTCCGACATCCCTCAATTTCCTTGTTTATTTTTTACCGTGCTCACAACCACAGCAGTTATCGCTGTGCGTGCAAAAGGACATCACCTTGGGAATCAGCAGTGCCAACCTCCAGCTGATAAGATATTTTTCAGGGTCTCACTGCTGCAACGTCAGCACGCAGTCATCTCTGGTTAAAGTTGCCCTCTCGCTGCAATATCTGCGGCAAAGTATTTACATTCTCAGTAATGGACCGCTGATTCTTATCCTCGAGCTTGGCTTGGGGTGGGGGGGGGGGGGGGGGGGGAGAAAGAGAGGTCCTTCCCACAGTACATCAGTCAAGACAACACTTTGTTTAACATGACACGAAGGACGAAAGTCGGTCGCCTTTAATGTTAGCGGAGGAGCTCCCTCCGTGGAGAGGGATGCGATGGACAGACAGACTGAAATTGGAGTAACAACCGAAAATAAAAGCTGATCACAATGCCAAGTAATACTGTCACCACACTCCGAACTCCAGCACAGGAATAACACTGCACATGTACCTCCTGTGTGACACAGACATACAACAGTATACTTTCTGCTTGTTCCGCCCGCCTGACTTTTTACAGGTTCCATGGCTGCAGGTGCCCTCAGATAACTCACTCAAGTGGCCAGCGTTGATGCGAGCGCCCAGGCAGTGAGCATCAGCAGGATATTCAAACATATAGGAACAGGAAGAGCCCACTGAGCCTGCCCCGCCGTTCAATCCGATCATGGCTGATCTGTCTCTCAAGTCCATCTATAATCGGCCAATCCTGCCCTCACGCAAACTTTCTGATAAGAGCCAATGGATAAGTGATCGGAAGTAGGAGCCTTGGTTGAAATCACCCCTGCCAAGCTCAGGACAAATCGTAGTGTCCCCGCTACCACTCTGACTGGCAATCAAACCCGAGAGCCTCGGATTTGTAGAACTCGGTTACAACCTGCTACAAACATCAGCCAGCATCAAGTGTGGAGGGGTGGGACTGAAGGGCAATTCTGTCATTTACTCGAGGGGCTCAGCTGACTACACTCACTGCAAGGCCAAGTCTCGAGTGGTTTATGGATGTCATCGGAAAAGCTGATTAAATGACAGCATTTTATTCCCTACCTCGCCGTAGCCTCATTTAAGAAGAAAACAGGAGTAATGATGATACCTAAAAGGAGCTGGAATTACATTCTAATTAATTTCACTGCAGGGAAAGGAACTTAACTCTGCATTGACTACCTTTACGAAACTCCTCCTTGGCGCTCTAAAGCTGCAAGTACTTTGAATTATGTCTAGTGTTTTTTTAAATCCTCCAATGCTGCCCCCAGTGGCTCAGAGTTTATGCGGCGAGTAGCTGAGCTGTTCAGGCTCCCAATGTTTCCTACATTACAACAGTGACCACACTTCAAAAGTACTTCACTGGCTGTAAAGTGCTTTGGGACGTCCTGAGGTTGTGAAAGGCGCTGGAGAAATGCAAGTCTTTCTTTCGTACCAAGGTCCCGGGTTCAAACTCGACTCTGTGCTCAGTTAGCTGATTTCCGCCAGGGAGAGGGTACGTATGGGTGCTGCAACCAAGATTGGCACCTACGGGTTAGGGAAGATGTAAAAATGGCCACGGTTCCCAGTCAGGATCCCCAACCACTGACTCAGCACATCTGCAGATATCAGGAGAACACTGGGTTTGGCTGTAATCCAATCGCCAATCCACCAAGGGCAACCAGAGCTGGAGGAATAATGCTTCCCTCATCAACAACTGAAGTGCTCATAAAGAAAGACTCGTATTTCTACAGCGCCTTTCACGACCTCAGGACGTCCCCACAGCGCTTCCCAGCCAATGAAGTACTTCTGAAGTGTGGTCACTGTTGTAATGTACGAAGCGCAGCAGCCATTTTGTGCACAGCAAGCTCCCACAAACAGCAATGTGATAATGACCGGATAATCTGTTTTAGAGATGCTGATTGAGGAATCAATATTGGCCCAGGACACCGGGGAGAACTCCCCTGCTCCTCTTCAAAATAGTGCCATGGGATCTTTTACATCCACCTCAGAGAGCAGACGAGGCCTCGGTTTAACGTCTCATCTGAAAGACGGCACCTCTGACAGTGCAGCGCTCCCTCAGTGCTGCACTGGGAGTGTCAGCCTAGATTTTTGTGCTCAAGTCTCTGGAGTGGGACTCGAACCCACAACCTTCTGACTCAGAGGCAGGGGTGCTGCCCACTGAGCCACAGCTGACACATTGTACATTAAGACATTCTAAAATATTTCATAAAAACTTAATTAACCTAAAAGTTCCGTTCTATCCTCACCCTCAGCTGAGATCAGCTCACTCAGCATAAACCAAGGATGAACTGGGGGCTGTCCTGGTCTCTAGACCTCAATTCCGGAGAGACCATTGCAATTATATCTATGCAAACATCAGTTTTGTTGGTTCCAAAGCAGAACTGTAAGAAAACAAAACTTGACATACCTCGTAATTGTACAGAAACATTGCATGATCAATGTGATTTTTACAATGTTGCACAAGTTCTCAATGAAAGTCGCTGAACTGCTCTCAGTGTTGTTGCTGGGGACAGTGTAGCAAGACTTCCGAAAAGATTATACATAAGCCAAAGTGTTTTATGCTTTTGGAATACACTCAGAACATTAGAAATAGGAGCAGGAGTAGGCCATATGGCCCCTATTCAATAAGATTATGCCTGAACTTCTACCTCAATTCCACTTTCCCGCCCGATCCCCATATCCCTTGATTACCCAAGAGTCCAAAACCTATCGATCTCAGCCTTGAATATACTCAATGACTGAGCCTCCACAGCCCTCTGGGGTAGAGAATTCCAAAGATTCACAACCCTCTGAGTGAAGAAATTCCTCCTCGTCTCAGTCTTAAATGGCCGACCCCTTATCCTGAGACTGTGACCCCTGGTTCTCGACTCTCCAGCCAATGGGAAGAACCTCTCATCATCTACCCTGTCAATCCCCCTCAGAATCTTGTATGATCACCTCTCATTCTTCTCAACCCCCGAGAGTATCGGGCCAATCTACTCACTCGCTGTGTGCTGATCTTAATCGGTCACATCAGATGACTCCAACCATCAATGACAGATCGGTCAGCGTCGAACATGATCCAAGCGTATTAGAGCTCAAAATGCTCTCTCCACATACAGCCCAGGTGTGTAAGGCTAAAACGTACAATTGCACCGTTGGGAAGCCATTCCCTGATACAACTTTTTTTTTAAAAAGCTTAAAAAAAAGACAAACTACATTGGATTTGCGATCACTAAGGGAGATTACTTTATTTCACGAGAGAGCTGCGAGATCAGGTCAGAGCAGTCACAGAGCTCATTAACGTATTGGCACCGAAATGCTACAGAAAAACATATTTTAAAATGACCCGCAAGTGAGTATGCTTCAACACCATCACTTCTTGTGCACTGCTCATAATACATTATCTCCAACTGCAACCGTTAGTGTCAGCCGTGGCTCGGGGGATAGCACTCTCGCTTCTGAGTCGAAAGGCTGTGGATTCGAGTCCCACTCCAGAGACTTGCCCACAGAAATCTAGACTGACACTCAGTGCTATATTGAGGGAAGCTGCACTGTCAGAGGTGCCATTTTTCGGATGAGACGTTAAACCGAGGCCACGTCTGCTCACACAGGTGGAGGTAAAAGATCCCACGGCCACTACTGGAATAAAAGCAGGGGAGTTCTCCCCAGTGTCCTGGGCCAATATTTATCCCTCAATCAACATAATAGAGATGATCTGGTCATTTTCATATTGCTGTTTGTGGGAGCTTGCTGTGCGCAAATTGGCTGCTGCGTTAACTACATTACAACAGTGACTACACTTCAAAAAGGACTTCATTGGCTGCAAAGCGTTTGGGACGTTCGGTGGTTGTGAAAGGCAAATCTTTCTTTCTTTATGGCAGAGTTGCAACAATCAGCATTCAGGTCAAAATACTAACAAGTTTCAAACAGGTGATTTTTTTCCCCCACAGCTGAAGCAACCATGGTATGATCATTTCACACACGCACTATTACCCCGATATCCGAATGATAACACTGCAGGGCAGTTGCTGCTCATGTACAAGGATAGTGATCAAGTTCTGGGCGAGCATCACTCACGGCATAAGCTTAATGCAGTCTTACCCGGGAGCCCAGGAACACAATTCACACTGACACCAGTCACAGTGTAAACGGAGTGAATCCAGTCAGAAACCCCTTCACACTGACACCAGTCACAGTGTAAACACAGGGTGAATCCAGTCAGAAACCCCTTCACACTGACACCAGTCACAGTGTAAACACAGAGTGAATCCAGTCAGAAACCCCTTCACACTGACACCAGTCACAGTGTAAACACAGGGTGAATCCAGTCAGAAACCCCTTCACACTGACACCAGTCACAGTGTAAACACAGGGTGAATCCAGTCAGAAACCCCTTCACACTGACACCAGTCACAGTGGAAACACAGGGTGAATCCAGTCAGAAACCCCTTCACACTGACACCAGTCACAGTGTAAACACAGTGAATCCAGTCAGAAACCCCTTCACACTGACACCAGTCACAGTGTAAACACAGAGTGAATCCAGTCAGAAACCCCTTCACACTGACACCAGTCACAGTGTAAACACAGGGTGAATCCAGTCAGAAACCCCTTCACACTGACACCAGTCACAGTGTAAACACAGGGTGAATCCAGTCAGAAACCCCTTCACACTGACACCAGTCACAGTGTAAACACAGGGTGAATCCAGTCAGAAACCCCTTCACACTGACACCAGTCACAGTGTAAACACAGAGTGAATCCAGTCAGAAACCCCTTCACACTGACACCAGTCACAGTGTAAACACAGTGAATCCAGTCAGAAACCCCTTCACACTGACACCAGTCACAGTGTAAACACAGTGAATCCAGTCAGAAACCCCTTCACACTGACACCAGTCACAGTGTAAACACAGTGAATCCAGTCAGAAGCCCCTTCACACTGACACCAGTCACAGTGTAAAAACACAGTGAATCCAGTCAGAAACCCCTTCACACTGACACCAGTCACAGTGTAAACACAGGGTGAATCCAGTCAGAAACCCCTTCACACTGACACCAGTCACAGTGTAAACACAGGGTGAATCCAGTCAGAAACCCCTTCACACTGACACCAGTCACAGTGTAAACACAGGGTGAATCCAGTCAGAATCCCCTTCACACTGACACCAGTCACAGTGTAAACACAGGGTGAATCCAGTCAGAATCCCCTTCACACTGACACCAGTCACAGTGTAAACACAGAGTGAATCCAGTCAGAAACCCCTTCACACGGACACCAGTCACAGTGTAAACACAGTGAATCCAGTCAGAAACCCCTTCACACTGACACCAGTCACAGTGTAAACACAGTGAATCCAGTCAGAAACCCCTTCACACTGACACCAGTCACAGTGTAAACATAGTGAATCCAGTCAGAAACCCCTTCACACTGACACCAGTCACAGTGTAAACACAGTGAATCCAGTCAGAAACCCCTTCACACTGACACCAGTCACAGTGTAAACACAGGGTGAATCCAGTCAGAAACCCCTTCACACTGACACCAGTCACAGTGTAAACACAGTGAATCCAGTCAGAAACCCCTTCACACTGACACCAGTCACAGTGTAAACACAGAGTGAATCCAGTCAGAAACCCCTTCACACTGACACCAGTCACAGTGTAAACACAGGGTGAATCCAGTCAGAAACCCCTTCACACCGACACCAGTCACAGTGTAAACACAGGGTGAATCCAGTCAGAAACCCCTTCACACTGACACCAGTCACAGTGTAAACACAGGGTGAATCCAGTCAGAAACCCCTTCACACTGACACCAGTCACAGTGTAAACACAGGGTGAATCCAGTCAGAAACCCCTTCACACTGACACCAGTCACAGTGTAAACACAGGGTGAATCCAGTCAGAAACCCCTTCACACTGACACCAGTCACAGTGTAAACACAGTGAATCCAGTCAGAAACCCCTTCACACTGACACCAGTCACAGTGTAAACACAGTGAATCCAGTCAGAAACCCCTTCACACTGACACCAGTCACAGTGTAAACACAGTGAATCCAGTCAGAAACCCCTTCACACTGACACCAGTCACAGTGTAAACACAGTGAATCCAGTCAGAAACCCCTTCACACTGACACCAGTCACAGTGTAAACACACAGTGAATCCAGTCAGAAACCCCTTCACACAGACACCAGTCACAGTGTAAACAGAGTGAATCCAGTCAGAAACCCCTTCACACAGACACCAGTCACAGTGTAAACACAGTGAATCCAGTCAGAAACCCCTTCACACTGACACCAGTCACAGTGTAAACACAGGGTGAATCCAGTCAGAAACCCCTTCACACTGACACCAGTCACAGTGTAAACACAGGGTGAATCCAGACAGAAACCCCTTCACACTGACACCAGTCACAGTGTAAACACAGTGAATCCAGTCAGAAACCCCTTCACACTGACACCAGTCAGTGTAAACACAGGGTGAATCCAGTCAGAAACCCCTTCACACTGACACCAGTCAGTGTAAACACAGGGTGAATCCAGTCAGAAACCCCTTCACACAGACACCAGTCACAGTGTAAACACAGTGAATCCAGTCAGAAACCCCTTCACAGACACCAGTCACAGTGTAAACAGAGTGAATCCAGTCAGAAACCCCTCACACTGACACCAGTCACAGTGTAAACACAGGGTGAATCCAGTCAGAAACCCCTTCACACTGGACACCAGTCACAGTGTAAACACAGAGTGAATCCAGTCAGAAACCCCTTCACACTGACACCAGTCACAGTGTAAACACAGGGTGAATCCAGTCAGAAACCCCTTCACACTGACACCAGTCACAGTGTAAACACAGGGTGAATCCAGTCAGAAACCCCTTCACACTGACACCAGTCACAGTGTAAACACAGGGTGAATCCAGTCAGAAACCCCTTCACACTGACACCAGTCACAGTGTAAACACAGGTGAATCCAGTCAGAAACCCCTTCACACTGACACCAGTCACAGTGTAAACACAGGGTGAATCCAGTCAGAAACCCCTTCACACTGACACCAGTCACAGTGTAAACACAGGGTGAATCCAGTCAGAAACCCCTTCACACTGACACCAGTCACAGTGTAAACACAGGGTGAATCCAGTCAGAAACCCCTTCACACTGACACCAGTCACAGTGTAAACACAGGGTGAATCCAGTCAGAAACCCCTTCACACTGACACCAGTCACAGTGTAAACACAGTGAATCCAGTCAGAAACCCCTTCACACTGACACCAGTCACAGTGTAAACACAGGGTGAATCCAGTCAGAAACCCCTTCACACTGACACCAGTCACAGTGTAAACACAGGGTGAATCCAGTCAGAAACCCCTTCACACGGACACCAGTCACAGTGTAAACACAGTGAATCCAGTCAGAAACCCCTTCACACTGACACCAGTCACAGTGTAAACACAGAGTGAATCCAGTCAGAAACCCCTTCACACTGACACCAGTCACAGTGTAAACACAGGTGAATCCAGTCAGAAACCCCTTCACACTGACACCAGTCACAGTGTAAACACAGGGTGAATCCAGTCAGAAACCCCTTCACACTGACACCAGTCACAGTGTAAACACAGGGTGAATCCAGTCAGAAACCCCTTCACACTGACACCAGTCACAGTGTAAACACAGTGAATCCAGTCAGAAACCCCTTCACACTGACACCAGTCACAGTGTAAACACAGGGTGAATCCAGTCAGAAACCCCTTCACACTGACACCAGTCACAGTGTAAACACAGTGAATCCAGTCAGAAACCCCTTCACACTGACACCAGTCACAGTGTAAACACAGGGTGAATCCAGTCAGAAACCCCTTCACACTGACACCAGTCACAGTGTAAACACAGGGTGAATCCAGTCAGAAACCCCTTCACACGGACACCAGTCACATTGTAAACACAGAGAATCCAGTCACAAACCCCTTCACACTGACACCAGTCACAGTGTAAACACTGTGAATCCAGTCAGAAACCCCTTCACACGGACACCAGTCACATTGTAAACACAGAGAATCCAGTCACAAACCCCTTCACACTGACACCAGTCACAGTGTAACACAGTGAATCCAGTCAGAAACCCCTTCACACTGACACCAGTACAGTGTAAACACAGGGTGAATCCAGTCAGAAACCCCTTCACACTGACACCAGTCACAGTGTAAACACAGGGTGAATCCAGTCAGAAACCCCTTCACACTGACACCAGTCACAGTGTAAACGGAGTGAATCCAGTCAGAAACCCCTTCACACTGACACCAGTCACAGTGTAAACACAGGGTGAAGCCAGTCAGAAACCCCTTCACACTGACACCAGTTACAGTGTAAAAACAGTGAATCCAGTCAGAAACCCCTTCACACTGACACCAGTCACAGTGTAAACACAGTGAATCCAGTCAGAAACCCCTTCACACTGACACCAGTCACAGTGTAAACACAGTGAATCCAGTCAGAAACCCCTTCACACTGACACCAGTCACAGTGTAAACACAGTGAATCCAGTCAGAAACCCCTTCACACTGACACCAGTCACAGTGTAAACACAGGGTGAATCCAGTCAGAAACCCCTTCACACTGACACCAGTCACAGTGTAAACACACAGTGAATCCAGTCAGAAACCCCTTCACACTGACACCAGTCACAGTGTAAACACACAGTGAATCCAGTCAGAAACCCCTTCACACTGACACCAGTCACAGTGTAAACACAGAGTGAATCCAGTCAGAAACCCCTTCACACTGACACCAGTCACAGTGTAAACACAGGGTGAATCCAGTCAGAAACCCCTTCACAGGGACACCAGTCACAGTGTAAACACAGTGAATCCAGTCAGAAACCCCTTCACACGGACACCAGTCATCAGTGTAAACACAGGTGAATCCAGTCAGAAACCCCTTCACACTGACACCAGTCACAGTGTAAACACAGGGTGAATCCAGTCTGAAACCCCTTCACACGGACACCAGTCACAGTGTAAACACAGGGTGAATCCAGTCAGAAACCCCTTTCACACGGACACCAGTCCAGTGTAAACACAGGTGAATCCAGTCAGAAACCCCTTCACACGGACACCAGTCACAGTGTAAACACAGGGGTGAATCCAGTCAGAAACCCCTTCACACGGACACCAGTCACAGTGTAAACACAGGGTGAATCCAGTCAGAACCCCTTCACACTGACACCAGTCACAGTGTAAACACAGAGTGAATCCAGTCAGAAACCCCTTCACAGGGACACCAGTCACAGTGTAAACACAGTGAATCCAGTCAGAAAACCCCTTCATCACGGACACCAGTCACAGTGTAAACACAGGGTGAATCCAGTCAGAAACCCCTTCACACTGACACCAGTCACAGTGTAAACACAGGGTGAATCCAGTCAGAAACCCCTTCACACGGACACCAGTCACAGTGTAAACACAGGGTGAATCAGTCAGAAAACCCCTTCACACGGACACCAGTCACAGTGTAAAACACAGGGTGAATCCAGTCAGAAACCCCTTCACACGGACACCAGTCACAGTGTAAACACAGGGTGAATCCAGTCAGAAACCCCTTCACACGGACACCAGTCACAGTGTAAACACAGGGTGAATCCAGTCAGAAACCCCTTCACACTGACACCAGTCACAGTGTAAACACAGTGAATCCTGTCAGAAACCCCTTCACACTGACACCAGTCACAGTGTAAACACAGGTGAATCCAGTCAGAAACCCCTTCACACTGACACCAGTCACAGTGTAAACACAGGTGAATCCAGTCAGAAACCCCTTCACACTGACACCAGTCACAGTGTAAACACAGGGTGAATCCAGTCAGAAACCCCTTCACACTGACACCAGTCACAGTGTAAACACAGTGAATCCAGTCAGAAACCCCTTCACACTGACACCAGTCACAGTGTAAACACAGGGTGAATCCAGTCAGAAACCCCTTCACACTGACACCAGTCACAGTGTAAACACAGGTGAATCCAGTCAGAAACCCCTTCACACTGACACCAGTCACAGTGTAAACACAGGGTGAATCCAGTCAGAAACCCCTTCACACTGACACCAGTCACAGTGTAAACACAGGGTGAATCCAGTCAGAAACCCCTTCACACTGACACCAGTCACAGTGTAAACACAGGGTGAATCCAGTCAGAAACCCCTTCACACTGACACCAGTCACAGTGTAAACACAGGGTGAATCCAGTCAGAAACCCCTTCACACTGACACCAGTCACAGTGTAAACACAGGTGAATCCAGTCAGAAACCCCTTCACACTGACACCAGTCACAGTGTAACACAGTGAATCCAGTCAGAAACCCCTTCACACAGACACCAGTCACAGTGTAAACACAGGGTGAATCCAGTCAGAAACCCCTTCACACTGACACCAGTCACAGTGTAAACACAGGGTGAATCCAGTCAGAAACCCCTTCACACTGACACCAGTCACAGTGTAAACACAGGGTGAATCCAGTCAGAAACCCCTTCACACTGACACCAGTCACAGTGTAAACACAGGTGAATCCAGTCAGAAACCCCTTCACACTGACACCAGTCACAGTGTAAACACAGGGTGAATCCAGTCAGAAACCCCTTCACACTGACACCAGTCACAGTGTAAAAACAGGGTGAATCCAGTCAGAAACCCCTTCACACTGACACCAGTCACAGTGTAAACACAGGTGAATCCAGTCAGAAACCCCTTCACACTGACACCAGTCACAGTGTAAACACAGGTGAATCCAGTCAGAAACCCCTTCACACTGACACCAGTCACAGTGTAAACACAGGGTGAATCCAGTCAGAAACCCCTTCACACTGACACCAGTCACAGTGTAAACACAGGGTGAATCCAGTCAGAAACCCCTTCACACTGACACCAGTCACAGTGTAAACACAGGGTGAATCCAGTCAGAAACCCCTTCACACTGACACCAGTCACAGTGTAAACACAGGGTGAATCCAGTCAGAAACCCCTTCACACTGACACCAGTCACCGTGTAAACACAGGGTGAATCCAGTCAGAAACCCCTTCACACTGACACCAGTCACAGTGTAAACACAGTGAATCCAGTCAGAAACCCCTTCACACAGACACCAGTCACAGTGTAAACACAGAGTGAATCCAGTCAGAAACCCCTTCACACTGACACCAGTCACAGTGTAAACACAGGGTGAATCCAGTCAGAAACCCCTTCACACTGACACCAGTCACAGTGTAAACACAGAGTGAATCCAGTCAGAAACCCCTTCACAGGGACACCAGTCACAGTGTAAACACAGTGAATCCAGTCAGAAACCCCTTCACACGGACACCAGTCACAGTGTAAACACAGGGTGAATCCAGTCAGAAACCCCTTCACACTGACACCAGTCACAGTGTAAACACAGGGTGAATCCAGTCAGAAACCCCTTCACACGGACACCAGTCACAGTGTAAACACAGGGTGAATCCAGTCAGAAACCCCTTCACACGGACACCAGTCACAGTGTAAACACAGGGTGAATCCAGTCAGAAACCCCTTCACACGGACACCAGTCACAGTGTAAACACAGGGTGAATCCAGTCAGAAACCCCTTCACACGGACACCAGTCACAGTGTAAACACAGGGTGAATCCAGTCAGAAACCCCTTCACACTGACACCAGTCACAGTGTAAACACAGTGAATCCAGTCAGAAACCCCTTCACACTGACACCAGTCACAGTGTAAACACAGTGAATCCAGTCAGAAACCCCTTCACACTGACACCAGTCACAGTGTAAACACAGTGAATCCAGTCAGAAACCCCTTCACACTGACACCAGTCACAGTGTAAACACAGTGAATCCAGTCAGAAACCCCTTCACACTGACACCAGTCACAGTGTAAACGGAGTGAATCCAGTCAGAAACCCCTTCACACTGACACCAGTCACAGTGTAAACACAGGGTGAATCCAGTCAGAAACCCCTTCACACTGACACCAGTCACCGTGTAAACACAGGGTGAATCCAGTCAGAAACCCCTTCACACTGACACCAGTCACAGTGTAAACACAGGGTGAATCCAGTCAGAAACCCCTTCACACTGACACCAGTCACAGTGTAAACACAGAGAATCCAGTCAGAAACCCCTTCACACTGACACCAGTCACAGTGTAAACACAGGGTGAATCCAGTCAGAAACCCCTTCACACTGACACCAGTCACAGTGTAAACACAGGGTGAATCCAGTCAGAAACCCCTTCACACTGACACCAGTCACAGTGTAAAAACAGTGAATCCAGTCAGAAACCCCTTCACACTGACACCAGTCACAGTGTAAACACAGAGTGAATCCAGTCAGAAACCCCTTCACACTGACACCAGTCACAGTGTAAACACAGTGAATCCAGTCAGAAACCCCTTCACACTGACACCAGTCACAGTGTAAACACAGTGAATCCAGTCAGAAACCCCTTCACACAGACACCAGTCACAGTGTAAACACAGGGTGAATCCAGTCAGAAACCCCTTCACACTGACACCAGTCACAGTGTAAACACAGGGTGAATCCAGTCAGAAACCCCTTCACACTGACACCAGTCACAGTGTAAACACAGGGTGAATCCAGTCAGAAACCCCTTCACACTGACACCAGTCACAGTGTAAACACAGGGTGAATCCAGTCAGAAACCCCTTCACACTGACACCAGTCACAGTGTAAACACAGGGTGAATCCAGTCAGAAACCCCTTCACACTGACACCAGTCACAGTGTAAACACAGGGTGAATCCAGTCAGAAACCCCTTCACACTGACACCAGTCACAGTGTAAACACAGTGAATCCAGTCAGAAACCCCTTCACATTGACACAAGTCACAGTGTAAACACAGTGAATCCAGTCAGAAACCCCTTCACACTGACACCAGTCACAGTGTAAACACAGTGAATCCAGTCAGAAACCCCTTCACACTGACACCAGTCACAATGTAAACACAGAGTGAATCCAGTCAGAAACCCCTTCACACTGACACCAGTCACAGTGTAAACACAGGGTGAATCCAGTCAGAAACCCCTTCACACTGACACCAGTCACAGTGTAAACACAGGGTGAATCCAGTCAGAAACCCCTTCACACTGACACCAGTCACAGTGTAAACACAGGGTGAATCCAGTCAGAAACCCCTTCACACTGACACCAGTCACAGTGTAAACACAGGGTGAATCCAGTCAGAAACCCCTTCACAGACACCAGTCACAGTGTAAACACAGAGTGAATCCAGTCAGAAACCCCTTCACACTGACACCAGTCACAGTGTAAACACAGAGTGAATCCAGTCAGAAACCCCTTCACACTGACACCAGTCACAGTGTAAACACAGAGTGAATCCAGTCAGAAACCCCTTCACACTGACACCAGTCACAGTGTAAACACAGAGTGAATCCAGTCAGAAACCCCTTCACACTGACACCAGTCAGTGTAAACACAGTGAATCCAGTCAGAAACCCCTTCACACTGACACCAGTCACAGTGTAAACACAGTGAATCCAGTCAGAAACCCCTTCACACTGACACCAGTCAGTGTAAACACAGTGAATCCAGTCAGAAACCCCTTCACACTGACACCACTCACAGTGTAAACACAGAGTGAATCCAGTCAGAAACCCCTTCACACTGACACCAGTCACAGTGTAAACACAGTGAATCCAGTCAGAAACCCCTTCACACTGACACCAGTCACAGTGTAAACACACAGTGAATCCAGTCAGAAACCCCTTCACACTGACACCAGTCACAGTGTAAACACAGAGTGAATCCAGTCAGAAACCCCTTCACACTGACACCAGTCACAGTGTAAACACAGTGAATCCAGTCAGAAACCCCTTCACACTGACACCAGTCACAGTGTAAACACAGTGAATCCCCCCCTCTTCACTTTGACTCTAGTCCGGGGTGTTTCACACCAATTCGCTGGCCCTCACCGGCCTGGGCATCGCATTGAGGCTTGTGGCCGTTCTCCTCCTGCTCCGGCCCGGCTTTTTCCTCCTCTTGCGCGGGCTGCTGCTCGTTCGTCTCCTCAAGCTTCACCTCAAGCTTCACCTCAGGCTCAGGCTGGGTAGGCCGCACATCATCCCCGGCCTCGCTGGCGCCCTGCTCCCGCTCCTCGGCCGCCGGAGGCTCGGCCTTTTCCTTCGCCGCCGCTTCCTCCTCCTCCTCCTCTTCTTCATCTTCCTCCTCTTCCTCGTCCTCCTCCTCTGCCAAGAGCTGGTCGTCGTCCTCGTCGTGGTGCTGGTGGTGGTGGTCGTAGGCCTTGCTAGGCCGCGCCTCGTCGCCGCCCCCCTCGCCCGCCTCCTCGCCCAGCAGCTCGGCGTCCAGGGCCTCCTGCAGCCGCTGCGCCAGCTCGGCCTTCAGGCCGCGGGCGTCCAGGCCCCGCTCCTGCAGCTCCTGCCGCAGCTCGGCCACCTTCAGCTTCTTCACGTCCAGGCCGCTCATCCTCCTCAGTCGTCGTCGTCGTCCTCACCCTCGCCGCCGCCGGCGCGCCGAAAAAAAAAATTAAATAATTATTTTTTAAAAAAAGGAAAAAAAACCCGTCTTTATTTTAAATTTCGACCGTTGTTTTTTCCGCTCAACGGACGAAATTTTTTTTTTTTAAAAACCAAAATGGCGCCCGAGCTGCTCCGAAGGCCGCACACTTCCCGCCCTCCGCCGCCTTGATTGACGCCAGGGCGCCGCTGCTGATTGGCCCGCCCTCCTTACAACTGGGTGGGATTCGCTCTCTCCCCGACCAATTGCAGGCGCCCTTTCATCCCTCCACTCCGCCAACCTCCCGTTCCACCCCCCTCTGCAAGGCCGCCTTCCAGTGGTGGGATTCGCCGGAGAGTGGGCGGGTTATATTTCTGTCCGCCAGTGGCTTGCACCCGCTCATCCCGCCGCCCTTTCACACCGCCTCCTCCACTCCGGATGCAAAGCCGTCACCCAGTGGTTGGATTTTCCGCTGAGTGGGCGGGGTCTATCGCTCTCCGCCAATGGGCTTCCACCCTAACGGTTTTTTTTAAACTCTTCTGGCGTCCGAGGCGGGTTTTGCGCGAGGACTGATGGGAGATGCAGTCTTTTGAAGGCTGCCTTGTCATGACGTAGGCGCAGGAGGAGGCCATTCAGCCCCTCAAGTCTGTCCCTTCATGCAATTAGATCATGGCTGGTCTGTGCCTTAACTCCATCTACCTGCCTGGATTCAGCCATCGCTCAGTGGGTCGCACTGTCGGAGGTGCAGTACTGAGGGAGCGCCGCACTGTCGGAGGGGCGGTACTGAGGGAGAGCCGCACTGTCGGAGGGGCGGTACTGAGGGAGCGCTGCACTGTCGGAGGGGCAGTACTGAGGGAGCGCTGCACTGTCGGAGGGGCAGTACTGAGGGAGCACCGCACTGTGGGAGGGGCGGTACTGAGGTTGTGCCGCACTGTTGGAGGGGCAGTACTGAGGGAGCGTTGCACTGTCGGAGGGGCGGTACTGAGGGAGCGCGCACTGTCGGAGGGGCAGTACTGAGGGAGCGCCGCACTGTCGGAGGGGCAGTACTGAGGGAGCGCCGCACTGTCGGAGGGGCGGTACTGAGGGAGCGCCGCACTGTCGGAGGGGCAGTACTGAGGGAGCGCCGCACTGTCGGAGGGGCGGTACTGAGGGAGCGCCGCACTGTCGGAGGGGCAGTACTGAGGGAGCGCCGCACTCTCGGAGGCGCCGTATTTCGGATGAGATTTTAAACCGAGGTCACCATATGCCCTCCCAGGTGGATGTAAAAGATCCCATGGCCACTATTGGAAGAAGAGCGGGGGAGTGCTCCTCGGTGTCCTGGGCCAATATTTATCCCTGAATCAACATTGCTAAAAAAAAATCAGATTATCTGGTTATTATCACATTACTGTTTTTGGGAGCTTGCTGTGCGCAAATTGGCTGCCGCGTTTCCTACATTACAACAGTGACCACGCTTCAAATAGTACTTCATTGACTGTAAAGCGCTTTGGGACGTTCAGTGGTCGTGAAAGGCGCTGGAGAAATGCAAGGGGGAAAAATTGATTCGCGCCCCCTTTGGGGCGCTAACTTCGCCGGGACGATACTTTTAGCGCCCGGAAAAAATAATCGAGAAATGCTGGGCTCAGGGAGTGCAGCCGGCACTCCGCGGGGGGGGGCTTCTCAGAAGGCCGGGGACGGCAACGGGGGCAGGTGCCAGCAACAGAAATGGCCGCCCGGCACCTCGCCTTTAATTAGCGCCGCCCCGGCCGCAGGTCGGCCCCTCTGACCCCGTCGGACATAGCGTCCGGCGGTAAGTCAGTGGGTGCTACCGGAGATCGCGGCCGGGGCGCTGCGCACAGCGATGACGTCATCGCCGGCGCCACAGGGCGCTAGTTGCTTTGCGTCCCGTTATCGCCAAGCAACGAAATTTTTCCCCCCCAAGTCTTTTTCTTTTTTGACTTGGTTCTTTTAATGAACCTTAATTCCTGTAACCCTTCATACCCAAGCCTAATAAAAATCTATCAATCTCAGTTCTTGAAATTTTCAATTCATCCCAGTCTCAACAGCTCTTTGGGGGAGCGAGTTCCAGATTTCCACTAGCCTTTGTGTGAAGAAGTGCATTCCCTTTAATACCTTCATTTTTGCAACAAGTCTCTCATGTGGCACCTTGGCAAAAGCCTTCTGAAAATCTATTAAATAAACATAAGAATTAGGAGCAGGAGTCGGCCATTCAGCCCCTCGAGCCTGCTCCGCCATTCAATAAGATCATTGCTGATCTTCGACCTCAACTCCACTTTCCCGCCCGATCCCCATATCCCTTGATTCCCCTAGAGTCCAAAAATCTATCGATCTCAGCCTTGAATATACTCCACAACTGAGCATCCACAGCCCTCTGGGGTAGAGAATTCCAAAGATTCACCACCCTCTGAGTGAAGAAATTCCTCCTCATCTCAGTCCTAAATGGCCGGCCCCTTATCCTGAGACTGTGACCCCTGGTTCTAGACTCTCCAGCCAGGGGAAACAGCCTCCCAGCATCTACTCTGTCAATCCCCCTCAGAATCTTGCATGTTTCAATGAGATCACCTCTCATTCTTCTAAACTCCAGAGAGTATCGGCCCAATCTACTCAATCTCTCATCATAGGACAACCCTCTCATCCCAGGAATCAATCTAGTGAACCTTCATTGCACCGCCTCCAAGGTAAGTACGTCCTTCCTCAGATAAGGAGACCAAAACTGTGCAACAACATGCATTGTATTTTCTTTATCAATACAGTTTGTACTTTCCTCCATAAATTCAAATGCGTCAAGCCTTGCCTGCCGCTGACAGATTCACGCTGACTGTCCCTGATTAGCCAGTGCCTTACTAAATGTTCACTAAATTTTGTCCTTTACTCGAGACGTTTTCCCATAACTGAGGCAAAACTAACTGGTCTGTTCGTGTTGTCCAAGACAAATTGCTGACTAACTGCAAGTGTGGCTGCGGCAACACCGTTTTAGCCACGTGCACTCATTTTAGTAGAAAAAACCTTACACACTCCACAGGTAAATGTAAAGAAAGAAATTGCACTTTTATAGCGCCTTCCACGACGTTGCAAATCGCTTTACAGACAATGAGGGATCCCCACTATCGCTCTGACCCCTCTCTCTGTCTCTGTGACCCCTCTCTCTGTCTCTGTGACCCTCCTCTCTCTCTCTGACCCTCCTCTCTCTGTCTCTGTGAGCCCCCTCCCTGTCTCTGTGACCCCCCTCCCTGTCTCTGTGACCCTCCTCTCTGTCTCTGTGACCCCTCCCTGTCTCTGTGACCCCTCTCTCTCTCTGTGACCCCTCTCCCTGTCTCTGTGACCCCTCTCTCTCTCTGTGACCCCTCTCTCTCTCTGTGACACCTCTCTCTCTCTCTCTGACCCTTCCCTCTCTCCATGAGCCCCTCCCTCTCTCTGTGACCCCCCTCTCTCTCTGTGACCCACCTCTCTCTCTGTGACCCCCCTCTCTCTCTGTGACCCCTCTCTCTCTCTCTGACCCTTCCCTCTCTCCATGGGCCCCTCCCTGTCTCTGTGACCCCTCTCACTGTCTCTGTGACCCCTCTCTCTGTATTATATTATATTATCTTAATGGCAAGAAACTGGAGAGTACTGAAGTGCAAAGGGATCTGGGGGTCCTGGTGCACGAAACTCAAAAGGTTAGTATGCAGGTGCAGCAAGTGATTAAGAAGGCAAATGGAATGTTGGCTTTCATTGCTAGGGGGATAGAATATAAAAATAGGGAGGTATTGCTTCAGTTGTACAAGGTATTGGTGAGACCGCACCTGAAATACTGCATACAGTTTTGGTGTCCTTACTTAAGGAAAGACATCCTTGCTCTCGAGGCAGTGCAAAAAAGGTTCACTCGGTTAATCCCGGAGATGAGGGGGTGGTCATATGAGGAGAGGTTGGGTAGATTGGGACTCTACTCATTGGAGTTCAGAAGAATGAGAGGCGATCTTATTGAAACATATAAGATTGTGAAGGGGTTGGATCGGGTGGATGCGGGGAGGATGTTCCCGATGACGGGTGAGACGAGAACTAGGGGACATAGTCTTAGAATAAGGGGCTGCTCTTTCAAAACTGAGATGAGGAGGAACTACTTCACTCAGAGGGTGGTAGGTCCATGGAATATGCTGCCACAAAAAGCTGTAGAAGCTACAACATTAATTAAATTTAAAACAGAAATAGACAGTTTCCTAGAAGTAAAGGGCATTAAGGGTTACGGGGAGCGGGCAGGAATTTGGACATGAGTCTAGGTTCGGATCGGTCATGGCCCTGTGGGTAGTGGAGCGGGCCCAGGGACTGTGTAGCCTGATTCTGCTCCTATTTCGTGTGTGCAATTCTGTTAGATGCAGGAGATGTTTCTGTGATAGATAGTAGATTGGCGGTTAGGATCAGATCAGCCATGATCTTATTGAATGGCGGAGCAGGCTCGATGGGCGGATTGGCCTACTCCTGCTCCTATTTCTTATGTTCTTATGACCCCTCTCTCTGTCTCTGTGACCCCTCTCCCTGTCTCTGTGACCCTCCTCTCCCTGTCTCTGTGACCCCCCTCTCTCTCTGTGACCCCCCTCTCTCTCTGTGACCCCCCTCTCTCTCTGTGACCCCCTCTCTGTCTCTGTGACCCCCCTCTCTCTCTGAGATCCCCCTCTCTCTGTGACCCTCCCTGTCTCTGTGACCCCCCTCTCTCTCTCTGACCCCCCTCTCTCTCTGTGACCCCTCTCTCTGACCCCCCTCTCTCTCTGTGACCCCTCTCCCTCTCTCTGTGACCCGCCTCTCTCTGTGACACCCCCTCTCTCTGTGACTCCCCTCTCCCTCTCTCTGTGACACCCCTCTCTCTCTGTGACCCCCTCTCTCTCTGTGACCCCCCTCTCTCTGTGACGCCCCTCCCTCTTGTGACCCCCTCTCTCTCTGTGACACCCCTCTCTCTCTGTGACCCCCTCTCTCTGTGACCCCCCTCTCTCTGTGACGCCCCTCCCTCTTGTGACCCCCCTCTCTCTCTCTGACCCCATCTCTTTCTGTGACCCCCCTCTCTCTCTGTGACCCTCCTCTCCCTGTCTCTGTGACCCCCTCTCTCTCTGTGACCCCCTCTCTCTCTGTGACCCCCCTCTCTCTCTGTGACCCCCCTCTCTCTCTGTGACCCCCCTCTCTCTCTGTGACCCCCCCTCTCTCTCCCTGTGACCCCTCTCACTGTCTCTGTGACCCATCTCCTTGTCTCTGTGACCCCTCTCCTTGTCTCTGTGACCCCTCTCCCTGTCTCTTGTGACCCACCTCCCTGTCTCTGTGACCCCTCTCCCTGTCTCTGTGACCCCCCCTCTCTCTGTGACCCCTCCCTCTCTCTGTGACCCCTCTCCCTCTCTCTGTGACCCCTCTCCCTGTCTCTGTGACCCCTCTCCCTGTCTCTGTGACCTCTCTCTCTCTGACCCTCTCTCTCTCTCTGTGACCCCTCTCTCTGTGACCCCTCTCTCTCTCTCTCTGACCCTCTCTCTCTCTCTCTGTGACCCCGCTCTCTGTCTGTGACCCCTCTCTCTCTCACTGTGACCCCTCTCCCTCTCTCTGTGACCCTCTCGCTCTGTGTCTGTGACCCCTCTCTCTCTCTCTGTGACCCCTCTCCCTGTCTCTGTGACCCCTCTCCCTCTCTGTCTGTGACCCCGCTCTCTCTGTCTGTGACCCCTCTCTCTCTCATTGTGACCCCTCTCGCTCTCTGTGACCCCTCTCCCTCTCTCTGTAACCCCTCTCCCTGTCTCTGTGACCCCTCTCGCTCTCTCTGTGACCCCTCGCTCTCTCTGTGACCCCCTCTCGCTCTGTCTCTGTGACCCCTCTCTCTCTCTCTGACCCCTCTCTCTCTCTCTGTGACCCCCCTCCCTGTCTCTGTGACCCCTCTCTCTGTCTCTGTGACCCCTCCCTGTCTCTGTGACCCCTCTTCCTGTCTCTGTGACCCCCCTCCCTGTCTCTGTATGACCCCTCTCTTTGTCTCTGTGACCCCTCTCTCTCTCTCTGACCCCTCTCTCTCTCTCTGTGACCCCCCTCCCTGTCTCTGTGACCCCTCCCTGTCTATGTGACCCCTCTTCGTCTCTGTGACCCCCCTCTCTGTCTCTATATGACCCCTCTCCCTGTCTCTGTGACCCCTCTCCCTGTCTCTGTGACCCCCCTCTCTCTGTGACCCTCCTCTCCCTGTCTCTGTGACCCCCCTCTCTCTGTCTCTGTGACCCCCTATCTCTGTGACCCCCCTCTCTCTGTGACCCTCCTCTCCCTGTCTCTGTGACCCCCCTCTCTCTGTGACCCTCCTCTCCCTCTCTCTGTGACCCTTCCCTCTCTCTGTGACCCCACTCCTTGTCACTGTGACCCCTCCCCCTGTCTCTGTGACTCCTCCCTCTCTCTCTCTATGACCCCACTCCTTGTCACTGTGACCCCTCCCCCTGTCTCTGTGACCCCTCTCCCTATCTCTGTGACCCCTCCCTCTCTCTCTCTGTGACCCCTCTCCCTGTCTCTGTGACCCCTCTCCCTGTCTCTGTGACCCCTCTCTCTGTCTCTGTGACCCCACTCTCTCCCTGTGACCCCTCTCCCTGTCTCTGTGACCCCTCTCTCTCCCTGTGACCCCTCTCTCTCGCTCTGTGACCCCTCTCCCTATCTCT
Organism: Squalus acanthias; assembly: GCA_030390025.1. Taxonomy (NCBI): domain Eukaryota; kingdom Metazoa; phylum Chordata; class Chondrichthyes; order Squaliformes; family Squalidae; genus Squalus; species Squalus acanthias. The sequence goes on along the minus strand of CM059450.1, from coordinate 26,432,294 downwards.
GTGACCCCTCTCCCTATCTCTGTGACCCCTCTCTCTCCCTGTGACCCCTCTCCCTCTCACTATGATCCCTCTCTCTCTCTCTCTGTGACCCCTCTCCCTGTCTCTGTGACCCCTCTCTCTCTCTCTGTGACCCCTCTCTCTCTATGACACCCTCTCGCTCTGTCTCTGTGACCCCTCTCTCTCTCTCTGACCCCTCTCTCTCTCTCTGTGACCCCCCTCCCTGTCTCTGTGACCCCTCTCTCTGTCTCTGTGACCCCTCCCTGTCTCTGTGACCCCTCTTCCTGTCTCTGTGACCCCCCTCCCTGTCTCTGTATGACCCCTCTCTCTGTCTCTGTGACCCCCTCTCTCTCTGTCTCTGTGACCCCTCTCTCTCTCTCTGACCCCTCTCTCTCTCTCTGTGACCCCCCTCCCTGTCTCTGTGACCCCTCCCTGTCTATGTGACCCCTCTTCGTCTCTGTGACCCCCCTCTCTGTCTCTATATGACCCCTCTCCCTGTCTCTGTGACCCCCCTCTCTCTGTCTCTGTGACCCCCTATCTCTGTGACACCCCTCTCTCTGTGACCCCCCTCTCTCTGTCTCTGTGACCCCCTATCTCTGTGACACCCCTCTCTCTGTGACCCTCCTCTCCCTGTCTCTGTGACCCCCCTCTCTCTGTGACCCTCCTCTCCCTGTCTCTGTGACCCCCTATCTCTGTGACCCCCCTCTCTCTGTGACCCTCCTCTCCCTGTCTCTGTGACCCCCCTCTCTCTGTGACCCTCCTCTCCCTCTCTCTGTGACCCTTCCCTCTCTCTGTGACCCCACTCCTTGTCACTGTGACCCCTCCCCCTGTCTCTGTGACTCCTCCCTCTCTCTCTCTATGACCCCACTCCTTGTCACTGTGACCCCTCCCCCTGTCTCTGTGACCCCTCTCCCTATCTCTCTCTATGACCCCACTCCTTGTCACTGTGACCCCTCCCCCTGTCTCTGTGACCCCTCTCCCTATCTCTGTGACCCCTCCCTCTCTCTCTCTGTGACCCCTCTCCCTGTCTCTGTGACCCCTCTCCCTGTCTCTGTGACCCCTCTCTCTGTCTCTGTGACCCCACTCTCTCCCTGTGACCCCTCTCCCTGTCTCTGTGACCCCTCTCTCTCCCTGTGACCCCTCTCTCTCTCTCTGTGACCCCTCTCCCTATCTCTGTGACCCCTCTCTCTCCCTGTGACCCCTCTCCCTCTCACTATGATCCCTCTCTCTCTCTCTCTGTGACCCCTCTCCCTGTCTCTGTGACCCCTCTCTCTCTCTCTGTGACCCCTCTCTCTCTATGACACCCTCTCCCTCTCTCTGTGATCCCTGTCTCTGTGACCCCTCTCCCTCTCTCTGTGACCTCTCTCCCTCTCTCTGTGTTCTCTCTCTCTCTGCGACCCCTCTCCCTCTCTCTGTGTTCTCTCTCTCTCTGCGACCCCTCTCCCTCTCTCTCTCTCTCTGCGACCCCTCTCCCTCTCTCTCTCTCTCTGCGACCCCTCTCCCTCTCTCTCTCTCTCTGCGACCCCTCTCCCTGTCTCTGTGACCCCTCGCTCTCTCTGTGACCCCCTCTCTCTCTGTCTCTGACCCCTCTCTCTCTCTCTCTGACCCCTCTCTCTCTCTCTGTGACCCCTCTCTCTTTCTCTCTGTGACCTCTCTCTCTCTCTCTCTGTGACCCTCTCCCTGTCTCTGTGACCCCCCTCCCTGTCTCTGTGACCCGCTCTCTCTCTATTACCTCTCACACTATCTCTCTCTATGACCCCTCTTGCTCTCTCTGTGACCCCTCTCCCTGTCTCTATGACCTCTCTCTCTCTCTCTCTCTCTCTCGCTCTCTGACCCTCCCTCTCTCTCTCTGACCCTCTCTCTCTCTCTCTGACCCTCTCTCTCTCTCTGTGACCCCTCTCTCTCTCTGTGACCCCCCTCTCTCTCTCTCTGTGACCCCTCTCTCCGTCTCTGTGACCCCTCTCCGTCTCTGTGACCCCTCACCCTCTCTGTGACCCCTCTCCCTGTCTCTGTGACCCCTCTCCCTGTTTCTGTGACCCCTCTCCCTGTCTCTGTGACCCCTCTCCCTGTCTCTGTGACCCCTCTCTCTGTCTCTCTGACCCCTCTCTCTCTCTGTGACCCCTCTCTCTCGCTCTGTGACCCCTCTCCCTATCTCTGTGACCCCTCTCCCTATCTCTGTGACCCCTCTCTCTCTCTGTGACCCCTCTCTCTTTCTGTGACCCCTCTCTCTCACTATGACCCCTCTCTCTCTCTCTGTGACCCCTCTCTCTCTCTCTGTGACCCCTCTCTCTCTCTCTGTGACCCCTCTCCCTCTCTCTGTGACCCCTCTCCCTCTCTCTGTGACCCCTCTCCCTCTCTCTGTGACCCCTCTCTCTCTCTGTGACCCCTCTCTCTCACTGTGACCCCTCTCTCTCTGACCGTCTCTCTCTCTGTGACCCCTCTCTCTCTCTCACTGTGACCCCTCTCCCTGTCTCTGTGATCCCTCTCCCTCTCTCTGTGACCCCTCTCCCTGTCTCTGTGACCCCTCACCCTGTCTCTGTGACCCGTCTCCCTCTCTCTGTGACCCCTCTCCCTCTCTCTGTGACCCCTCTCTCTCTCTCTGTGACCCATCTCTCTCTCTCACTGTGACCCATCTCTCTCTCTCACTGTGACCCCTCTCCCTCTCTCTGTAACCCCTCTCCCTCTCTCTGTGACCCCTCTCTCTCTCTCTCTGTGACCCCTCTCCCTCTCTCTGTGACCCCGCCCTCTCTGTCTGTGACCCCTCTCTCTCTCACTGTGACCCCTCTCCCTATCTCTGTGACCCCTCTCTCTGTCTCTGTGACCCTCCTCTCCCTGTCTCTGTGACCCCTCTCTCTCTCTGTGACCCATCTCTCTCTCTCACTGTGACCCATCTCTCTCTCTCACTGTGACCCCTCTCCCTCTCTCTGTAACCCCTCTCCCTCTCTCTGTGACCCCTCTCTCTCTCTCACTGTGACCCCTCTCCCTATCTCTGTGACCCCTCTCCCTGTCTCTGTGACCCCTCTCTCTCTCTGTGTGACCCCGCTCTCTCTGTCTGTAACCCCTCTCCCTCTCTCTGTGACCCCTCTCCCTCTCTCTGTCACCCCCCTCCCTGTCTCTGTGAACCCTCTCCCTCTCTGTGTTCTCTCTCTCTCTCTGCGACCCTCTCTTTCTGAGACCCCCTCTCTCTCTTTGTGACCCCTCTCCCTCTCTCTGCGACCCCTCACCCTATCTCTGTGACCCCTCTCGCTCTCTCTGTGACCCCTCTCCCTATCTCTGTGACCCCTCTCTCTCTCTGTGACCCCTCTCTCTTTCTGTGACCCCTCTCTCTCTCACTATGACCCCTCTCTCTCTCTCTGTGACCCCTCTCTCTCTCTCTGTGACCCCTCTCTCTCTCTCTGTGACCCCTCTCCCTCTCTCTGTGACCCCTCTCCCTCTCTCTGTGACCCCTCTCTCTCTCTGTGACCCCTCTCTCTCACTGTGACCCCTCTCTCTCTGACCGTCTCTCTCTCTGTGACCCCTCTCTCTCTCTCTCACTGTGACCCCTCTCCCTGTCTCTGTGATCCCTCTCCCTCTCTCTGTGACCCCTCTCCCTGTCTCTGTGACCCCTCACCCTGTCTCTGTGACCCGTCTCCCTCTCTCTGTGACCCCTCTCCCTCTCTCTGTGACCCCTCTCTCTCTCTCTCTGTGACCCCTCTCTCTCTCTGTGACCCATCTCTCTCTCTCACTGTGACCCCTCTCCCTCTCTCTGTAACCCCTCTCCCTCTCTCTGTGACCCCTCTCTCTCTCTCTCTGTGACCCCTCTCCCTCTCTCTGTGACCCCGCCCTCTCTGTCTGTGACCCCTCTCTCTCTCACTGTGACCCCTCTCTCTCACTGTGACCCCTCTCCCTATCTCTGTGACCCCTCTCCCTGTCTCTGTGACCCCTCTCTCTCTCTGTGTGACCCCGCTCTCTCTCTCTGTGACCCCTCTCCCTCTCTGTGTTCTCTCTCTCTCTCTGCGACCCTCTCTCTCTCTCTGAGACCCCCTCTCTCTCTTTGTGACCCCTCTCCCTCTCTCTGCGACCCCTCACCCTATCTCTGTGACCCCTCTCGCTCTCTCTGTGACCCCTCGCTCTCTCTGCGACCCCTCTCCCTGCCTCTGTGACCCCTCGCTCTCTCTGTGACCCCCTCTCTCTCTGTCTCTGTGACCCCCTCTCTCTCTGTCTCTCTGACCCCTCTCTCTCTGTGACCCCTCTCCCTGTCTCTGTGACCCCCCTCTCTCTGTCTCTGTGACCCCCTCTCTCTGTGACTCCCCTCTCACTGTCTCTGTGACCCTTCCCTCTCTCTGTGACCCCACTCCTTGTCACTGCGACCCCTCCCCCTCTCTCTGTGACCCCTCTCCCTGTCTCTGTGACCCCTCTCCCTGTCTCTGTGACTCCTCTCTCTGTGATTCGCCTTTCTCTGTCTGCGACCCCTCTCTCTGTGACCCCTCTCCCTCTCTCTGTGACCCCTCTCCCTGTCTGTGTGACCCCTCTCCCTGTCTCCATGACCTCTCTCTCTCTCTCTCTCTCTCTCTCTCTGACCCTCTCTCTCTCTCTGCGACCCCTCTCTCTGTGACCCCTCTCTCTCTCTCTCTGTGACCCCTCTCTCCGTCTCTGCGACCCCTCTCCCTGTGACCCCTCTCCCTCTCTGTGACCCCTCTCTCCGTCTCTGTGACCCCATCCCCTGTCTCTGTGACCCCTCTCTCTGTGACCCCTCTCCCTCTCTGTGACCCCTCTCTCTGTCTCTGTGAACCCTCTCTCTCTCTCTGTGACGCCTCCCTCTCTCTGTGACCCCTCTCTCTCTGTCTGTGACCCCTCTCCCTCTCTCTGTGACCCCGCTCTCTCTGTCTGTGACCCCTCTCTCTCTCTGTGACCCCTCTCTCTCTCTCTGTGACCCCTCTCTCTGTGACCCCTCTCTCTCTCTCTGTGACCCCTCTCTCTCTCACTGTGACCCCTCTCCCTGTCTCTGTGACCCCTCTCCCTGTCTCTGTGACCCCTCTCCCTGTCTCTGTGACCCCTCTCCCTGTCTCTGTGACCCCTCTCCCTCTCTCTGTGACCCCGCCGTCTCTGTGACCCCTCTCTCTCTCACACTGTGACCCATCTCCCTATCTCTGTGACCCCTCTCCCTGTCTCTGTGACCTCTCTCTCTCTCTGTGTGACCCCGCTCTCTCTGTCTGTAACCCCTCTCCCTCTCTCTGTGACCCCTCTCCCTCTCTCTGTGACCCCCCTCCCTGTCTCTCTGATCCCTCTCTCTCTCTCTCTCTGACCCCTCTCTCTCTGTGACCCCTCTCCCTGTCTCTGTGACCCCCCTCTCTCTGTCTCTGTGACCCCCTCTCTCTGTGACCCCCCTCTCTCGGTCTCTGTGACCCTTCCCTCTCTCTGTGACCCCACTCCTTGTCACTGTGACCCCTCCCCCTCTCTCTGTGACCCCTCTCCCTGTCTCTGTGACCCCTCTCCCTGTCTCTGTGACCCCTCTCTCTGTGATTCGCCTTTCTCTGTCTGCGACCCCTCTCTCTGTGACCCCTCTCCCTCTCTCTGTGACCCCTCTCTCTCTCTCTCTGACCCTCTCTCTCTCTCTGTGACCCCTCTCTCTCTCTGTGACCCCTCTCTCTCTCTCTCTGTGACCCCTCTCTCCGTCTCTGTGACCCCTCCCCCTGTATCTGTGACCCCTCTCCCTCTCTGTGACCCCTCTCCCTCTCTGTGACCCCTCTCCCTGTGACCCCTCTCCCTCTCTGTGACCCCTCTCTCCATCTCTGTGACCCCTCTCTCTTTGTCTGTGACCCCTCTCTCTCTCTGTGACCCCTCTCTCTCTCTGTGACCCCTCTCTCCGTCTCTGTGACCCCTCCCCCTGTATCTGTGACCCCTCTCCCTCTCTGTGACCCCTCTCCCTGTGACCCCTCTCCCTCTCTGAGACCTCTCTCTCTCTCTCTCTCTCTCTCTGAGACCCCCTCTCTCTCTTTGTGACCCCTCTCCCTCTCTCTGTGACCCCTCGCTCTCTCTGTGACCCCTCTCTCTGACTCTGTGACCCCCTCTCTCTCTGTCTCTGTGTCCCCTCTCTCTCTCTCTCTCTGACCCCTCTCTCTTTCTCTCTGTGACCTCTCTCTCTCTCTCTGTGACCCCCTCCCTGTCTCTGTGACCCCCTCCCTGTCTCTGTGACCCCCCTCCCTGTCTCTGTGACCCCTCTCTCTCTCTGTGACCCCTCTCTCTCTCTGTGACCCCTCTCTCTCTCTGTGACCCCTCTCCCTCTCTCACTGACCCCTCTCCCTGTCTCTGTGACCCATCTCCCTGTCTCTATGACCTCTCTCTCTCTGACGCTCTCTCTCTCTCTGTGACCCCTCTCTCTGTTACCCCTCTCTCTCTCACTGTGACCCCTCTCTCTCTCACTGTGACCCGTCTCCCTGTCTCTGTGACCCCTCTCCCTGTCTCTGTGACCCCTCTCCCTGTCTCTATGACCTCTCTCTCTCTGACCCTCTCTCTCTCTCTGTGACCCCTCTCTCTGTGACCCCTCTCTCTCTCTGTGACCCCTCTCTCTCTCACTGTGACCCCTCTCCCTATCTCTGTGACCCCTCTCCCTGTCTCTGTGACCCCTCTCCCTGTCTCTGTGACCCCTCTCCCTGTCTCTGTGACCCCTCTCCCTGTCTCTGTGACCCCTCTCCCTGTCTCTGTGACCCCTCTCCCTGTCTCTGTGACCCCTCTCCCTGTCTCTGTGACCCCTCTCCCTGTCTCTGCGACCCCTGTCTCTGTCTCTGTGACCCATCTCTCTCTCTCTGTGAACCCTCTCTCTCTCTGTGACCCGTCTCTCTCTCTCTGTGACCCCTCTCTCTCTCTGTGACCCCTCTTCCTGTCTCTGTGACCCCTCTCTCTCTCTCTGACCCCCTCTCTCTATGTGAACCCTGTCTCTGTGACCCCTCTCTCTCTCTGTGTGACCCCTCTCTCTGTCTCTGTGACCCTCCTCTCCCTGTCTCTGTGACCCCTCTCTCTGTCACCCCTCTCTCTGTCTCTGTGACCCCTCTCTCTGTCTCTGTGACCCTCCTCTCCCTGTCTCTGTGACCCCTCCCTCTCTCCGTGAGCCCCTCTTTCTCTCTGTGACCCTCTCTGTCTCTGTGACCCCCTCTCTCTCTCTCTCTGACCCCTCTCTCTCTCTGACCCCTCTCTCTCTCTCTCTGTGACCCTCTCCCTGTCTCTGTGACCCCCCTCCCTGTCTCTGTGACCCGCTCTCTATCTATTACCTCTCACACTATCTCTCTCTATGACCCCTCTCCCTGTCTCTGTGACCCCTCTCCCTGTCTCTGTGACCCCTCTCCCTGTCTCTGCGACCCTTCTCTCTCTCTGTGACCCCTCTCCCTGTCTCTGTGACCCCACTCCTTGTCACTGTGACCCCTCTCCCTGTCTCTGTGACCCTTCTCTCTCTGTGTGACCCCACTCCTTGTCACTGTGACCCCACTACATGTCACTGTGACCCCTCTCCCTGTCTCTGTGACCCCTCTCTCTCTCTCTGTGACCCCCCTCTCTCTCTGTGACCCCCTCTCTCTCTGTGACCCCTCTCCCTGTCTCTGTGACCCCTCTCTCTCTCTGTTACCCCTCTCCCTCTCTCTGTGCCCCCTCTCCCTCTCTCTGATCCCTCTCTCTGTCTCTGTGACCCCACTCCCTCTCTCTGTGTTACCTCTCTCTCTGCGACCCCTCTCTCTCTCTCTCTTTGTGACCCCTCTCCCTCTCTCTGCGACCCCTCTCTCTGTTTCTGTGTCCCCTCTCTCTCTCTCTCTGACCCCTCTCTCTCTCTCTCTCTGTGACCCCTCTCTCTTTCTTTCTGTGACCTCTCTCTCTCTCTCTCTGTGACCCTCTCCCTGTCTCTGTGACCCCCCTCCCTGTCTCTGTGACCTCTCTCTCTTTCTCTCTGTGACCCCTCTCCCTGTCTCTGTGACCCCTCTCTCTCTCTGTGACCCCTCTCCCTCTCTCTGTGACCTGCCTCTCTCTGTCTGTGACCCCTCTCCCTCTCTCTGTGACCCCTCTCCCTCTCTCTGTGACCCCTCTCTCTCTCTGTGACCCCTCTCCCTCTCTCTGTGACCCATCTCCCTGTCTCTATGACCTCTCTCTCTCTGACCCTCTCTCTCTCTCTGTGACCCCTCTCTCTGTGACCCCTCTCTCTCTCTCTGTGACCCCGCTCTCTCTGTCTGTGACCCCTCTCTCTCTCACTGTGACCCCTCTCCCTATCTCTGTGACCCCTCTCTCTGTCTCTGTGACCCTCCTCTCCCTGTCTCTGTGACCCCTCTCTCTCTCTCTGTGACCCCTCTCCCTCTCTCTGACCCCTCTCCCTGTCTCTGTGACCCCTCTCTCTCTCTCTGTGACCCCCTCTCTCTATGTGAACCCTCTCCCTGTCTCTGTGACCCCTCTCTCTCTCTGTGTGACCCCTCTCCCTGTCTCAGTGACCCCTCTCCCTGTCTCTGTGATCCCCTATCTCTCTGTGGCCCCTCCCTCTCTCTGTGAGCCCCTCCCTCTCTCTGTGACCCCTCCCTCTCTCAGTGACCCCTCTCCCTGTCTCTGTGACCCCCTCTCTCTCTGTGGCCCCTCCCTCTCTCCGTGAGCCCCTCCCTCTCTCTGTGACCCCTCCCTCTCTCTGTGACCCCTCCCTCTCTCTGTGACCCCTCCCTCTCTCTGTGACCCCTCCCTCTCTGTGTGACCCCTCTCTCTCTCTCTGTGACCCCTCTCTCTCTCTCTGTGACCCCTCTCCCTGTCTCTGTGACCCCTCGCTCTCTCTGTGACCCCTCTTTCTCTGTCTCTGTGACCCCCTCTCTCTCTGTCTCTGTGACCCCCTCTCTCTCTGTCTCTGTGACCCCTCTCTCTCTCTGACCCCTCTCTCTCTCTGTGACCCCTCTCTCTTTCTCTCTGTGACCCCTCTCTCTCTCTCTCTCTTGTGACCGTCTCCCTGTCTCTGTGACCCCTCTCCCTGTCTCTGTGACCCCTCTCCCTGTCTCTGTGACCCCTCTCCCTGTCTCTGCGACCCCTGTCTCTGTCTCTGTGACACGCCCTCTCTCCGTGAGCCCCTCTTTCTCTCTGTGACCCCCTCTCTCTCTGTCTCTGTGACCCCCTCTCTCTCTCTCTCTGACCCCTCTCTCTCTCTCTCTCTGAGAGCCTCTCCCTGTCTCTGTGACCCCCCTCCCTGTCTCTGTGACCCGCTCTCTTTCTATTACCTCTCACACTATCTCTCTCTATGACCCCTCTCCCTGTCTCTGTGACCCTTCTCTCTCTGTGTGACCCCACTCCTTGTCACTGTGACCCCACTACATGTCACTGTGACCCCTCTCCCTGTCTCTGTGACCCCTCTCTCTCTCTCTGTGACCCCCCTCTCTCTCTGTGACCCCCTCTCTCTCTGTGACCCCTCTCCCTGTCTCTGTGACCCCTCTCTCTCTCTGTTACCCCTCTCCCTCTCTCTGTGCCCCCTCTCCCTCTCTCTGATCCCTCTCTCTGTCTCTGTGACCCCACTCCCTCTCTCTGTGTTACCTCTCTCTCTGCGACCCCTCTCTCTCTCTCTCTTTGTGACCCCTCTCCCTCTCTCTGCGACCCCTCTCTCTGTTTCTGTGTCCCCTCTCTCTCTCTCTCTGACCCCTCTCTCTCTCTCTCTCTGTGACCCCTCTCTCTTTCTTTCTGTGACCTCTCTCTCTCTCTCTCTGTGACCCTCTCCCTGTCTCTGTGACCCCCCTCCCTGTCTCTGTGACCTCTCTCTCTTTCTCTCTGTGACCCCTCTCCCTGTCTCTGTGACCCCTCTCTCTCTCTGTGACCCCTCTCCCTCTCTCTGTGACCTGCCTCTCTCTGTCTGTGACCCCTCTCCCTCTCTCTGTGACCCCTCTCCCTCTCTCTGTGACCCCTCTCTCTCTCCGTGACCCCTCTCCCTCTCTCTGTAACCCCTCTCTCTGTCTGTGACCCCTCTCCCTCTCTCTGTGACCCCTCTCCCTCTCTCTGTGACCCATCTCCCTGTCTCTATGACCTCTCTCTCTCTGACCCTCTCTCTCTCTCTGTGACCCCTCTCTCTGTCACCCCGCTCTCTCTCTCTGTGACCCCGCTCTCTCTGTCTGTGACCCCTCTCTCTCTCACTGTGACCCCTCTCCCTATCTCTGTGACCCCTCTCTCTGTCTCTGTGACCCTCCTCTCCCTGTCTCTGTGACCCCTCTCTCTCTCTCTGTGACCCCTCTCCCTCTCTCTGACCCCTCTCCCTGTCTCTGTGACCCCTCTCTCTCTCTCTGTGACCCCCTCTCTCTATGTGAACCCTCTCCCTGTCTCTGTGACCCCTCTCTCTCTCTGTGTGACCCCTCTCCCTGTCTCAGTGACCCCTCTCCCTGTCTCAGTGACCCCTCTCCCTGTCTCTGTGATCCCCTATCTCTCTGTGGCCCCTCCCTCTCTCCGTGAGCCCCTCCCTCTCTCTGTGACCCCTCCCTCTCTCAGTGACCCCTCTCCCTGTCTCTGTGACCCCCTCTCTCTCTGTGGCCCCTCCCTCTCTCCGTGAGCCCCTCCCTCTCTCCGTGAGCCCCTCCCTCTCTCTGTGACCCCTCCCTCTCTCTGTGACCCCTCCCTCTCTCTGTGACCCCTCCCTCTCTCTGTGACCCCTCCCTCTCTCTGTGACCCCTCCCTCTCTCTGTGACCCCTCCCTCTCTCTGTGACCCCTCCCTCTCTCTCTCTGACCCCTCTCTCTCTCTCTGTGACCCCTCTCCCTGTCTCTGTGACCCCTCGCTCTCTCTGTGACCCCTCTTTCTCTGTCTCTGTGACCCCCTCTCTCTCTGTCTCTGTGACCCCCTCTCTCTCTGTCTCTGTGACCCCTCTCTCTCTCTGACCCCTCTCTCTCTCTGTGACCCCTCTCTCTTTCTCTCTGTGACCCCTCTCTCTCTCTCTCTCTCTTGTGACCGTCTCCCTGTCTCTGTGACCCCTCTCCCTGTCTCTGTGACCCCTCTCCCTGTCTCTGCGACCCCTGTCTCTGTCTCTGTGACCCGCCCTCTCTCTCTCTGTGACCCCTCTCTCTCTCTGTGACCCGTCTCTCTCTCTCTGTGAGCCCTCTCTCTCTCTGTGACCCGTCTCTCTCTCTCTGTGACCCCTCTCTCTCTCTCTGTGACCCCTCTCCCTCTCTGTGACCCCTCTCCCTCTCTGTGACCCCTCTTCCTGTCTCTGTGACCCCTCTCTCTCTCTCTCTCTGTGACCCCTCTCTCTCTCTGTGTGACCCCTCACTCTGTCTCTGTGACCCTCCTCTCTCTGTCTCTGTGACCCTCCTCTCCCTGTCTCTCTGACCCCTCTCTCTGTCTCTGTGACCCCTCTCTCTGTCTCTGTGACCCTCCTCTCCCTGTCTCTGTGACCCCTCTCTCTCTCTCTGTGACCCCCTCTCTCTATGTTAACCCTCTTCCTGTCTCTGTGACCCCTCTCTCTCTCTGTAACCCTCCTCTCCCTGTCTCTGTGACCCCTCTCCCTGTCTCTGTGACCCCCCTCCCTGTCTCTGTGACCCCTCCCTCTCTCCGTGAGCCCCTCTTTCTCTCTGTGACCCCCTCTCTCTCTGTCTCTGTGACCCCCTCTCTCTCTCTCTCTGACCCCTCTCTCTCTCTCTCTGACCCCTCTCTCTCTCTCTCTGACCCCTCTCTCTCTCTCTCTGACCCCTCTCTCTCTCTCTGTGACCCCTCTCTCTTTCTCTCTGTGACCCCTCTCTCTCTTTCTCTCTGTGACCCCTCTCTCTCTTTCTCTCTGTGACCCCTCTCTCTCTCTCTGTGACCCTCTCCCTGTCTCTGTGACCCCCCTCCCTGTCTCTGTGACCCGCTCTCTTTCTATTACCTCTCACACTATCTCTCTCTATGACCCCTCTCCCTGTCTCTGTGACCCTTCTCTCTCTCTGTGACCCCACTCCTTGTCACTGTGACCCCACTACATGTCACTGTGACCCCTCTCCCTGTCTCTGTGACCCCTCTCTCTCTCTCTGTGACCCCCCTCTCTCTCTCTGTCACCCCCTCTCTCTGTGACCCCTCTCCCTGTCTCTGTGACCCCTCTCTCTCTCTGTTACCCCTCTCCCTCTCTCTGTGCCCCCTCTCCCTCTCTCTGTGATCCCTCTCTCTGTCTCTGTGACCCCACTCCCTCTCTCTGTGTTACCTCTCTCTCTGCGACCCCTCTCTCTCTGTCTTTGTGACCCCTCTCCCTCTCTCTGCGACCCCTCTCTCTGTCTCTGTGTCCCCTCTCTCTCTCTCTCTGACCCCTCTCTCTCTCTGTGACCCCTCTCTCTTTCTTTCTGTGACCTCTCTCTCTCTCTCTCTGTGACCCTCTCCCTGTCTCTGTGACCTCTCTCTCTTTCTCTCTGTGACCCCTCTCCCTGTCTCTGTGACCCCTCCCTCTGTCTGTGACCCCTCCCCCTCTCTCTGTGACCCCTCTCTCTCTCCGTGACCCCTCTCCCTCTCTCTGTGACCCCTCTCTCTGTCTGTGACCCCTCTCCCTGTCTCTGTGACCCCTCTCCCTCTCTCTGTGACCCATCTCCCTGTCTCTATGACCTCTCTCTCTCTGACCCTCTCTCTCTCTCTGTGACCCCTCTCTCTGTGACCCCGCTCTCTCTGTCTGTGACCCCTCTCTCTCTCACTGTGACCCCTCTCCCTATCTCTGTGACCCCTCTCTCTGTCTCTGTGACCCTCCTCTCCCTGTCTCTGTGACCCCTCTCTCTCTCTCTGTGACCCCCCTCCCTCTCTGTGACCCCTCTCCCTGTCTCTGTGACCCCTCTCTCTCTCTGTTACCCCTCTCCCTCTCTCTGTGCCCCCTCTCCCTCTCTCTGTGATCCCTCTCTCTGTCTCTGTGACCCCACTCCCTCTCTCTGTGTTACCTCTCTCTCTCTCTGTGACCCCTCTCCCTCTCTGTGACCCCTCTCCCTGTCTCTGTGACCCCTCTCTCTCTCTGTTACCCCTCTCCCTCTCTCTGTGCCCCCTCTCCCTCTCTCTGCGACCCCTCTCTCTCTCTCTTTGTGACCCCTCTCCCTCTCTCTGCGACCCCTCTCTCTGTCTCTGTGTCCCCTCTCTCTCTCTCTCTGACCCCTCTCTCTCTCTCTCTCTCTCTGTGACCCCTCTCTCTTTCTTTCTGTGACCTCTCTCTCTCTCTCTCTGTGACCCTCTCCCTGTCTCTGTGACCTCTCTCTCTTTCTCTCTGTGACCCCTCTCCCTGTCTCTGTGACCCCTCTCTCTGTCTGTGACCCCTCTCCCTCTCTCTGTGACCCCTCCCCCTCTCTCTGTGACCCCTCTCTCTCTCCGTGACCCCTCTCCCTCTCTCTGTGACCCCTCTCTCTGTCTGTGACCCCTCTCCCTCTCTCTGTGACCCCTCTCCCTCTCTCTGTGACCCATCTCCCTGTCTCTATGACCTCTCTCTCTCTGACCCTCTCTCTCTCTCTCTGTGACCCCTCTCTCTGTGACCCCGCTCTCTCTGTCTGTGACCCCTCTCTCTCTCACTGTGACCCCTCTCCCTATCTCTGTGACCCCTCTCTCTGTCTCTGTGACCCTCCTCTCCCTGTCTCTGTGACTCCTCTCTCTCTCTCTGTGACCCCTCTCCCTCTCTGTGACCCCTCTCCCTGTCTCTGTGACCCCTCTCTCTCTCTCTCTCTGTGACCCCCTCTCTCTATGTGAACCCTCTCCCTGTCTCTGTGACCCCTCTCTCTCTCTGTGTGACCCCTCTCCCTGTCTCAGTGATCCCTCTCCCTGTCTCTGTGACCCCCTCTCTCTCTGTGGCCCCTCCCTCTCTCCGTGAGCCCCTCCCTCTCTCTGTGACCCCTCCCTCTCTCAGTGACCCCTCTCCCTCTCTCTGTGACCCCTCTCTCTTTCTCTCTGTGACCCCTCTCTCTCTCTCTCTCTTGTGACCGTCTCCCTGTCTCTGTGACCCCTCTCCCTGTCTCTGTGACCCTCTCCCTGTCTCTGTGACCCCTCTCCCTGTCTCTGCGACCCCTCTCTCTCTCTGTGACCCGTCTCTCTCTCTCTGTGACCCCTCGCTCTCTCTCTCTCTCTCTCTCTCTGAGACCCCCTCTCTCTCTCTGTGACCCCTCTCCCTCTCTCTGTGACCCCTCGCTCTCTCTGTGACCCCTCTTTCTCTGTCTCTGTGACCCCCTCTCTCTCTGTCTCTGTGAACCCTCTCTCTCTCTCTGTGACGCCTCCCTCTCTCTGTGACCCCTCTCTCTCTGTCTGTGACCCCTCTCCCTCTCTCTGTGACCCCGCTCTCTCTGTCTGTGACCCCGCTCTCTCTGTCTGTGACCCCTCTCTCTCTGTCTGTGACCCCTCTCTCTCTCTCTCTGACCCCTCTCTCTCTCTCTGTGACCCCTCTCTCTCTCACTGTGACCCCTCTCCCTGTCTCTGTGACCCCTCTCCCTGTCTCTGTGACCCCTCTCCCTGTCTCTGTGACCCCTCTCCCTGTCTCTGTGACCCCTCTCCCTCTCTCTGTGACCCCGCCGTCTCTGTGACCCCTCTCCCTCTCACACTGTGACCCATCTCCCTATCTCTGTGACCCCTCTCCCTGTCTCTGTGATCTCTCTCTCTCTCTGTGTGACCCCGCTCTCTCTGTCTGTAACCCCTCTCCCTCTCTCTGTGACCCCTCTCCCTCTCTCTGTGACCCCCCTCCCTGTCTCTCTGATCCCTCTCCCTCTCTGTGTTCTCTCTCTCTCTCTGCGACCCCTCTCTCTCTCTCTGAGACCCCCTCTCTCTCTTTGTGACCCCTCTCCCTCTCTTTGTGACCCCTCTCCCTCTCTCTGCGACCCCTCTCCCTCTCTCTGCGACCCCTCTCCCTGTCTCTGTGACCCCTCTCCCTGTCTCTGTGACCCCTCTCTCTCTTTGTGACCCCTCTCCCTCTCTCTGCGACCCCTCTCCCTCTCTCTGCGACCCCTCTCCCTGTCTCTGTGACCCCTCTCTCTGTGATTCGCCTTTCTCTGTCTGCGACCCCTCTCTCTGTGACCCCTCCCCCTCTCTCTGTGACCCCTCTCCCTGTCTCTGTGACCCCTCTCTCTCTCTCTCTGACCCTCTCTCTCTCTCTGTGACCCCTCTCTCTCTCTCTCTGTGACCCCTCTCTCTCTCTCTCTGTGACCCCTCTCTCCGTCTCTGTGACCCCTCCCCCTGTATCTGTGACCCCTCTCCCTCTCTGTGACCCCTCTCCCTCTCTGTGACCCCTCTCCCTCTCTGTGACCCCTCTCCCTCTCTGTGACCCCTCTCCCTCTCTGTGACCCCTCTCCCTCTCTGTGACCCCTCTCTCCATCTCTGTGACCCCTCTCTCTCTCTGTGACCCCTCTCTCTCTCTGTGACCCCTCTCTCTCTGTGACCCCTCTCTCTCTCTGTGACCCCTCTCTCTCTCTGTGACCCCTCTCTCTCTCTGTGACCCCTCTCTCTCTCTGTGACCCCTCTCTCCGTCTCTGTGACCCCTCCCCCTGTATCTGTGACCCCTCTCCCTGTGACCCCTCTCCCTCTCTGAGACCTCTCTCTCTCTCTCTCTCTCTCTCTCTCTGAGACCCCCTCTCTCTCTCTCTCTCTCTCTGAGACCCCCTCTCTCTCTTTGTGACCCCTCTCCCTCTCTCTGTGACCCCTCGCTCTCTCTGTGACCCCTCTCTCTGACTCTGTGACTCCCTCTCTCTCTGTCTCTGTGTCCCCTCTCTCTCTCTCTCTCTGACCCCTCTCTCTTTCTCTCTGTGACCTCTCTCTCTCTCTCTCTCTGTGACCCCCTCCCTGTCTCTGTGACCCCCCTCCCTGTCTCTGTGACCCCTCTCTCTCTCTGTGACCCCTCTCTCTCTCTGTGACCCCTCTCCTCTCTCATCACTGACCCCTCTCCCTGTCTCTGTGACCCCTCTCCCTGTCTCTTGACCTCTCTCTCTCTGACGCTCTCTCTCTCTCTGTGACCCCTCTCTCTGTTACCCCTCTCTCTCTCTCTGTGACCCCTCTCTCTCTCACTGTGACCCCCTCCCTATCTCTGTGACCCCTCCCTGTCTCTGTGACCCCTCTCCCTGTCTCTGTGACCCCTCTCCCTGTCTCTGTGACCCTCTCCTGTCTCTTGTGACCCCTCTCCCTGTCTCTGCGACCCCTGTCTCTGTCTCTGTGACCCATCTCTCTCTCTCTCTGACCCCCTCTCTCTATGTGAACCCTGTCTCTGTGACCCCTCTCTCTCTCTGTGTGACCCCTCTCTCTGTCTCTGTGACCCTCCTCTCCCTGTCTCTGTGACCCCTCTCTCTGTCTTTGTGACCCCTCTCTCTGTCTTTGTGACCCCTCTCTCTGTCTCTGTGACCCCTCTCTCTGTCTCTGTGACCCTCCTCTCCCTGTCTCTGTGACCCCTCTCTCTCTCTCTGTGACCCCCCTCCCTGTCTCTGTGACCCCTCCCTCTCTCCGTGAGCCCCTCTTTCTCTCTGTGACCCCCTCTCTCTCTGTCTCTGTGACCCCCCCTCTCTCTCTCTCTGACCCCTCTCTCTCTCTCTCTGACCCCTCTCTCTCTCTCTCTGTGACCCTCTCCCTGTCTCTGTGACCCCCCTCCCTGTCTCTGTGACCCGCTCTCTTTCTATTACCTCTCACACTATCTCTCTATATGACCCCTCTCCCTGTCTCTGTGACCCTTCTCTCTCTGTGACCCCACTCCTTGTCACTGTGACCCCACTACATGTCACTGTGACCCCTCTCCCTGTCTCTGTGACCCCTCTCTCTCTCTCTGTGACCCCCCTCTCTCTCTCTGTGACCCCCTCTCTCTCTGTGACCCCTCTCCCTGTCTCTGTGACCCCTCTCTCTCTCTGTTACCCCTCTCCCTCTCTCTGTGCCCCCTCTCCCTCTCTCTGATCCCTCTCTCTGTCTCTGTGACCCCACTCCCTCTCTCTGTGTTACCTCTCTCTCTGCGACCCCTCTCTCTCTCTCTTTGTGACCCCTCTCCCTCTCTCTGCGACCCCTCTCTCTGTTTCTGTGTCCCCTCTCTCTCTCTCTCTGATCCCTCTCTCTCTCTCTCTCTGTGACCCCTCTCTCTTTCTTTCTGTGACCTCTCTCTCTCTCTCTCTCTGTGACCCTCTCCCTGTCTCTGTGACCCCCCTCCCTGTCTCTGTGACCTCTCTCTCTTTCTCTCTGTGACCCCTCTCCCTGTCTCTGTGACCCCTCTCTCTCTCTGTGACCCCTCTCCCTCTCTCTGTGACCTGCCTCTCTCTCTCTGTGACCCCTCTCCCTCTCTCTGTGACCCCTCTCCCTCTCTCTGTGACCCCTCTCTCTCTCCGTGACCCCTCTCCCACTCTCTGTAACCCCTCTCTCTCTCTGTGACCCCTCTCCCTCTCTCTGTGACCCATCTCCCTGTCTCTATGACCTCTCTCTCTCTGACCCTCTCTCTCTCTCTGTGACCCCTCTCTCTGTGACCCCTCTCTCTCTCTCTGTGACCCCGCTCTCTCTGTCTGTGACCCCTCTCTCTCTCACTGTGACCCCTCTCCCTATCTCTGTGACCCCTCTCTCTGTCTCTGTGACCCTCCTCTCCCTGTCTCTGTGACCCCTCTCTCTCTCTCTGTGACCCCTCTCCCTCTCTCTGACCCCTCTCCCTGTCTCTGTGACCCCTCTCTCTCTCTCTGTGACCCCCGCTCTCTATGTGAACCCTCTCCCTGTCTCTGTGACCCCTCTCTCTCTCTGTGTGACCCCTCTCCCTGTCTCAGTGACCCCTCTCCCTGTCTCTGTGATCCCCTATCTCTCTGTGGCCCCTCCCTCTCTCCGTGAGCCCCTCCCTCTCTCTGTGACCCCTCTCCCTGTCTCTGTGACCCCCTCTCTCTCTGTGGCCCCTCCCTCTCTCCGTGAGCCCCTCCCACTCTCTGTGACCCCTCCCTCTCTCTGTGACCCCTCCCTCTCTCTGTGACCCCTCCCTCTCTGTGTGACCCCTCTCTCTCTCTCTGTGACCCCTCTCTCTCTCTCTGTGACCCCTCTCCCTGTCTCTGTGACCCCTCGCTCTCTCTGTGACCCCTCTTTCTCTGTCTCTGTGACCCCCTCTCTCTCTGTCTCTGTGACCCCCTCTCTCTCTGTCTCTGTGACCCCTCTCTCTCTCTGACCCCTCTCTCTCTCTGTGACCCCTCTCTCTTTCTCTCTGTGACCCTCTCTCTCTCTCTCTCTTGTGACCCTCTCCCTGTCTCTGTGACCCCTCTCCCTGTCTCTGTGACCCCTCTCCCTGTCTCTGTGACCCCTCTCCCTGTCTCTGCGACCCCTGTCTCTGTCTCTGTGACCCGCCCTCTCTCTCTCTGTGACCCCTCTCTCTCTCTGTGACCCGTCTCTCTCTCTCTGTGACCCCTCTCTCTCTCTGTGACCCGTCTCTCTCTCTCTGTGACCCCTCTCTCTCTCTGTGACCCCTCTTCCTGTCTCTGTGACCCCCTCTCTCTCTCTCTCTCTGTGACCCCTCTCTCTCTCTGTGTGACCCCTCACTCTGTCTCTGTGACCCTCCTCTCTCTGTCTCTGTGACCCTCCTCTCCCTGTCTCTCTGACCCCTCTCTCTGTCTTTGTGACCCCTCTCTCTGTCTCTGTGACCCCTCTCTCTGTCTCTGTGACCCTCCTCTCCCTGTCTCTGTGACCCCTCTCTCTCTCTCTGTGACCCCCTCTCTCTATGTTAACCCTCTTCCTGTCTCTGTGACCCCTCTCTCTCTCTGTAACCCTCCTCTCCCTGTCTCTGTGACCCCTCTCCCTGTCTCTGTGACCCCCCTCCCTGTCTCTGTGACCCCTCCCTCTCTCCGTGAGCCCCTCTTTCTCTCTGTGACCCCCTCTCTCTCTGTCTCTGTGACCCCCTCTCTCTCTCTCTCTGACCCCTCTCTCTCTCTCTCTGACCCCTCTCTCTCTCTCTGTGACCCCTCTCTCTTTCTCTCTGTGACCCCTCTCTCTCTTTCTCTCTGTGACCCCTCTCTCTCTTTCTCTCTGTGACCCCTCTCTCTCTCTCTGTGACCCTCTCCCTGTCTCTGTGACCCCCCTGCCTGTCTCTGTGACCCGCTCTCTTTCTATTACCTCTCACACTATCTCTCTCTATGACCCCTCTCCCTGTCTCTGTGACCCTTCTCTCTCTCTGTGACCCCTCTCCCTGTCTCTGTGACCCTTCTCTCTCTCTGTGACCCCACTCCTTGTCACTGTGACCCCACTACATGTCACTGTGACCCCTCTCCCTGTCTCTGTGACCCCTCTCTCTCTCTCTGTGACCCCCCTCTCTCTCTCTGTCACCCCCTCTCTCTGTGACCCCTCTCCCTGTCTCTGTGACCCCTCTCTCTCTCTGTTACCCCTCTCCCTCTCTCTGTGCCCCCTCTCCCTCTCTCTGTGATCCCTCTCTCTGTCTCTGTGACCCCACTCCCTCTCTCTGTGTTACCTCTCTCTCTGCGACCCCTCTCTCTCTCTCTTTGTGACCCCTCTCCCTCTCTCTGCGACCCCTCTCTCTGTCTCTGTGTCCCCTCTCTCTCTCTCTCTGACCCCTCTCTCTCTCTGTGACCCCTCTCTCTTTCTTTCTGTGACCTCTCTCTCTCTCTCTCTGTGACCCTCTCCCTGTCTCTGTGACCTCTCTCTCTTTCTCTCTGTGACCCCTCTCCCTGTCTCTGTGACCCCTCTCTCTCTCTCTGTGACCCCTCTCTCTCTCCGTGACCCCTCTCCCTCTCTCTGTGACCCCTCTCTCTGTCTGTGACCCCTCTCCCTCTCTCCGTGACCCCTCTCCCTCTCTCCGTGACCCCTCTCCCTCTCTCTGTGACCCCTCTCTCTGTCTGTGACCCCTCCCCCTCTCTCTGTGACCCCTCTCTCTCTCTCTGTGACCCCTCTCCTCTCTCCGTGACCCCTCTCCTCTCTCTGTGACCCCTCTCTCTGTCTGTGACCCCTCTCCCTCTCTCTGTGACCCCTCTCCCTCTCTCTGTGACCCATCTCCCTGTCTCTATGACCTCTCTCTCTCTGACCCTCTCTCTCTCTCTGTGACCCCTCTCTCTGTGACCCCGCTCTCTCTGTCTGTGACCCCTCTCTCTCTCACTGTGACCCCTCTCCCTATCTCTGTGACCCCTCTCTCTGTCTCTGTGACCCTCCTCTCCCTGTCTCTGTGACCCCTCTCTCTCTCTGTGACCCCTCTCCCTCTCTGTGACCCCTCTCCCTGTCTCTGTGACCCCTCTCTCTCTCTGTTACCCCTCTCCCTCTCTCTGTGCCCCCTCTCCCTCTCTCTGTGATCCCTCTCTCTGTCTCTGTGACCCCACTCCCTCTCTCTGTGTTACCTCTCTCTCTCTCTGTGACCCCTCTCCCTCTCTGTGACCCCTCTCCCTGTCTCTGTGACCCCTCTCTCTCTCTGTTACCCCTCTCCCTCTCTCTGTGCCCCCTCTCCCTCTCTCTGTGATCCCTCTCTCTGTCTCTGTGACCCCACTCCCCTCTCTGTGTTACCTCTCTCTCTGCGACCCCTCTCTCTCTCTCTTTGTGACCCCTCTCCCTCTCTCTGCGACCCCTCTCTCTGTCTCTGTGTCCCCTCTCTCTCTCTCTCTGACCCCTCTCTCTCTCTCTCTCTCTCTGTGACCCCTCTCTCTTTCTTTCTGTGACATCTCTCTCTCTCTCTCTGTGACCCTCTCCCTGTCTCTGTGACCTCTCTCTCTTTCTCTCTGTGACCCCTCTCCCTGTCTCTGTGACCCCTCTCTCTCTCTGTGACCCCTCTCCCTCTCTCTGTGACCCCTCCCCCTCTCTCTGTGACCCCTCTCTCTCTCCGTGACCCCTCTCCCTCTCTCTGTGACCCCTCTCTCTGTCTGTGACCCCTCTCCCTCTCTCTATGACCTCTCTCTCTCTGACCCTCTCTCTCTCTCTGTGACCCCTCTCTCTGTGACCCCGCTCTCTCTGTCTGTGACCCCTCTCTCTCTCACTGTGACCCCTCTCCCTATCTCTGTGACCCCTCTCTCTGTCTCTGTGACCCTCCTCTCCCTGTCTCTGTGACCCCTCTCTCTCTCTCTGTGACCCCTCTCCCTCTCTGTGACCCCTCTCCCTGTCTCTGTGACCCCTCTCTCTCTCTCTCTCTGTGACCCCCTCTCTCTATGTGAACCCTCTCCCTGTCTCTGTGACCCCTCTCTCTCTCTGTGTGACCCCTCTCCCTGTCTCAGTGACCCCTCTCCCTGTCTCTGTGACCCCCTCTCTCTCTGTGGCCCCTCCCTCTCTCCGTGAGCCCCTCCCTCTCTCTGTGACCCCTCCCTCTCTCAGTGACCCCTCTCCCTGTCTCTGTGACCCCCTCTCTCTGTGGCCCCTCCCTCTCTCTGTGGCCCCTCCCTCTCTCCGTGAGCCCCTCCCTCTCTCTGTGACCCCTCCCTCTCTCTGTGACCCCTCCCTCTCTCTGTGACCCCTCTCTCTCTCTGTGACCCCTCTCTCTCTCTCTGTGACCCCTCTCCCTGTCTCTGTGACCCCTCTCCCTCTCTCTGTGTTCTCTCTCTCTCTCTGCGACCCCCCTCTCTCTCTCTCTCTCTCTCTCTCTCTGAGACCCCCTCTCTCTCTCTGTGACCCCTCTCCCTCTCTCTGTGACCCCTCGCTCTCTCTGTGACCCCTCTTTCTCTGTCTCTGTGACCCCCTCTCTCTCTGTCTCTGTGACCCCCTCTCTCTCTGTCTCTGTGACCCCTCTCTCTCTCTGACCCCTCTCTCTCTCTGTGACCCCTCTCTCTTTCTCTCTGTGACCCCTCTCTCTCTCTTGTGACCGTCTCCCTGTCTCTGTGACCCCTCTCTCTCTGTCTCTGTGTCCCCTCTCTCTCTCTCTCTCTCTCTGACCCCTCTCTCTCTCTCTCTCTCTGTGACCCCTCTCTCTCTCTCTCTCTCTGTGACCCCTCTCCCTGTCTCTGTGACCCCTCTCCCTGTCTCTGTGACCCCCCTCCCCGTCTCTGTGACCCGCTCTCTCTCTATTACCTCTCACACTATCTCTCTATGACCCCTCTCCCTCTCTCTGTGACCCCACTCCTTGTCACTGTGACCCCACTACTTGTCACTGTGACCCCTCTCCCTGTCTCTGTGACCCCTCTCTCTCTCTCTGTGACCCCCTCTCTCTCTGTGACCCCTCTCCCTGTCTCTGTGACCCCTCTCTCTCTCTCTCTATGACCCCTCTCCCTCTCTCTGTGACCCCTCTCCCTGTCTCTGTGACCCCTCTCTCTCTCTCTGTGACCCCTCTCCCTCTCTCTGTGACCCCTCTCCCTGTCTCTGTGACCCCTCTCTCTCTCTCTCTCTCTGTGACCCCTCTCCCTCTCTCTGTGACCCCTCTCCCTCTCTCTGTGACCCCTCTCTCTCTCTCTGTGACCCCTCTCCCTCTCTCTGTGACCCCTTTCCCTCTCTCTGTGACCCCCCTCCCTCTCTCTGTGACCCCCCTCCCTCTCTCTGTGACCCCTCTCCCTCTCTCTGTGACCCCTCGCTCTCTCTGTGACCCCTCTTTCTCTGTCTCTGTGACCCCCTCTCTCTCTGTCTCTGTGACCCCCTCTCTCTCTGTCTCTGTGACCCCTCTCTCTCTGACCCCTCTCTCTCTCTGTGACCCCTCTCTCTTTCTCTCTGTGACCCCTCTCTCTCTCTCTGTGACCCTCTCCCTGTCTCTGTGACCCCTCTCTCTCTCTGACCCCTCTCTCTCTCTGTGACCCCTCTCTCTTTCTCTCTGTGACCCCTCTCTCTCTCTCTCTCTGTGACCCTCTCCCTGTCTCTGTGACCCCTCTCTCTCTGTCTCTGTGTCCCCTCTCTCTCTCTCTCTCTCTGACCCCTCTCTCTCTCTCTCTCTGTGACCCCTCTCTCTCTCTCTCTGTGACCCTCTCCCTGTCTCTGTGACCCCTCGCTCTCTCTGTGACCCCTCTTTCTCTGTCTCTGTGACCCCCTCTCTCTCTGTCTCTGTGAGCCACTCTCTCTCTGTCTCTGTGACCCCTCTCTCTCTCTGACCCCTCTCTCTCTCTGTGACCCCTCTCTCTTTCTCTCTGTGACCCCTCTCTCTCTCTCTCTCTGTGACCCTCTCCCTGTCTCTGTGACCCCTCTCTCTCTGTCTCTGTGTCCCCTCTCTCTCTCTCTCTCTCTCTCTCTCTCTCTGACCCCTCTCTCTCTCTCTCTCTGTGTCCCCTCTCTCTCTCTCTCTCTCTCTGACCCCTCTCTCTCTCTCTCTCTCTCTGTGACCCTCTCCCTGTCTCAGTAAGAGTAGGGAAGTTGGTAAGAAAGGTGGAGGAGTAGCATTGTTAATCAAGGATAGTTTAACAGCGGCAGAAAGGCAGTTCGAGGGGGATCTGCCGTCTGAGGTAATATGGGCTGAAGTTAGAAATAGGAAAGGAGCGGTCACGTTGTTAGGAGTTTTCTACAGGCCCCCAAATAGTAATAGAGATGTGGAGGAAGAAATTGCAAAGCAGATTATGAATAGGTGTGGAGGTCACAGAGTAGTTGTCAACTTTCCAAATATTGATTGGAACCTTTATAGGTCAAACAGTTCGGATGGGATAGTTTTTGCACAGTGTGTGCAGGAGGGTTTCCTGACACAATATGTGGATAGGCCGACAAGAGCTGGGGCCACGTTGGATTTGGTACTGGGTAATGAACCGGGCCAAGTGTTTGATTTGTATGTGGGAGAGCACTTTGGAGATAGTGACCACAATTCGGTAACTTTCACTATTGCAATGGAGAGGGATAGGGCCATACGGCAGGGCAGGGTTTATAATTGGGGGAGGGGTAATTATGATGCGATTAGGCAAGAATTAGGGAGTATAAGATGGGAACAGAAACTATCAGGGAAAGGCACAAACGAAAAGTGGAGCTTTTTCATGGAGCAATTACTGCGTGTCCTTGATAGGTATGTCCCTGTCAGGCAGGGAGGAAATGGCCGAGTGAGAGAACCATGGTTCACAAAAGAGGTTGAATGTCTAGTCAAGAGGAAAAAGGAAGCGTATGTAAGAATGAGAAAACAAGGTTCAGTTGGGTCGATTGAGGGGTACAAGGTAGCAAGGAATGAGCTAAAAAAAGAGCTCAGGAGAGCTAGGAGGGGGCATGAGATGTCCTTGGCGGGTCGGATCAAGAAAAACCCCAAGGCCTTTTACTCTTATGTGAGAAATAAAAGAATGACCAGGGTGAGGGTAGGGCCGGTCAAGGACAGTAGTGGGAACTTGTGCATGGAGTCAGAAGAGATAGGAGAGGTGATGAATGAATACTTTTCGTCAGTGTTCACCGAGGAGAGGGGCCATGTTCTTGAGGATGAGAGTGTGATAAAGGTGGATAGGCTGGAGGTGGTAGATGTTCTGAGGGAAGATGTTTTAGCAATTTTGAAGAACCTGAGGGTCGATAAGTCCCCATGGCCAGATGGGATATATCCTAGGATTCTTTGGGAGGCAAGGGAGGAGATTGCAGAGCCTCTGGCTTTGATCTTTGGGTCCTCACTGTCCACGGGAATGGTGCCAGAGGACTGGAGAGTGGCGAATGTTGTTCCTCTCTTCAAGAAAGGAAATAGGAATGACCCTGGTAATTATAGGCCGGTTAGTCTTACTTCGGTGGTTGGTAAGATAATGGAAAAGGTCCTGAGGGATAGGATTTATGACCATTTGGAAAGGGGCAACTTAATCAGGGATAGTCAACACGGATTCGTGAAGGGTAAGTCTTGCCTAACAAATTTGATTGAATTCTTTGAGGAGGTAACTAAGTGTGTAGATGAAGGTAGAGCAGTTGATGTCGTATACATGGATTTTAGTAAGGCGTTTGATAAGGTTCCCCATGGTCGTCTCATGAAGAAAGTAAGGAGTTGTGGGATAGAGGGAAATTTGGCCGATTGGATAAGTAACTGGCTATCTCATAGAATGAGAAGTCGCACAACACCAGGTTATAGTCCAACCAG
>CM059450.1:26383492-26407017 GCA_030390025.1 Squalus acanthias | reverse complement strand
CCCCTCTCCCTGTCTCTGTGACCCTTCTCCCTCTCTGTGACCCCTCTCCCTGTCTCTGTGACCCCTCTCCCTGTCTCTGTGACCCTTCTCTCTCTCTGTGACCCCTCTCTCTCTCTGTGACCCCTCTCTCTGTCTCTGTGACCCCTCTCCCTGTCTCTGTGACCCGCTCTCTCTCTATTACCTCTCACACTATCTCTCTCTGTGACCCCTCTCCCTGTCTCTGTGACCCCTCTCCCTGTCTCTGTGACCCCTCTCCCTGTCTCTGTGACCCCTCTCCCTGTCTCTGTGACCCTTCTCTCTCTCTCTGTGACCCCACTCCTTGTCACTGTGATCCCTCTCCCTGTCTCTGTGACCCCTCTCTCTCTCTCTGTGACCCCCTCTCTCTCTGTGACCCCTCTCCCTCTCTCTGTGACCCCTCGCTCCGTCTCTGTGACCCCTCTCTCTCTCTCTGTGACCCCTCTCTCTCATCTGTGACCCCTCTCCCTCTCTCTGTGACCCCTCTCCCTCTCTCTGTGACCCCTCTCCCTCTTTCTGTGACCCCTCTCTCTCTTTCTGTGACCCCTCTCCCTGTCTCTGTGACCCCTCTCTCTCTGTCTGTGACCCCTCGCTCTGTCTCTGTGACCCCTCTCTCTCTCTGTGACCCCCTCTCTCTGTGACCCCTCTCTCTCTCTCTCTGTGACCCCTCTCTCTCTCTCTGTGACCCCTCTCTCTCTCTGTGACCCCCTCTCTCTCTGTGACCCCTGTCCCTGTCTCTGTGACCCCCCTCCCTGTCTCTGTGACCCTTCTCTCTCTCTGTGACCCCTCTCCCTGTCTCTGTGACCCCTCTCCCTGTCTCTGTGACCCTTCTCTCTCTCTGTGACCCTTCTCTCTCTCTGTGACCCCTCTCCCTGTCTCTGTGACCCTTCTCTCTCTCTGTGACCCCTCTCCCTGTCTCTGTGACCCTTCTCTCTCTCTGTGACCCCTCTCCCTGTCTCTGTGACCCCTCTCCCTGTCTCTGTGACCCTTCTCTCTCTCTGTGACCCCTCTCCCTGTCTCTGTGACCCTTCTCTCTCTCTGTGACCCCTCTCCCTGTCTCTGTGACCCCTCTCCCTGTCTCTGTGAACCTTCTCTCTCTCTGTGACCCCTCTCTCTCTCTCTGACCCCTCTCTCTGCCTCTGTGACCCCTCTCCCTGTCTCTGTGACCCGCTCTGTCTCTTTTACCTCTCACACTATCTCTCTCTATGACCCCTCTCCCTCTCTCTGTGACCCCTCTCCCTGTCTCTGTGACCCCTCTCCCTCTCTCTGTGACCCCTCTCCCTATCTCTGTGACCCTTCTCTCTCTCTGTGACCCCTCTCCCTGTCTCTGTGACCCCTCTCCCTGTCTCTGTGACCCCTCTCCCTATCTCTGTGACCCTTCTCTCTCTCTGTGACCCCTCTCCCTGTCTCTGTGACCCTTCTCTCTCTCTGTGACCCCACTCCTTGTCACTGTGACCCCTCTCCCTGTCTCTGTGACCCCTCTCTCTCTCTCTGTGACCCCCTCTCTCTCTGTGACCCCTCTCCCTGTCTCTGTGACCCCTCTCTCTCTCTGTGACCCCTCTCTCTCTCTCTCTCTGTGACCCCTCTCTCTCTCTGTGACCCCTCTCCCTGTCTCTGTGACCCCTCTCTCTCTCTGTGACCCCTCTCTCTCTCTCTCTCTGTGACCCCTCTCTCTCTCTGTGACCCCTCTCCCTCTCTCTGTGACCCCTCTCCCTCTGTCTGTGACCCCTCTCTCTGACTCTGTGACCCTCTCTCTCTCTCTGTGACCCGCCTCTCTCTCTCTGTGACCCGCCTCTCTCTGTGACCCCTCTCCCTCTCTCTGTGACCCCTCTCCCTCTCTCTGTGACCCCTCTCTCTCTCTCTGTGACCCCTCTCCCTCTTTCTGTGACCCCTCTCTCTCTGTGACCCCTCTCCCTGTCTCTGTGACCCCTCTCTCTCTGTCTGTGACCCCTCGCTCCGTCTCTGTGACCCCTCTCTCTCTCTGTGACCCCTCTCCCTGTCTCTGTGACCCCTCTCTCTCTCTCTGTGACCCCTCTCCCTGTCTCTGCGACCCCTCTCCCTATCTTGATCTATGTTCCCTAGAGTTTAGAAGAATGAGAGATGATCTCATTGAAACGTATAAAATTCTTAAGGGGCTTGACAGGGTAGATGCTGGGAGGATGATTTCCCCTGGCTGGAGAGTCTTGAACCAGGGGTCACAGTCTCAGAATAAGGGGTCGGCCATTTAGGACTGAGATGATGAGAAATTTCTTCACTCAGAGGGTGGTGAATCTTTGGAATTCTCTCCCCCAGAGGGCTGTGGATGCTCAGTCGCTGAGTATATTCAAGGCTGAGATAGATTGATTTTTGCACTCTAAGGGAATCAAGGGGTATGGGGATCAGGGGGGAAGGTGGAGTTGAGGTAGAAGATCAGCCATGATCTTATTGAATGGCGGAGCAGGCGCGAGGGGCGGAATGGCCGACTCCTGCTCCTAATTCTTATGGTCTTATATTCTTAATGAGGCACTTCTGAAATGTGGTCGCTGTTGTAATGTAGGAAACGAGGCAGCACTGAACTACCTGTGTGCTGATTACTAGTACTTATTCAATATCACAACACATAGGAGAGAGATTCTCCAGTTATGAAATCATTAGAAAACTTGAATGCTAAATCACGTGTGAGGGGTACAACACCAGACTGGAGCACGGAAGGCTAAGGGGAGATTGAATCGAGTTTTTTTTTAATGCTTGAAGGGTTTTTGATAGGATGGATAGGGAGTCAGTGACAAGGCGTCAATTTAAGTTTGTCGTTAAGACCGAGGAGAGCGTGTAGGAGACAGCTCTTGACGGAGAGGGTGGTTGCAGCAGGGAATGGCTTGCCACTGGGAGTGGTTGAGGCAGAGAACATTGCATCTTTTGATGGGAAAAGAGGACACAGATTTGGCGCAGAGGAAGATACAGGGCTATGGGGAGAGAGTGGGACAAAGGGATTTGACATGAATCTTGTCTTTCATGTGAAAATGACTTATGAAATAATACTGGGCGGCCTGCTGGTGGTGCTGTCCAGGGAGAGTACAAATACTCGGGCATGGGCCCAGCTTGCTCAGGACATTCTTTAACAGGAACTAGTGAAGGACACAACTAGACCTCCATGTTGAAAAACAGTTGATTAAAACTTTGTTTAACGCTTAGACCAAGTGCCTAGTAGTTTTCTTACATCAAGATTCATTTTGGATTTCTCGAATAAAGTGCTGGCACCAACACGATGGGCCAAATGGCCTCAATCATGCCTTTGTTACCTCTCGACTTGACTCGTCCAATACTCTCCTGGCTAGCCTCCCACCTTGCACCCTCCGTAAACTTGAGGTCAACCAAAACTCTGCTGCCCCGTGTCCTAACTCGCACTGAGTCCCGTTCGCCCATCACCCCCTGTGCTCGCTGACCTACATTGGCTCCCGGTCCAGCAACACCTCGATTTTAAAATTCTCTTCCTTGTTTTCAAATCCCTCCATGGTCCTCGCCCCCCTCCCTATCTCTGTAACCTCCTCCGGCCCCACCACCCTCCGAGATCTCGGCGCTCCTCCAATTCTGGCCTCTTGAGCATCCCCTGATTTTAATCACTCCACCATTGGCGGCCGTGCCTTCAGCTGCCTGGGCCCTAAGCTCTGGAATTCCCTCCCTAAACCTCTCCGCCTCTCTCTCCTCCTTTTAAGACGCTCCTTAAAATCAACCTCTTTGACCAAGCTTTTGGTCACCTGTCCTAATATCTCCTTATGTGGCTCGGTATCAAATTTTGATTGATAATCGCTCCTGTGAAGCGCCTTGGGACGTTTTACTACGTTAAAAGACGCTGTATAAATGCAAGCTATTTTTGGTGTTGGTAGAAACTTCTATAGTTGCGTGGACTGAAGGTGCATCAGCACTGTCCCAAGAAATTATCTCGATTTAATTATAATTCAATTGATAATCACAGCTCATTGAGGAGCATAATTGGAAGAGAGGAGGCTCTGCAATCTATGGTGCTCTAGTGTGGAATGCAGGGGTATGAAATTAGTGGGGGGGATAGTAAACTGGATCCCAAATTGGTTAGAAGGGAGGAAACCAAGAGTGGGAGTTAAGGGCGTTGTCTCAGAGTAGTTGGGAGTGAGTTACGGTGTCCCACAGGGTTCCGCTCTGGGGCCACGTCTGTTCGCTGTACCTCAATGATTTGGGTCTGGAGCGAGCGGGGTGGCAATTTACAGGTGAGACCAAAATAGCGGGGACAGTTAATTCTTTAGAAGACCAAAGGGATTGACGTAAGAAAACTACTAGGCACTTGGTCTAAGCGTTAAACAAAGCTTTAATCAATTGTTTTACAACATGGAGATCTAGTTGTGTCCTTCCCTAGTTCCTGTTAAAGAATGTCCTGAGCAAGCTGGGCCCATGCCCGAGTATTTATACTCTCCCTGGACAGCGCCACCAGCAGGCCGCCCAGTATTATTTCATAAGTAATTTCCACATGAATGACAAGATTCATGTCAGGGATATTGATAAGACGGGGGGTAACGGGCCGAAAGGTGGCAGATAGAATTCCATGTCAGTAAGCGTGAGGTGCGACATTTTGGTTAACATTAGAGTTTAGAAGAATGAGAGGGGGATCTCATTGAAACGCATAAAATTCTGACAGGGCCAGACAGACTGGATGCAGGGAGGATGTTTCCCCTGGCTGGGGGGGTCCAGAACGAGGGGTCACAGTCTCAGGATACGGGGTAGGACATTTAGGACTGAGATGAGGAGAAATTTCTTCACTCAGAGGGTGGAAGGCTGTGGAGGCCAAGTCACTGAATATATTTAAGAAGGAGATAGATCGATTTCTAGACACAAAAGGCATCAAAGGGTATGGGGAGAGAGCGGGAATATGGTATTGAGACAGAGGATCAGCCATGATCACATTGAATGGCGGAGCAGGCTCGAAGGGCCGAATGGCCTACTCCTGCTCCTATTTTTTAATCTTTCTATGTTCTAAACAGCAGAAATTCTACCCTAACTGGAAGTTGGCTCAGAAGAGCAGTGGGATTTGAGGGTATAAAAAGAAACAGAAAAATTTGAATTTTTTTCAGTGCTTTTAATGACCTCAGGACATCCCAAAGCCAATGAGTGACAGGAGGCTATTGAAAAAAGATAAGACTTGCGTTTCTCCAGCGCCTTTCACAACCACCGGATGTCCCAAAGTGCTTTACAGCCAATGACACACCGCAAGCTCCCACAAACAGCATTGTGATAATGACCAGATCATTTGTTTTTAGTGATGTTGGTTGAGGGATAAATATTGGTCCCAGGACACTGGGGAGAACTCCCCCTGCTCTTCTTCGAAATAGTGCCCGTGGGATCTTTTTACATCCACCTGAGAGGGCAGACTGGGCCTCAGTTTAAAGTCTCATCCGAAAGACGGCCCCTCCTACAGTGCAGCACTCCCTCAGTACTGCCCCTCCAACAGTGCAGCGCTCCCTCAGTACTGCCCCTCCGACAGTGCAGGGCTCCCTCAGTACGGCCCCTCCGACAGTGCGGCACTCCCTCAGTACTGCCCCTCCGACAGTACGGAGTTCCCTCAGTACTGACCCTCCGACAGTGCAGCGCTCCCTCAGTACCGCCCCTCCGACAGTGCGGCGCTCCCTCAGTACTGCCCCTCCGACAGTACGGAGTTCCCTCAGTACTGACCCTCCGACAGTGCAGCGCTCCCTCAGTACCGCCCCTCCGACAGTGCGGCGCTCCCTCAGTACCGCCCCTCCGACAGTGCGGCGCTCCCTCAGTACCGCCCCTCCGACAGTGCGGCGCTCCCTCAGTACCGCCCCTCCGACAGTGCGGCGCTCCCTCAGTACCGCCCCTCCGACAGTGCGGCGCTCCCTCAGTACCGCCCCTCCGACAGTGCGGCGCTCCCTCAGTACCGCCCCTCCGACAGTGCGGCGCTCCCTCAGTACCGCCCCTCCGACAGTGCGGCGCTCCCTCAGCACTG
Source organism: Squalus acanthias (assembly GCA_030390025.1). Lineage (NCBI taxonomy): Eukaryota > Metazoa > Chordata > Chondrichthyes > Squaliformes > Squalidae > Squalus > Squalus acanthias. The sequence continues at coordinate 26,401,031 of CM059450.1, read as the reverse complement.
CGCTGGGAGTGTCAGCCTGGACTATAGGCTCAAGTCTCTGGAGTGGGGCTCGAACCCACAACCTGCTGACTCCGAGGCTACCCAGTGAGCCACGGCCGACACTCCTTCCCCTCCCACCCCCAATCTGCCGTGAGTTAGCTGGTCTCAGTGGGGGGTGGCAGTGATGGGGGCACCCCTTGTTTTAGGCGGGTGGGGGAAATGTCTGCCAGGGTTCTGGTGTAAAGCGAGGATGTCGGGAGGAGGACAGGATCTGGGCTGAAGCTTCCCGCCGACAGATCATTAATGGATGAGGTAGCGTAGCCCCTGGCTCCCATGTAACCTGTTCCCCAGCGAGAGTCAGCGTTCCCTGGGAAAGGAGAGGGGGGGAAACTAGACAAAGACTCGTTCAGCCCCCGATACGCAGCTGCTCAGGCCCTTTGAACTCTGACCCATGCGGGGTGAAAAAGGGATCAAGTTCCGCTCTCGGTTATGCTGAGTGTTCCTAGGCCTCGGCCTCACCAACAAACAGATGAGGCCCGGGTCTCCTGGGCCTTTGTTGCCACGGTAACCTCAGCGAGCTGCCAGCTGTCTGACTTCTGTTTGGTCTACGGCCCACTCGGGAGTTGGGGGTCACCAATGGGGCTGAGAGGGATGTACGGAGACGTGGAGAGGGAGAGGGGGAGGGAGACAGAAATAAAGAGAGGAAGACAGAGAGAGAGGGGTTGCAGAGAGGGAGAGATGGAGAGAACGGCAGAGAGGGAGCTCTTAGAAATCTGGGTTCTGTCGGGTCTGTCACCGCCTGGGAGTTAGATCAGACTGGAAGGAAGCGGGGGGGAAGAGGGAGAGAGAGCGCGTGACGGAAAGAGAGAGAGAGACCGCGTGACGGAAAGAGAGAGAGAGACCGCAAGAGAGACGGAAAGAGTGAGCCAGAGAGCAACAGAAAGAGAGCGACAGCAAGAGCAACAGAGAGAGAACGAAAGAAAGAGACAGTGAGAGCAACAGAAAGAGAGCGAGAGAGAGAGAAAAAGAGAGACAGAGAAAGTGTAAAAGAGAGACAGAGAGAGAGAAAAAGAGCGACAGAAAGAGAGAGAAAGAGCGACAAAGAGGCGGAAAGAGTGAGAGAGAGAGAGGAGAGAACACAGAGAGAAAAGAGCAACAGAGAGAGAGAGACAGAGAGAGAGTAAAAGAGCGACAGAGGCGGAAAGAGTGAGAGAGAGAGGAGAGAACACAGAAAGGGAGCGACAGAGAGAGACAGAGAGAGAAAAGAGCGACAGAGAGAGACAGAGAGAGAGTAAAAGAGCGACAGAGGTGGAAAGAGTGAGAGAGAGAGAAAGAGAAAGAAAGAGAGAGAGACAGAGAGCTACAGAAAGAGAGCGAGAGAGAGAGAGAGAAAAAGAGACAGAGAGAGCGAGAGAGTGTAAAAGAATGAAGAGAGAGAGACAGAGAGAACACAGATAGAGAGCGACAGCAAGAGAGAGAAAAAGAGAGGCAGAGAGAGAAAAAGAGCGACAAAGAGGCGGAAAGAGTGAGTGAGAGAGAGAAAGAGAGAGACAGAGTGACGGAAAGAGAGACAGGGAGGCGTAGAGAGAGATGCAGACATACAGAAAAAGAGAGATGCAGAGAACCGCAGAGAGGACTAAAGGAGCGAGACGCAGGCAGCAGTTTGATGCAGTGAGAGATGAAGAGAGTGAGAAAATCTAAAAAAATGAGTTGCGGAGAGAAAGAGAGTCAAAGATTAAGACTGGAGCAATCGACACAGAACACAGTCTCATTGTATTGTTGTTTAATAAATACAAACAGATGGTAGACTGGAAGTGGCACAAATAATAATAACACTGTTTATACCAGTAAAAAATTAAAACAGTTTCATAAAAAAAAGTCCAGTTCATAAAACACACGGGTGCAGATCTGGACTTTGTGTAAAGCAGGCGATAGGGAGTCGGAAACCCATTTTACATCTCGCCTTATTTTTCTATTCATGGATTCCGATTTGTTTTCACCCATTTCACACGACAGTCAAGTCAAAATCCACGCCACACAGTTTCTTATTTCACAGCTTTGAGATATTAGAGACGGGACGCCTGTCCCAGGACTCCAGACCCCCTTAGGTGGGGAGTCCCTGGCTTTAATCCACGATAGTAACTTTCCCCACCACCCCACCGTCCAACCTCCCTTCTGATGGTGACAGCTCAGTTCCAGGGGACGCTGGCTGCATTCTGGCGCCTGGCAGCCCAAGGCAGTGGGACTATTCGACTGCACCAGGCATCACAGGCCGAAACCCAATCGCGCCCTCATCCCCGCACGGGCACTTTCCGGTGTGGGTTACTGGATGGCAATCGGGAGCGGGTACCCTGGCTGTTTCTACCTCCCCCCCCACCCACCCCAACCCTTGCTAAGCCCCAACCAGCACTAAGAGAAAGGGAGGATGTTGGTGGTGGCGGGGGGGCGGTGGGGAGGGGAGGAATTAAGTGACATTGAAATACTTTTAATTGTCAAGCCCACAGAGGGAATGAACACGGAATTATTTCTGTGCTTCAGGAAAAGTACCCGACAAGCACCGCCCCCCCACCCCGCCCGCAACGCACCTCCCCCCCCCCACTGCAACCCCCCACCCCCGTCAGCCCCCGGACCGCTCAGAGAGGTTGTCGAGTGCGGAGTCGAGTGAGACGGGGTCAGACTCAGGAAGGCCCTCCTCCCTCCAGCAGTTATTGCCCATCCCTAATTGCCCTTGAGAAGGTGGTGGTGAACCGCCTTCTTGAACCGCTGCAGTCCGTGTGGTGAAGGTGCTCCCACAGTGCTGTTAGGGAGGGAGTTCCAGGATTTCGATGAAGGAACGGCCGATATATTTCCAAGTCAGGATGGTGTGTGACTTGGAGGGGAACTTGGAGGTGATGGTGTTCCCATGCGCCTGCTGCCCTTGTCCTTCTAGGTGGAAGAGGTTGCGGGTTTGGAAGGTGCTGCCGAAGAAGCCTTGGCGAGTTGCTGCAGCGCATCTTGTAGATGGTGTACACTGCAGCCACGGTACGCCGGTGGTGGAGGGAGTGAATGTTTAAGGTGGCGGATGGGGTGCCGGTCAAGCGGGCAGCTTTGCCCTGTGCGCGTGCGGGAAGCTGACTGGACTGCGACGTCCCACACGGTCGAATAGCACGCCAACGCTCACCGTCTGACCTCACGGGTGACAAATGGCCGCTCGCAGGAGGGAGCGGAGGAGGGCAGTTGGTCCGGGTTGGGGGGGTGGGGGAGGGGGGCGGGGGAATAAATCATCGGTGACGGGACTGAAATCGGGAGCGGGCCGTGCGTGGGGATGAACACGGACAGAACTGTACCTCATGGATCTGTTGTGGCCACATGGCTGTGAAGCAAGATACCGTAACCACCAATAAAAAGTCCGAGATCAATAACTTACTACAGAAAAATAAAAACAACAATTCTTCAACGCTACTCACCAGCGTAAGACTGGGGCTGAGGGGCAGGGGTTAACTTATTTGTCCCACTAAAGGCTATTGATATAGGCCCCGGGCCTCGTGACCTGGGGATTTGACCTCTTCCCATAATGCATCGTCTTTAGCGCTTGGTTTGCACCCAGCATGCTGTGCGGCGCCGGCCACCCCCATTGGCTCAGATGAAGACGCTGGGGACTGCGTCCTGCTGCTCCTGTGGCGGCTGCCTGCGGGAGGAGGGATCGAGGAGCAGCTCCTTCTCCCGGGAAAGGCAGCGGGCCAGCTCCTTCCTCTTGTAGTTCCGATAGACCTTCAGGAAGGCCAGCACGCCCAGCACCACCCATATCGTCCAAATGCTCCAGAGTCCGAACTGAAAAAAAGGGAGAAAGAACATAAGAATAAGGAGCAGGAGTCGGCCACACAGCCCCTCGAGCCTGCTCCGCCATTCAATAAGATCATGGCTGATCTGCTACCTCAACTCCACTTTTCCTGCACTATCTCCATATCCCTTGATTCCCTTAGTGTCCAAAAAATCTATCGATCTCAGTCTTGAATATGCTCAATGACTGAGCCTCCACAAAGCGGAGAGGTCAATGTCAGCCGCGGGATAAGGGTGTTCATGGCACCGCTCCCCACCTCCCCCCCGCAGTGCGTCAACAACTCGCACGTATACAGCGCCTTTAACGTAGCAGAACATCCCAAGGCGGATGTCAGCCGTGGCTCAGTGGGTAGCATGCTCTCGTGCCTCAGAAGGTCGAGGGTTCGAGCCCCCCCCCCCCACTCCAGAGACTTGAGCACAAAATCTCGGCAGACACTCCCGGCGCTGCACGGTCGGAGGTGCCGTCTTTCGGACGAGCTTTGCATTTATACCGCGTCTTTCACCACCTCAGGATGTCCCAAAGCGCTTCACAGCCAATGAAGTACTTTTTCAAGTGTGGTCACTGTTGTAATGTGGGAAACGCGGCAGACAATTTGCGCACAGCAAGCTCCAAGAAGTAGCAATGGGATAATGACCAGATAATCTGTTTTTGGTGATGTTGGTTGAGGGATAAATATTGGCCCAGGACACCGGGGAGAACTCCCCCTGCTCTTCCGATAGTGGCCGTGGGATCTTTTACACCCACCCGAGAGAGCAGACGGGGCCTCGGTTTAATGTCTCATCTAAAAGACAGCACCTCCGACAGTGCGGCGCTCCCTCAGTACCGCCCCTCCGACAGTGCGGCGCTCCCTCAGTACTGCCCCTCCGACAGTGCGGCGCTCCCTCAGTACTGCCCCTCCGACAGTGCGGCGCTCCCTCAGTACTGGCCCTCCGACAGTGCGGCGCTCCCTCAGTACTGCCCCTCCGACAGTGCGGCGCTCCCTCAGTACTGCCCCTCCGACAGTGCGGCGCTCCCTCAGTACTGACCCTCCGACATTGCGGCGCTCCCTCAGCACTGCCCCTCCGATAGTGAGGTGCTCCCTCAGTACTGCATTGGAGAGTCAGCCTGGATTTTTGTGCTCAAGTCCCTGGAGTGGGGCTCGAACCCACGACCTTCTGACTCAGAGGCGAGAGAGCGACCCACTGAGCCACAGCTGACACAGAACCACCTGCCGGTATTGGAGGTGACTCTCTCCTTCCTGATTATTCCCCTCCCGAGGGGGAGCTCTTCCATCTGGCCGGTTCGCTTGCTCCCAAGCCACACGGTGGAAGAGGAGGGTGGGGTGGGGGTAGGGGAGGCCGAGCCCCTTCGATTTGTGTGGTTTCCAGGGCAACGGCAGGCGGCTGCACTCACCTGGGCGATCCTGAAGTGGATGTAGAAGGCAGACGTGTCCACATCCAGGTGAAGGTTCGTCGATTGGATCTCCTCACAACTGCCAAGCAAAGAGAGCAGCAGTGAATCCCAGAGCAACGCGGGGGAAAAAAGCATAGGAACAGGAGGAGGCCATTCAGCCCCTCGAGCCTGCTCCACCAATCAGATCATGGCTGATCTGTACCACATTTCCATTTACCTGCTTTTGCTCCGTATCCCTCGATACCCTTACCCAACAAAAATCTATCCATCTCAGTCTTGAAAGCTCCAATTGACCCCCAGCATCCACATCCTTTTGGAAGAGAGAGTTCCAGATTTCCACCACCCTTTGTGTGAAGAAGTGCTTCCTGACATCACCCCTGAACGGCCTGGCTCTAATTTTAAAATTGTGCCCCTTTGTTCTGGACTCCCCCCCCCCCCCCCCCCCCACCCCCCCCCCCCCCCCCACCAGAGGAAATAGTTTCTCTGCATCTACCCTATCAAATCCTTCATAACCATCTTGATCCGATCTCCCCTCAACCTTCTCAACTCAAAGGACACCAATCTGCTACGATCGTTTGGAAGGACTCGGGAGAGGCCAGACGGTTTCTACACAATGATGTTCCACCCTTGATAGATACATGTGAAATTCCTTCCCTCATCTCCAGCCACCAACCTCTCCGTGGTCAGCATCCCCCTGAAGTCTTCTCTCTTATTCCTCCTGAGCTCCAAATCTTTCATGAAGAATAGAAATGGGCTTGCATTTATATCGCGTCTTTCACCACCTCAGGACATCCCAAAGCGCTTCACAGTCATTGAGAAACTTTTGCAAGTGCTTTTTAGGGAGAAATATTGGCCCTGGACACCGGGGAGAACTCCCCCTGCTCTTCTTCCAATAGTGCCATGGGATCTTTTACATCCAACTGGGAGGGCAGACGGGGCCTCGGTTTAACGTCTCATCCGAAAGACGGCACCTCCGGTATTGCAGCACTCCCATCTTGAGCCTAGATTTTTGTGCTCAAGTCTCTGGCGTGGGACTTGAACCTACAACCTTCTGACTCAGAGGCGAGAGAGTGCTACCCACCCATCATTCCTTGCTTCTCACCATCTGGAAATCTGAGACTCATTGTACCGTCAACTACTCTCACTCATTCTGTCCCCAGGACCTCAAAGCTGTCCCCTCTCCTCCCTCAGTCCAGCATCGCCCCTACAATCTACAGGTTCTTAAATCCCGAGCTTGGCGTCTAGCTTCACCTCATCCTTTTAGGATGATACAGCACGGAAGGAGGCCATTTGGCCCATCGTGCCCCTTTTGCACTGTGGACCATCCCTTTTTTTAAAATTCATTCACGGAATATGGGCGGCCAGCATTTATTGCCCATTCCTAATTGCCCTTAGAGAAGGTGGTGGTGAGCCGCCTTCTTGAACCGCTGCAGTCCGTGGTACTTCTTTGTAGAGTACAACTGAGTGGCTGGCTAGGCCATTTCAGAGAGTGGTTAAGAGTCAACCACATTGCTGTGGGTCTGGAGTCACACACCGGCCAGACCAGGAAAGGGCAGCAGATTTCCTTCCCTAAAGCACATTAGTGAACCAGATGGATTTTTATGACAATCCGGTAGTTCCATAGTCACCATTACTAATACTAACTTTTTATTCCAGATTTATTTAATTAACTGAATTTGAATTCCCCAGCTGCCGTGGTGGGATTTGAACTCACGTCTCCGGATCGTTAAGCCAGGCTACTAGTCCAGTAACATAACCACCATGCTACTGTTCCCGCTGGGTTTAATCGGGAGTGGGGAGAAGAATTCATCGACTCACCTCATGGGCATGTTGCCGTGGTCAGTGACCACGTCACACCATATGTTGAAGCCCACACTGATCATCACACTGGACACGATGGTCAGGAACAACACCGAGCAGCTCAGGAGCAGGTTCAGGAACGCAGAGAAGAAGGTGCTGGGAAAAAAAACACAGGACGCCCTGTCATTACAATTGAGATCGAGTGTGGACGCGGACTGGCGTTCTGGTTTACGTCCCAGCGGGAACTGTTTCATTGCAAATAATAAATAGCCCCAACGCGGTGACATCATCGCCGTCATCATCCACTCTCCTGGTATGACTACATGTGTCATTGACGAGACCCCTTAATATCCCACCCAGTCTAATCCCACTCTCCCGCTCACTCCCCGCACCCTTTAATATCCCAGTCTAATCCCACTCTCCCGCTCACTCCCCGCACCCTTTAATATCCCACCCAGTCTAATCCCACTCTCCCCCTCACTCCCCGCACCCTTTAATATCCCACCCAGTCTAATCCCACTCTCCCGCTCACTCCCCGCACCCTTTAATATCCCACCCAGTCTAATCCCACTCTCCCACTCACTCCCCGCACCCTTTAATATCCCACCCAGTCTAATCCCACTCTCCCGCTCACTCCCCGCACCCTTTAATATCCCACCCAGTCTAATCCCACTCTCCCGCTCACTCCCCGCACCCTTTAATATCCCACCCAGTCTAATCCCACTCTCCCGCTCACTCCCCGCACCCTTTAATATCCCACCCAGTCTAATCCCAGTCACCCCCTCACTCCCCGCACCCTTTAATATTTCTCTTTTTCAACACAACTATCTAAGTCCCCTCTGCTTCGGCATCAGTTTGTGACAGTGAATTCCATATTCCAACCTCCCTTTGTACGAGAACATTTTTGCTATCCTCCTCTTTCATTCTTTCTGTGCTTGTTTTAAATGTATCTCCTCTCGTTACTACTTCACCGGAAACAAACAATCTCTCACTATGTACCTGAGGAGGACCCTTCTGAATCTTGAAGGCCTTCGATCAGGTCACCCCTCAACCTTTTCAACTCTAGCTTTATTTTAACTATGAGGAAAGATTGGACAGGCTGGGGTTGTTTTCTTTGGAACAGAGGAGGCTGAGGGGAGATTTAATTGCGATGTATAAAATTATGAGGGACCTCGATAGAGTGGATAGGAAGGACCTATTTCCCTGAGCAGAGAGGTCAATAACCAAGGGCATAGATTTAAAGTAATTGGTAGAAGGATTAGAGGGGAGTTGAGGAGAACTTTTTTCACCCAGAGGGTGGTGGGGGTCTGGAACTCACTGTCTGAAAGGGTGGTAGAGGCAGAAACCCACATCGCATTTAAAAAGTACTTGGATGCGCACTTGTAACCTACAGGGCTACGGACCAAGAGCTGGAAAGTGGGATGAAGCCAGATAGCTCTTTGTCGGCCGGCACGGACACAAGGGGCCGAATGGCCACCTTCTGTGCCGTAAATTTCTATGATTCTAGCTGAAATAAAAGTCTAACTTCTCTATCTCTGTGACGGTACCCCCATCCCTGGTAACATCCTTCCACGACCGGTGGGCACCGCAGTGTGTAGTGATGTCCAGAGTAGTATTGTCATTCAGCTTGATAAGTTTCCTTCCGTTCTGTGATTAGTTGCCCCCCCCTTTTTAAAAAATAAGGGCACATTTATTTGGGTTTTTTTCCCCGGGGAAACCTTACTGATTGGATTCTAAAAGGCATCCCTGGTAACATTGTGGGCCTCTCTCATTGCTTCTGCCTCCTTCCTACAAAAAGGGGATGGCTGCAACGAGTAAAAAAAACCCGGAATATTTCATTCTCACGCAGTTGAAGGGAGAGGCCGGTCGCTTTACAGCAGGGAAACGCGTCTCCAAGGGATGAGAGAGACGGGAGAGGAGCCGCACTTCGGGGCAAGATCATTAGCTAGGCTCCTCCTGGTCAGATGGGCCTCTTGTCCAGGCAATGTAATTGGGCCTGTGATTGAATCCACTGTGCCTGCAAGTCACGATGATCGGATCAGCTAACGAGGGCCTCCTCCCCCCACCCGCCCGCCCCCCCCCCAGCGGTAATGGGCAGCTGCCTTGTGCACGGCAGTGTGGGTGGGGTGAGCCCGACAGCCAACAACAGCCTGTATGTATTGTGCGCGGTGTTACGTCTGAACGTCATACCTCGTGTGACAACCCGAGGTTCCATTCCCTCCCCCCGACCCCCCCAAAAAAAACCCCATCTCCCCGACTCTAAACCGCAACGCAAAAAATGAAAGGAAAACAATAGCATTTGCAGAGTTGTGTCGCACCTGTCATTATCCTTTATCATTAAAAATTCCACCTTCGTTCCTTTCGTGGACTCCGAGGAGCATTTAAGCAGTGGCATAAGCGATCGGTTTTAGTGACCGGTTGGGTCAGTACAATTAAATGATACCGGGGATTGAAGGGTTACATTACAAGGACTAGTTGCATAAACTTGGCTCGTATTCCCTTGAGTTTAGAAGGCGGAGGGGAGATCTAATCGAGGTCTTTAAAAGGATTCGATAGGATAGATACGGAGCGAAACTATTTCCTCTGGTGGGGGGAGAGTCCAGAACGAGGTGGGCATCACCTTAAAATTAGAGCCAGGCCCTTCAGAGGTGAATTCATTGCACAAAGGAAATCTGGAACCCTCTCCCCCAAAAGGCTACGGATGCTGGGGACCAATTGGAGCTTTCAAGACTGAAATGGGTAGTTTCTTCTGTTGGGTAAGGGTAGCGAGGGATGTGGAGCCAAGGCGGGTAAATGGAGTTGAGATACAGGTCAGCTGTGATCTGTTCGAATGGTGGAGCAGTGTCGAGGGGCTGAATGGCCTCCTCCCGTGTAAATGAATGGAAATAAAGCCCGCTCGCTGCTTATGAATCAAGCTCAGCGGGTGCTGTGTTATGGAGACGCATGGGTCCCAGGTTCGAGTCCCCGCTCTGGGCTGGGTTAGTGGATCTCCGCAAGGGGTGGGTGGGAGGCCCCACACTTGGCCTCAGTCCGCCCCATGCCCTCGATCGCCATCTAGTGACCCCCCCAAGCGTGCATGGGTAGGCAGCACGTAGGGCAGGTTCGGACTCGGCTGCGATGCCCCCTCCCCTGGTAGAACAGCCGAACAGTACTCGCTCTCTTGCCCGGGGTGTGTGAGGGCGGGATGGGGCCGGTGGGGGTAAAGAGAGACCAGGGTGCCTACGAGCCACACCCAGCCAAGATTCAGGTGGGCAATAAAATCAGGAGGGAGGGAGGGGAAGGAGGAGGAACCAGAGAGAGAAGGAAGGAGGGAGAGAGAGCAAGAGAGGGGTAAGAGAGGAAGAGGGCAAGAGAGAGGAGGAGAAGGAGAGAGAGAGGAGAGGAAGAGAGAGAGGGGGAAGGAGGGAGAGTGAGCAAGAGAGGGGTAAGAGAGGAAGAGAGCGAGGGAGAGGAGGAGGAGAGAGAGCGAGAGAGGTGGAGAAGGAGAGAGAGAGGAGAGGAAGAGAGAGAGGGGGAAGGAGGGAGAGAGCAAGAGAGGGGTAAGAGAGGAAGAGAGCGAGGGAGAGGAGGAGGAGAGAGAGAGCGAGAGAAGGAGAGGAAGAGAGAGGGGGGAAGTAAGAGAGAGAGAGAGGAGAGAAGAAGGAGGAAGGGAGGGAGGAGAGGAGGAGGAAGGGAGGGAGGAGAGGAGGAGGGCAAGAGGGAAGGAAGAGAGGAGGAGAGAGGGAGGAGAGGAGGAAGAGGAAGGGAGGGAGGAGAGGAGGAGGGCCGGTGGGAAGGAAGAGAGGAGGAGGAGGGAGGGAGAAGGAGCAAAGGATGGAGAAGGAGGGAAGGATGGAGGAGAGAGGAGGAGGGGAGAGAGAGAGAGAAACAGAGCAAAAAAAATCACAATCTGAAAGTGCCCGTCCTGAATCTGAAAGCACAGAGCTGTCTAATTCGTAACTCAGCTGAGTCGGAGGGTTTGTGCCTGTGTCATTGTCCTGGAAGGTTGGTCTGGAAGAAAGGCAGGGGAGGAGGGTAACTTCGAGGGGTTCTCCGCAGCCCCGGAATATCACTTACTCATCGTGCCCCTTGCAGAGGTAGAAGAAGGTCCTCCAGCCCTGCACTGCGCACAGGATCAGGGTGAAGACCCCCACAAAGGTGCAGAACTGGCAGGCAGCCGGGGGTCCCCACTCCTCCACCACGAAGCGGCTGATGAGGGAGCCGGTGGCGTTCTCCTCTCTCCAAAAGGCCCGGCTGAAGAGCAGGCACCTCCCTTTGAATTCACGTCCGTTCTCCGCCAGAGGCACTACCACGAAGAGGGAGAAGAGCAGGGCCAGGAGATAGGCGCAGCACTGGCTGAAGAGCAGCTTGTTCCGGACCTCCATCTCTCTCCACACTGCTAAGGGGAGTGATTTAAATCTCAGCTGGGCGTTCACTTGTCCTACCGTCTGGCTCACAATCGCTGACTGGGATTTTAACCCTTTGTCTCCCCGACAGTTTTCTTTTGAGTGGCACTTTTGCTGTTGTAGTTTTGCGATATTCAAGTTGAGAGTGACGCTGCATTAGCAAATCCTTTTGTGCTGTAAGACCTTGTATAGACGGTGGTTAACTGCAACAACAATCTGCATTTATACAGCGCCTTTAACGTAGTAAAACGTCCCAGGGCGCTTCACAGGAGCGGTTTCAAACAAAATTTGACACCGAGCCACATGAGGAGATATTAGGGCAGGTGACCAAAAGCTTGGTCAAAGAGGCAGGTTTTAAGGAGCGTCTTAAAAGGAGGAGAGAGGCGCGGAGAGGTTTAGGGAGGGAATTCCAGAGCTTAGGGCCCCAGGCAGCTGAAGGCACGGCCGCCAATGGTGGAGCCATTAAAATCGGGGGATGCGCAAGAGGCTAGAATTGGAGGAGTGCAGAGATCTCTGGGGGTTGTGGGGGCTGGAGGAGGTTACAGAGATAGGGAGGGGGCGAGGGCCACGGAGGGATTTGAAAACAAGGATGAGAATTTTGAAATCGAGGCATTGCCGGACCGGGAGCCAATGTCGGTCAGCGAGCACAGGGGGTGATGGGGGAACGGGACTGGGTGCGGGTTAGGATACGGGCAGCCGAGTTTTGGATGACCTCAAGATTATTTACAAGGATGATACCAGAACTGGGAGGTTATAACGGTCAGGAAAGATTGAACAGGTTGGGACTCTTTGCTCTAGAAAAGAGAAGACTGAAGTGTGACCTGATAGAGGTCTTTAAAGATCCTTCAAAGTACTTTTTGAAGTGTAGCCACTGTTGTAATGTAGGAAACGCGGCAGCCAATTTGCGCACAGCAAGATCCCACAAACAGCAATGTGATAATGACCAGATCATCTGTTGATTGAGGGATAAATGTTGGCCCCAGGACACCGGGCAGAACTCCCCTGCTCTTCTTCGAAATAGTGGCTGTGGGATCTTTTACATCCACGAGAGGGCAGACGGTGCCTCAGTTTAATGTTTCATCCAAAAGACGGCACCTCCGACAGTGCAGCACTCCCTCAGCACTGCACTGGAGTGTCAGCCTGGATAATGGGGCTCAAGTCTCTGCAGTGGGACTATGAACCCACAACCTTCTGACTCAGAGGCGAGAGTGCTACCCACTGAGCCACGGCTGACACATAACGATAGCACCTCCGACAGTGTGGCACTTGCCTCAGTACTGTCTAGATTATAGACTCCAGTCGTGGTTTGGGGTTTAGAACCCACAACCTATGTACAAAATAGTTATTGTGTTTGTCTCCATAGCAGCAGCAACTGCACTTGCGTGTGATGTAACAGTCCATGGCCTCGCCCTTCCCTATCTCTGTAACCTCCTCCAGCCCCACAACCCTCCGAGATCTCTGCGCTCCTCCAATTCTGGCCTCTTGAGCATCGTCCGATTTTAATCGCTCCACCATTGGCGGCCGTGCCTTCAGCTGCCTGGGGCCCTAAGCTCTGGAATTCCCTCCCTAAACCTCTCCGCCTCTCTCTCTTCCTTTAAGACGCTCCTTAAAACCTACCTCTTTGACCAAGATTTTGATCACCTGCCCGGATATCTCCTTCTGTGGTTTGGTGTCAAAAAGGTTTATATTGATAGCGCTCTTGTTAAGCGCCTTGAAATGTTTGGCTATGTTAAATGCGCTCTATAAATGTGAGTTGTTGTTATTAAAAGCTAGAGGGTTACACTGCACGTACGTCATCCTTCATTTGTGTCGAGTTTATTTCTCCACTTTTTTCCGCTGGTTGAGGGATTCCAGGACTAGGGGGCACAGTGTAAAAATTAGAGCCAGACCTTTCAAGAGTGAAATTAGGAAACGCTTCTACATGAAAAGGGTGGTAGAAGTTTGGAACTCTCTTCCACAAACGGCAATTGTGCTAGATCAATTGTTAATTTTAAATCTGAGATTGATAGGTTTCTGTTAACCAAAGGTATAAAGGGATATGGGGCAAAGGTGGGTGGATGGAGTTAGGTGGCATCTCAGCCGCGATCTCATTGAATGGCGGAACAGGCTGAATGGCCTCCTCCTGTTCCTGTGTGTCTGATAAGGCTGCTGATTGATGGCCATTCGGCTCAGTTTCCACAGAACCTCTCTTTGGTCACGCAGCGTTCTCAGTAACATGCTTCCAGCAAACTCCTGTTCCCTGTAATCACATTGCACTGAGATGGGGTTGGGTTTTTGGGGTGGGTCAGACAGCTAGTCCTTGTGGTCCATGGCTGCATGTCCCCTCCTGAGGGAACGTCTCCAAACCAGACGTCTAAAAAAAAAAGCCCAGTACCAGGATGAAGAAAGGAAGGGGGCTGCCTGCCACTTGATTGGACAGAAACCTCCAATTTGGCGTGGAATGCAATGCGCAACGACATGTGCAACTGTTGGCTGTGAAAAAAGGAAAAATCCCATTCTGCGTTTCCTGGGAAGGCGAGTCATTTGGAGACGGTCCCCTGGGGGGAGGGGGCGGGGCCCAGGAAGGGCGATGGCGTCATATGATTGACAGCCTCCCCTTTGAAGATTAAAAAAAAGGAACTAAATACATTCAAAAACAAAAAAATACATTCAACATCATTCTATAATGAAATTAATAACCGGCAGCCGTCTCTCTCTGTAAAAAATAAAAGCGAGCGGAATTTTTTTTTAAATCCCGGTCGCCTAGCAACGCGGGTTTTCCATTTCCGGTGGGGGGGTTAAGATGGCGCTGGTGCGGAACGGCTCGGCCTTAGGCGGCGGAGATCAGCCCAGTCTCAAGCGGCCGAGGACGGCGGCGGCGGCGGCGGCGGCGACGACGACGGTGGCAGCAGGAGCAGGAGCAGGAGGAGGAGGAAGAGCATTAGCATTGGGCCCCCGCTCGCCGGGCAACCGGGTGACGGCGGTGCTGGGCGCGCAGTGGGGGGACGAGGGCAAGGGCAAAGTGGTGGACCTGCTAGCGCAGGACGCCGACCTGGTGTGCCGCTGCCAGGTGAGGCGAGGCTCATCAACATAATTTATGCGCGACCGACGCACAACAATCGAGGCCGGGCGACGCGCCGCCTCATCAACATAATTTATGCGAGGCGCACGCCGCAGAACAATGGTGGCCGTGTGTGTGTGTGACGCGCGGCCTCATCGGCATAATTTATGCGTGACGCATTCCCCCCAACAACAATAGAGGCGTGCGTGTGACGCGCCGCCTTATCAACATAATTTATGCGCGACGCAGGTCGCAGGCCAATACAGGTGGGCGTGTGTGACGGCCGCCTCATCAACATAATTTATGCACGATGCAGGTCGCAGAACAATACAGGCGGGCGTGTGTGTGACGCGCCGCCTCATCGACATACTTTTTGCGGACACCAACGCAACGCTTTGCGGAACGCCTCTGTTCGGCCCGCGAGCGTGACCCCGAGCTTCTGGTTGCCTGTCGCTTTAATTCTCCGCCCTCCCCCACTCCCACTCTGACCTCTCCGTCCTCGGCCTCCTACACTGTTCCAATGAAGCTCAGCGTTATCTCGAGGAACAGCACCTCATCTTTCGATTAGGCGCTTTACAGCCTTCAACATCGAGTTCAACAATTTCGGACCATAATCTCTGACTCTATCATTTTTTTCCCTCCCTCTCTCTCATGGCAGCTGTCGATCATTCTGCCATTGCCTTTAGCACTTCATCTAGAGCCATCTTTTGTTTCTTAAGTTGTCCCATTACCATCTCCTTTAGCCTCGCACCATCATCCCTTTTGTCTTTTAATCTCTCCTGCCTTCCATCCTATCACAGACCTTCCCTTTTGTTCTTTCTTCCCTGCCCCCCCCCTCGCCCCTCTCCCTGCCCCCCCCCTCGCCCCTCTCCCTGCCCCAACACTTGCTTAAAAACCTGTTACATCTCCAACTTTTTCTAGTTCTGACCAAGAGTCATCGACCTGAAACATTAATTCTGTTTCTGTTCCCCCCTGCCTTTCAGGGTGGAAATAATGCCGGGCACACGGTTGTGGTAGATTCGGTCGAGTATGACTTTCACCTCTTGCCCAGTGGGGTCATCAACAAGAACGCCATATCCTTCATTGGTGAGTGTCCTTTGCTATGCGAAGAGCTGTATTTTACACATACGGATCCCACCGCTTATCGGAACAGGAATTACTAGATGCGAAAAGACCAAGGTCCATCTAGTTTGCCTTCTACCATCCTGGTAGTCGCATGATATAATGGAGTTGCTGACTAATAATACCAATCAATCTCTTACTGTGCACGGTTTTGGTATCCGTACCTAAGGAAGGATATACTTGCCCTACAGATGGTGCAATGAAGATTCACCAGCCTGATCCCTGGGGTGAGAGGGTTGTCCTATGAGGAGAGATTGAGTAGATTGGGACTATACTCTCTGGAGTTTAGAAGAATAAGAGGTGATTTCATTGAAACAGATAAGATTCTGACAGGGTAGATGCTGAGAGGCTGTTCCCCCTGGCTGGTGAGTCTAGAACTGGGGGCATAGTCTTAGGATAAGGAGTTTGCCATTTAGGACTGAGATGAGGAGAAATTTCTTCACTCAGAGGGTGGTGAATCTTTGGAATTCTCTACCCCAGAGGGCTGTGGATGCTCAGTTGTTGAGTATATTCAAGGCTGAGATCGATAGATTTTTGGGCACTAAGGGAATCCAGGAATGTGGGGATTGGGCGGGAAAGTGGAGATGAGGTGGAAGTTCAGCCCTGATCTTATTGAATGGTTGAGCAGGCTCGAGGGGCCAAATGGCCGACTCCTGCTCCTAATTGTTGTATTCTTATCAATTAGTCTACAACAGACCCAGAGATGAGGCGAGGAAAACGTCCAGTGGTGGAGTGCTTGGGGAACATAGGAAGGAACGTAGGAACAGGAGGAGGCAATTCAGCCACTCGAGCCTGTTCCGCCATTCAATTAGATCACGGCTGATCAGTATCTTAACTCCATTTACCCACCTTGGTTCCACATCCCTTAATATCATTAGGGATGGGCAATAAATGCTGGCATTGCCAGCTACGCCCACATCCCATGAATGAATACATTAAAAAAAAATACCCTTGCCTATCAATCTCCGTTTTGAAATCTTCAATTGACTCCCCAGCCTCAATAGCTTTTTGGGGGAGAGAGTTCCAGATTTCCACTCCCCTTTGTGTGAAGACGTGCTTCCCAGCACCACCCCATAGGTCCAAAGTCACCTGTTTCTCCCAAGCAGGTTACACTTTCCACATGTTATGTCTCAAATTACTCTCGTACTGTATCCCAAACTGTTGTTTTCTGAAAGAAATCTATCTAATTTGCATTTGAAATGATCAATATTAACAGGTTCCACCATCTCCCTAGATGGGCTGTTCCATAGATTGACCACTCGCTCACTGAAATATTGTTTCTGCAGATTAGTTTTGGGGTGATGCATGTCTGCGAGTTATTTATTCTGGATAGAGGGCTCAGATGGGGTTGGAGGGCTGACGTGTGACTGATAGTAAGTGCGGGCCTTTGGCCATCGGGAGGACAAGATCGGGCATGGATGCGATGCTGCACGGAGTTGAATAGACTGCGGACACTCGCTGGCTAGGCTCCTGGTGTGCGCAGTCATTGATAGCACTCCTGCGTGAGTCAGCGCCTGCAGGAGAGGAGGGGAGGCAACGAGTTGGAAAAGCAAGCATTTCGCGGGGTTTGAATTCGTTTTGCAGTATTGCGGGGCGGCTGTTGACTGATCCTCTTGCATCTTCAGGCAACGGGGTGGTTATCCACGTTCCTGGACTGTTCGAGGAAGCTGAGAAAAACCTCCGTAAGGGCAAAGGTGAGAGTCTGACGACCTTTAACTTACATGAACGGAGCATGTTTGCACCAGAGACTGGAGAGCTCGAGTTACTTGTAATCATTTTCACTGCCGAGAGAGAGAGAGTGTGTGTATTTTAAAATTCTCGTCCTTTTCAAATCCCTCCAAGGCCTCGTCCCTCCCTCCCCACTAGCCCCCCCCCACCCCCGGCTCCACCCCCCCCGGCTCCACCCCCCCCAGCTCCTCCCCTCCACCCCCCACACCGGGCTCACCCCTCCCCTCGCCCCCCCCCGGCTGGCCCCTCCCCCCCACTGGGCTCACCCCTCCC